>CM076582.1:1164805254-1165385512 GCA_034641835.2 Pinus albicaulis
ACCTAGACATAGACCATACCTTCCTCCACACCAAGTCAGCCCTTCCAGACCTTCGACCTTGTAGCAGTAGCAATTTCATCCCAGCAACTTCGACTATGCAACAACAAGCAGCAGCAGGCAGCAACTGGTAGCAACAACACTAGAAAAACTTCGATCTTCCAAACTTGGGCACGAAAGAGAGAGAGAGAGAGAGAGGTGCCAAAATTTCGATTATCTTCTTCTCCTTCTCCTTAGCCAAACTCACACTCCTTTTAGCCTCATTTTCCTCCTTCGCACTTTTCCCAGCTACTTCTTGAGATATCGAACTTGAGTGAGTGAGACGGTCCAAATGAATTCGATCTGCTCCAATATACAGGCTCCAAGTGAGGTCGAATTGCACAGTTTGAGGCCGACCTGATCTCCTTTAGGCCAACTTGATGTGGAGGTGATATAAAACATATTTGACTCAAAAATTATTCTTTTTACATGATTCAAAAGACCAAGAAGGGTCTTATAAAAGGTACAATGACTCTAATGACTCAATAGTAATCCTATACTAAAATAATGATGACCCAAGCATGAAACCCATGCTTTAATAGGTCATTATAATAATAATAATAAAAAAATCTTTAATCTTTTGACAAGTACATTACATAGTGACTCAATTATATTTATGAACACCAAACATAGTTACAATTTTCAACATGAAGTACGTAATTTCTCTATTAGAGAGCTTCCTCTCTAATTAATAAAACCAAACTTTTCTTTTGAAGGAGCTTGGGAATTTCTGCTTGGCATCCCAATCTCCTCATTTAGTAGGAGGCATCATTTATCGTTGGTCTCTTGTTGTGCATTTTTTAAGTTCCTTTTTCATTTTGCAAGTAGCTTAACCATCTTTCGTTCTCTTATTAACTTGCTCACTAAATCGCACTCTTATTTGGGCTAGTTTAGCATTTCAGCTTACACTCTACATTTGCTCTTTTATGCAAATTGCAAATCTGATCTAACAAATTCCATTTGCAGATTATAGTGTTTCTTCATTGATCATTTCATAAGTTCATTTCATATGCAAGTATAATATTTCTTTAAATGTGAGTGAGCACCTTTGTTTAAGTTATTTCTTGAAGCATCTCACATTTTTGGAGCACTACTCTCACTTGCAATCAACCTTAATCATCTACACCTCACTTACAAAAGCATTGCATACCTAAAATTTACAACCAAGCATATGCTTGGTTGATGGACTTTTAGGAAATCTTCTTGGATTTTCCCAAAATCTGAGTTTGGAGAAAACGTTAAACGCATGACCACACAGTTCTCTTGTGGCCGAGTCCCTTGTAGGAACGATGGCATAAGGGTTGACTTGAAGGATTAGGTGGACACTCGTTCATGAAGTTAAGCTTCTCTGTTGATTTCTGGTAGCATCGGATGTGCTCTAAGTCTCAAATTTTGCAGGGAGGCTTAGACACATGTATTCCAAAATACCCAAAAAGCGTTTTGGGAAATTCCACCCGAATGGGGTTTTATTAAAATAATTAATTATTTTTAATGGGAGCCTAAGTCTAAATTTAGGGAATTAAAATAATTAAAGTATATTAATAGAACTGGGTGTGAATCTTCTAGAAAAAGACGAAGATCAAGTCAAGTTAATCTTAGCCCTTGATAATGTTTTAATCTGGGTCGTTGATTTCTCAACAAGAATGTTATAAGAGAAGGATTAATGGGCATTTGGAAAACACATCGAGAGGATCTAGAGATCGATTTCTCAAGTGAGCAACGCAGAGCAATCAGAGAGATCATCGAGTTGATTCTTGCGGTGAGGGGTAGAGATAGTTCCAGTTGCAAATTTTTCCTGGGCCGGGAATACATCGCAGAGAAGGCAGAGAGAGGATGCAAAAGAGGTAGCGTAAGGGCTACACTTGGTAGCGCAATGCCACGCAGAGGCAGCGTTGAAGCCTTGAGGAGTTCCACAATTGTGCTGAGGGTGAGATCAGCTTCAGTGTCGGGAACCAGGCTGTGCGACCATAGGTCCAGAGATTGAAGCATCCTGCCAGCAGAAAGATCAGCCGAAGGAAGTGACGCAGTTCCCAGCCAATGTGATGCAGATCTGCACAGAGGCAACACAGAGGCAGTGTGGGGCTTGTCAGTTTGGGGTTGGATCAGTGTTGGTTCTTCAGTGATAGTGTGAGGACATTTTCTCACTAACTCTCTGCCAATTATTTTTCTCTGTATGGATGGCCAGGAAGGCATCCTAGATTGTATTCAGAACTACTACATAATAATACAAACCCTCAGCGGCTGCACCGGTTTTCCCGCATTGGGTTTTTCTGGAGACATTTGTCCAAAAATAACGGTGTCATATGTGTGTCTATTTTTCTTCTTGCTCAGTTCTTGTTTTCATATATTATTTGATGTAGTGAAGGTTGCAGTGTGATGTATTCAGTGTTTGTCGTAGAACAACTGCATATAAAATGTTAAGTAATGCATAACAATTAGGTGAATATTTTCCAGTTGCTGCAATAGGATTCCAGTTTTAGGAATTTTCACATTCTCCACCTAAGGCCTCTTGCAATCAACTCAGTTCTTACCAAGTTGAAGGATTTTAAAAGAAGTAACACTTTAGATAGGCCCTTAACTAAAATCTACCAAGAACACTTACCTCACACAACTCACTCTAACAACTTCATATTTACTTGAATGCAATTGTGATATTATTGTTTATCTCAGCTTCTTGGAGATACTTCTCAAATACATGCAAGTTGAATTGTGAGCACTTACATTTACTCTATTGCAAGTACTTTGCTTCATTTACATTCTTATATCTTATTCGGTTCTTATATCTTGCATTTCCATTTGATGCTATATCATTTACATTATATGTGAGCATATTTATTTCCAAGTACAAGCCTTACTCTACTTGCAAGTTCCACTTTTATTTAAGTTTCTCATCATTTCAAAGTTGTATCTAATATCTTGTGATTTTAGTCTTGATCTGATTTACTAACACTTGTCTTGTAGCTTCTCATTTCATTGTACTTGTTGTATCTTGAAATCATCATATTATTTCAAGTATTTTCATTTATTTTGAGCAGACTTATCTCTTGCAAGATTATTATTATTGGCGATGGTCTACTTACATTTACCTTGCAGGATATATTGTTGAGCCACTTTGATCTATTTACATGTTGATGATTATTATATGCTCATGATTCATTTGTACTTGCTAATTCGATTCCTTGCTTCAAGTTACATTTCAAGTCTTTAAATGGTTGATGCTATAATTGGTCTACGAGTTACCTACTGGAACTTGCTAGTTTTAGCAAGTTAGTTTTAGCAAGTTTTCCTTAGAAGTCTTCTTTAGGGTCGACCCCCTTGGCTTTAGCTAAGTGAGAACCTAAACGGAGAGAGTTGGGCTTAGGTGAAAACCCTTCTTTGAGTTATGCCACCAAGGCCACACCTAGTGCGGTTGAGGATTTTTCCCACATTAACTTAGGTGTGTAAGCAAGGTGACAACAATACACATATCTTGGTTTCAGTCGATTCCTTAAGTATGTGCTAGATGATTCTTACATGTGCAGCCAAGATCCATTGAGGGATAAGAGGAACTTATCTAGCACAATGTAGGACATCTCCAACCCATTCTATGATGACACAGGACAACTGATGGAGGACATTGGAGCTTTGTAGAGGTGTCTAACTTGGATGATGACTTTGATTTAATGACGTGACCCTCCATTAGGCCCAAGTCCTTGAACATTGAGTATTTGAGCTACGACATTGATTTGGAAGATGGTGCATCAATGAGATGACTACACACCCCCATGTTGGCATTGTACCTTCTTGATAAATGTTACACTTCTTTTGATGGTGATTGATGGTGTTGATCACTTGGGACCCCTTTAGACGGGTAGATGCACCCTTCACCTTAATGATGTCGCTATTCCCTGAGGACATCATCCTAGTTCCTCTTTGATGATTTGAGTCGTTTTGAGAATGTCGTAGGACTTTGGAGAGCTATTTTGGTGATATGACACCTCATTTGCATGGATCTCCATGACCAAGGGAATAAGACACATCCCTTAATTTGTTCCTTGCACCTTTTCATGGAGAGACATGATCTTTTATCGATGGGATCACCTTTGGAGGACATTAGACTCACCCTTGTGAGCTAATTGAGGCTTGATTTTATGTTATTTCATTGACTTAGCTATCCTTGAGGATTTACTTGCAACCTATCCACCTTGTATCATGGATTTAATTATATTTTAGGGATTTTTAGTTTATTTTAGTGCAAATCGACTTGGCTACCCTCATATAAGTAGAAGGAAATCTATTTCCCTTGGATCATTATCACACCTAGATTATTACACTTGTTCATTAGTGATCTCTTCTCTCTAATGCACAATGGAGGCCTAGTAGAGTGATTTTTCTTGGGTGGATCTCAGATGTGATATGATCTTAATTCATGGATGCTTATGGTGGACCTTGGATCTTGCAAGGTGAAGTAAGATTGTTTATTTGCTTTATCTTGGTATTATGTTTCATGGGATGTATGTTCTTGTGCTAAGTTAGTTTACTTTGTATTTGTTTCATTATCCCTTGTTGAGCTAAACCCTTCCTCAAAGTATTTAAGGAATCGAGATTGGTTTCTCTTTCCCTTAGTCATCCAAGAAATTGAAAACTTAAATTGCAAACCCTAGGGTAGGTTAGTTTATTTTCCCTAGTTTGTTTGGATCTAGAGTTTCTCCCAAAGCTATGTTGCCAGGAAACTTGGGTTCGGGGACAAGGACGTCACTTTCTGATACATAGTGCGTGGGCTCGTCGGGGGTTTATATATATATATATATGAATTTGTATATTTTCCAACTTTAAACTGTGAAAGTTTCAAAACAGAAACCCTACTGCAGTCTCTTGATCTACTTTGCCTACTTGTTTAATTAACTTAACAAGTTATTTAACTAAAGTATTCAAAAAAACATTAAAGCAGACACAAAATACAACGTACACATCTACAGATCATTTACTGAACAATACGCACATGTGACAAAATTACACATATTTTTCGGACAAACGTCCCCGAAAAAACCCAATGCAGGAAAACTGGAGCTACAGCTCTAGAGGGTTTTATTATTATGCAGAATCTGAATACAACATTTTGGGTACCAGAAATGGTTGGCCCTACAGATAAATTACACGGCAGAAGTACCTTTCACTCGGAGATAGAAAATATGGCTAAATCACACCGTCAATCGAGATTTACAAATAACGAGCCCTTTCTGGCCCACTGGAACCCTCAGCATTGCCTCTGCAGCCTCTATGTCAGCCCTCACTGACCAGTGTCACCCTAACTAGTGTTGTGTTGCCTCTGCGCTGCCATGGTTGGGCCTGCATCACCCCAGCTCGTGCTGCCTTGCCCTGGCTGGGCCTGCCTCACCCCGCCTGGTGTTTCACTGCCCTGCGTTGCGCTAGTTGGGTCTGCATCACCCTGGTTGGGCTTACGCAACCTCTGCGCAGTCCTCTACGTGATGCTGGCTAAACTGCGTCCTCTTGGCTAGCTCTGCGCTATCTGGTACTAGCTGCCTCTCTGCTGCTATATTCTCGGCCTTGGATTAGATCACCCCTTGCCGATCTCTGCCCCTCACTGCACTGCAAACTCACTTCGAATTCCTCAACAAACCCCGCCCCAGAAATTCGACTTAGCTTTAGTGCTTTGCCTCTATGGTTGTTCTCCAACTAACCCCAAGCCTTTCCTTTATACTTTTCTCATTGGGAAACTAACAGTTGTGATCTAATCTCTAATCGATAGCTCAGATTAAAAGACTACTCGATCCATGTCACTTAGAACATTTCATCACGTGTTTAATTAATTCACTTTAATTCACTTAGGGTCCTCATTAAAAAAAATTAATTATTTGAATAAATTTAACACCAGATGAAATTTCTCCAAATGCTTTCTGGGTCTTGGAGATCTCGTGTGTCTTCGACTCTCCACAAAATTTCGGAGCTAGAGCACACCCGAAGCTACCCAAAATCTCAACACTCCCTGTTAGTGAGGAGTGTGCTCTAGCAATACACCCACACTAAAGTATTCCCTGATCTCAGCATTGGTCTCTGCGTTGTTGATGCTTGCCCTGCTACCCTCCATCCACTGCATTTCTTCCAATGTACTGCTACCCATGTCACTACCACTGACACTGCTGCATCCGTACTGCAACTCCCTCTCAAATTGTTGCATCATCCTACCAACTACTGCACTGCAACTCAATTGCTAAGAAGTAAGCAACTGAAGGACCCCTGCCCAATCATTGACAGACAAGTCAATCGGGTTGCATCTCATCACTAAAGCGCCCTCGGCTGCTGCGTTGCGTTGTCTCTCTAAAGCCACTGCGTTACTGCTACTCTGCACTCTGTAAGCACTGCCCCTTTGCGTCGCTGAAGTCCCATCAGCCTCTGCGCTGCTACTTCTATGATGTTGTTTCCTCTGCACTGCGTTGCTCCCACCTACAGCGTCCCAGCTCTGCCTTCTACTTCATTGTGATCTTCTGCACCCACTGCTCCAGTCATCCCCGCTACTGTCTTAAGGCTCCCATAGCACGTATGTGATCCAACAGTTTGGGCACCTTAAGGATCCTGACACTCCATCTGTAGCTTCTCTACAGATCAATGTCGCCCCACCTCTTCTCTCGAGGCGCATGAGCGCTCATAGCCACATCATCCTCACTACCATTGTCGCCTCTAACTGCTGCTGCCTTGGAATCAAAAGATCCCATGTCCTTCTTCTTAGGACAAGTGTTGGCGAAGTGTCCAAGTTTGTCCAAGTTCGCCACAATTAAAGCACCAGACCTTCGATAGGTCCTTGTTCTTCTTCTCTTGTTGTCGTCGTTCCTTTCATGCAAGAGTTGCGTCCACTTCCTCCTCCTTCACTTTGCTACTTCCAGTGCTGAATTCCTTCTTGGTCATCTGCCAGATCTCCTCCTGTCGAAGGATGGCCCACATGTCACCCCTTTAAAAAATTTCAAATTGAAATACTACTATAGTGATTGATTTATTTTGCCTACTTATGATAACTTATTTACAGATATTTTTAGTAAATTCCGAAATAAACACAACTGCAGTATTCGCTTAATCATAAGCAGAAAATCAAATAGAACGCATATAACGCAATAGAAATAATCACATGAACACAGTTATTTTTGGACAATTGTCCCCGAAAAAATCCAATGCGGGAAAATCGGTGCAGCAGATAAGGGTTTGTATTATTCTTCAGCAGTGGAAATCATTTACAAAAATTTGACGAGCAAATGTCTAGAATACACCAGAGATAATTTTTCTAAACCCTTCGGAAGAATTCCTGACACACGAGAGGCACCCTTTCTCCCTCTGCATCACTCTGTGTGGTCTCTAGCACAATCACTGCGCTGGACTGCGTCACTCTGCGTGGAGGACTAGTGCTGCTACTCAGCGCTGTCCCCTCTGCGTCCTCCTCCTGCCTTCTTCTTCCTCTGTTGACTTCCCCTTCCTCCTTCTGCCTCTACAACCTCTCTTTGAAATCGAACTCTGTTCCTTAAGAATTGATTTTCTTCGGGTACAGAGTGTGTACCTGGCTTACTTTCCAAATGACCCCCAAGCCTTCTCTTATAATCTTCTCGTTGATGAATTAACGACCCAGATTAGATCTCTAATCAATGGCTAAGATTAAAACATGAATTGATCTTCGTTTTCTAGAACATTCACACTCTCCTTTATTAATACCTTTCATTATTTAATTTCCCTAAGTTTAGACTTAGGGATAACTTTAAAATAATTAATTATTTTAATAAAGCATGAACCGAGTGGAATTTCCACAAACGGTTTCTGAGTTCTCTGGAATACTGACGTCCAAGCCTCCTCCCAAAATATGTGACTTGGAACACTTTCCAATGCTACACAATCAACACTCCTTAGCGAGGAAAGTGTTCAAGAAAAATACCAACTGCGTCTGCTCTGACCTGAAGCATCCACTGCGCTGCTGATGTCTTGGTTGCTACCCCTCATCTCTGCGTTGTTGCCCTTTGTATTGCTGCCCGTGACACCATCTCTGCCACTGCCTCATTCGTACTGCAACTCCCTCTGAATCTCAAGTCCACCCATTCCTCTACTGGAATGGGTTCTTGACCATCCCCATCTTTTCCCTGAAGTAAGTAAACTTAATCTTAACCAGAGCTTTCATGAGGATATCTGCCACCTGTTCCCTTGTAGGAATGTACTTCAACTGTACAGCTCCCCGTTGGACATAGTCTTTGATGAAGTGGCACCTAATGCCAATGTGCTTCAACCGATCATGAAACACAGGATTCTCAGACAGCTTGATGCAACTCTGATTATCACACAAAATTCTGGTCGGTTCCATCCTCCTTCCTGAGCAAGTTCATGAGCAACTTATGAAGCCATATGGCCTCGCACAAGGTTGTGCTAGTTGCCATATATTCAGCCTCGGCTGAGCTCAGTGCCACGGATTTTTGTTTCCTATTGCACCAAGAAGTCATTCCTGATCCGATACTAAAAAAGTACCTACTGGTACTTTTCCGATCCACTGGGCTTCCAGCCCAGTCTGCATCAGTGAACCCATTCAACTGAATTTCATTGCCCTTGGTGTACTTCAATCCAAACTCGATTGTCCCCTTCAAGTATCTGAGAACATGTTTGGTTGCTGCCCAGTGAGCCCTCCTTGGTTCTACCATGAACTAACTGAGGGTATTCACTGCATAACAGACGTCTGGTCTAGTGTTGACCAAGTACATCAATGATTCTACGAGTTGCCTATACAAGGTAGGGTCAGCCAAATCATCCTCAGACATATCGATCTTCTTCCAATTTGTGATCATTGGTGTAGCCGTGGGTCTACAGTCCTCCATCTGAAATCTCTTCAGGATCTCTGTAGTATATCTTCCTTGCCCAAGGAAGATTTCTCCCTTCTGCTGCCAAACCTCCAAACCAAGAAAATAGTGCATATGCCTTAGATCCTTCATGTCGAATTCTGTAGCCAGATTTTCCTTGCAATCTTTGATGAGCTTAGATGATCCAGTCAAGAATACATCATCTACATATATTACCAGAATTAGCGACTCATCCACTACTCTTAGATAGAAGAGGTTGGGATCTGCGTCACTCTTGACAAATCCCATCTTTTGTAGGTAGCTATCAATTCGCCCAGAACATGCTCTAGGGGCTTGCTTCAGTTCGTACAAGGCTTTCTTAAGCCTGCACACATGAGTCTTCTACTCATGTGTCTCAATTCCCTTTGGTTGTTCTATGTACACTTCCTCTTCTATCACCCCATTCAAGAACGTTGTCTTGACATCCATCTGGTGAATTTCCCATCCCATTTGTGCTGCAAGAGAGATGACAGATCTGATCAAAGTGTATCGAGCTATAGGGACGAACGTTTCTTCATAAGTGATCCCTTCCTTTTGTGCATACCCCTTAGCCACAAACCAAGCTTTGAATTTCTCTATGCTGCCATTTGCAGCATACTTGATCTTGTAGATCCACCTTGATCCTACAATCGATCTGTTCTAAGGTCTAGGGACTACTTCCCATACATCATTTGTCATGATGGAGTTGCAATCCTCCACCATAGCATCAATACACACCTGATGTTGAGCTACCTCTCGAAAACTAGAGGGTTCTCCAACCTGTGCTACCAGTGCCTGGTATCTGTCTGGCTGCCTGTGTTCCCTCTTCTCATTTCTAGGGGCTCCAATAAATTCCTCTGCATCCCTGAGAGTCTGTTGGAGTTCTCTACTCGTCCTTCCACTAGTAGTGAGTGGATTCACCAGCTCTCCTTCTTGCACTTCCTCAGAAAAACTTTCCTTAGGATCCTTGTGTCGTGGAGAGGTACTAGAGTCATCTTCTGTAGGTCGTTGTGGTTGAACCAGCAGATCCTCCTCAGACTACGTAGTTGTAGACATCTCTCGGGATCTCCTGAAGGCTCTCTCCATGAATTTGGCGTCCCATTTTTGTTGAGATTTTGTATAGTTGGTGTAGCATCGGGTGTCATCTAGCCCTGAAATTTTGTGGAGGGGCTAGGACACACTTTATCTCCAAAACACAAAAAGGGATTTGATAAATTTCAGTTGGTGTTCAAGTTAATCAAATAATTAATTATTTTTAATGGATTTCCTCAGCCTAACTTAGGAAAATAAAATAATTAAAGTGAATTAATTAATACATGTGTTGAAATTGTCTTAAGTCACATTGATCAAGCAGTCTTTTAATCTCAGTCGTTGATGGATGATTTATTCTCGGCCGTTGAAGGGTTCAACGAAAAAGTATAAGAGAAAGGCTTGAGGGTCAGTTCGAGGAGACACACAGTTGCAGAACTGAGGAATAGATCTGGAATTCTAGGGCAAGTTTGCTACGAATTTACAGAGGAATTTCCTATAGTGAGGGGTAGTATTGGCTGAGGGGATGATCTGATCCCAAGAGCCAAGAGGCAACAAGAGGCAGAGGAGCAGCAACAAGGGCAGTGCAGAGCGGCTTTAGAGCCACACAGTCCAGCAGGGGCAGCGCAGAGGCAGCGCAAAGGTAGTTGGGCCACGCAGGGCTGCGCAGGCCCAGCAAAGGCAGCAGAGGGGTAGCCTAGACCCTCCAAGGGTGACGCAGGCCCTCCCAGAGCCACGCAGAGGCTAACGCAGGCCTTCAGAGGTAATGTTGCGATTTCAGAAGCAGCGCTGAGGGTTTCTAGGGTCAGATCTGGGCTGAGTCTTGTAAATCCCATTTGAGGGTGTGGATCAGTCTGATATTTGGCACTAGAACTTCAGGTTAGCTGCAGATTTTATTTCTTTTATTCTTTGTCGGGTTTTCCAGATTTGGAACCCAGATTTGTTGTACTCGGAACTACTTAATAATAAACCCTCATATATGCTACACCGGTTTTCCCGCTTTGGGTTTTTCCGGGGACTTATGTCCAAAAACCCATATGTCACTTTGTTGCATGAGTGTATTATAATATTATTCAGTAAATGATCGGCATGTGTAGGCTATATTTGTGTTTATTTTCGGTATTTTCTGAATCTAATTTTTGGAAATAACTTGTATTAATTAAATCAAGTAGGAGAAAATAAACCAATACACTGTAGTAGAATTTTCACATGGTATCAGAGCGATAGCAGATCAAGCTGAATATCGAGCAATCAGCTGAACAAATATTTTTCTGCAAGGTGAGAGAAGAAGCGGCAGATCCGGAAACGGCATCTTGAGAGCAGGAGAACACAGATCCAGGAGACAGCATTGAAGCTGCAGAAGGCCTTTAGGCTTATGCAGACCCTTCCCAGGGCAGCGTAAGGACTGCGTCACCCAGTCTGGGGTTACGCAATCCACTTCTGAGCAGTGTTGGGACTGCACTTGGCCAGCCAGGAAGACGCAGTCCAGTCATTTCTCCAGTTGCAAAAGAATTTTGCCAAGATCCGTAAGCAGTGCTTTAAATCTTTAGCAGTGCTGGTGGGGTACAGATTCTGCAGGTGCAGAATCGTGCCTAGCTAAGGCGACAAAGGCGGGAGGAAGACAGTTATTCAGCAAATCTGAGCCAAACAGATCTAAGATTCAATCAGAAGGATCGGAGAGTACTATTCGTTTGTTTTTTAGTGGAGGATTTCCAAGAGGGAAATCAGTCTTCAGCAAAAGCAGCTACTAGAGGGTTTCTAGTCACCAAGAAACCCAGATCCAGAGGGAGAAGTATTGTTTCTGTCAGATTTGAGCAAAGATGGCTCGATATGGACTGAGGGATCAAGATAGATTGGACGACATGTCCAACTATGTTATCTGGAGAGCCAGAATCCTCTCAATTATGGATGAGTATGGTCTCAAAGAGCATGCAGAGAAGGTCCTTGTTGTACCAACCGATGCAAATCCTCTCAAGAAGTATGAAGAAAATCAGGCGCAGACGAAGCGTTTGATCATAGACGGAGTCAAGGACCACTAGGGTGTTTGACATAAACTTTGTTGCCAATAAAGTATACATCTTAACCCTTATTCTGAAGTTGAGACACCAAGAGCAAGTTCATCCCCAATCCTGGTACATGCAGTATGTTGGTGGCCCTAAGCTTGTTACCAGCTTTTGTTTCAAATATTATGGTTCCTCTTCCAATAGGGGTACACTTGGCCTTATTTCCCATCGTGATTTGAAAATTCATCTGCTCTTCCTGCTAGCTCAAGAAGAATTCTCGAACTCCTGTCATTTGATCAGGATGCTCCACTGTCAATATACCAGACCCATGGAGAGGCCATGCTTAACACACAAGCAAAATCCTCTTCTAGTCTAGACGCCAGAACTGAAACGCCATGATCCCTATGTTCCTCCATGCGTCCTGGAGGACTGCATGAACCCTTCCGAGTTGATGCTGCATCATTATCAAACCTTCGTTCCATTGCAGAACCTCCTCTTTTGTATCTCGTCTTTTGCTCTGATACCATGTGAAATTTTTCAAACTGAAATACTACTGCAGTGATTGATTTATTTCGCCTACTTATTTATGATAAGTTATTTACAAATACTTCAGTAAATTCTAAAATAAACACAACTTCAATATTCACTTAATCATAAGCAGAAAATCAAATAGAACGCATATAATGCAATAGAAACAATCACATGAACACAGTTATTTTTGGACAATTGTCCTTGAAAAAACCCAATGCAGGAAAATAGGTGCAGTAGATGAGGGTTTGTATTATTCTTCAGCAGTGGAAATCATTTATAGAAATTTGACGAGCAGATGTTTAGAATACACCTGGGATAATTTTTCTGAACCCTTCGGTAGAATTTGTGACACACGGGAGGCACCCTTTCTCCCTCTGCATCACTCTACGTGGTCTTCTGCACAGTCACTACGCTAGACTGCGTCACTCTGCGTCGAGGACCAGTGTTGCTGCTCAGTGTTATCCCCTCTGCGTCCTCCTCCTACCTTCTTCCTCTGCTGACTTCCCCTTCCTCCTTCTACCTCTGCAACTCCGCCTCTACAACCTCTCCCTCTGAAATCGAACTCTATTCCTTCATAATTGATTTCCTTCGGGTACTGAGTGTGTGCCCAGCTTACTTTCCAAATGACCCTCAAGCCTTCTTTTATAATCTTCTCGTTGATGAATCAACGGCCCAAATTAGATCTCTAATCAATGGCTGAGATTAAAACATGACTTGATCTTCGTTTTCTAGAAGATTCACACTCTTCTTTATTAATACCCTTTAATTATTTAATTTCCCGAAGTTTAGACTTAGGGATCACTTTAAAATAATTAATTATTTTAATAAAGCATGAATCGAGTGGAATTTCCACAAACGGTTTCTGGGTTCTCTAGAATACTGATGTCCGAGCCTCCTCCCAAAATATGAGACTTGGAACACTTTCCAATGCTACAAAATCAATAACCCCAATTGGGGAGTTGTGCTCTGCCCAAAATGCTTTGGACAAAGGTTTCCCACTCGTCAGTGACAGCATTCGGGGTTGTCCTTACTAAGAGTCTCTAATCTGGGGTTGACCCCATGGAAATTAACTGACCCCAGATATTCTGCAACCTGGAAAGGAATGGATCGAGCTCTTCCCCTTTGTGCATCTGGAACATCCTCATCTGGTTCTCCAGAAGCATCTTACGATGGACGGAGCTCCCCTGATACAATGTGGTCAGAATTGTCCACACCTCATTTGTCGTCTTCTTTTCGGCAATGTGACGGACCGCGTGATCCTTCACCCCATCCATGATCAAGCGCTTTGCCCGCGCCTGATTCTCGTCAAACTTCTGAAGAGCATTTCAATCGGCTAGCACAACTCTGACATTCTCTGTGTGTTCCTTGATGCCGTACTCCTCCAGGATTGACAGGATTTTGGCCTTCCAGATCGCGACGTTGGACACACCGTCCAACCTATCTTGATCACGAAGTCCGTACGGGACCATCTAGCTCAAATCTGTCGAAACAGGTACTCCTCTCCCTCTTTCCACTGCAACACTCAACAGAAAAATAGATATGGGTTTCTTGGCGATAGAAACCCTCTATAGTAGTTGCTCCCTCTGACAATTGATTTCCCTCCTAGAAATCCTCTGCCAAAACAACTGCATCTGTCCTCTACGATCACCCCCCTGATCGAATCTTAGATCTGTTTGGCACAAATCTGCTGAGCGACTGTTCTCCTCCCGCTCTTGTCAGCTTTGTTAGGCATCGTTCTACACCGACAAAACCTGTGCCACACTAGCAACTTCTAAAGATCAGAAGCTCCGCTTCCAGACATTAGCAAACTGCACAGCAATCTCCACACGGACTGCGTCCCTTTGGCTGGCCTCTACATGAGCAGACTGGCTCAACGCAGCCTTTGCCCAGCGCAAGTTGCTCCTACGTCACTCTGGAAGGCTTTGCGCTGCCTCTGTGTCACTCAAATGGCTCAGCGTCAGCCTCTACATGGCCTCTACGTCATCCTGGTTGGGTTGCGTCCCTCCTGGTGTTGTGCTGCCCTCTTTTGAATCTCTCCTACTTCAACTTCCCTCTCTACAACAATTATCTTCAGCCGCTCTACTGGTGGATTAGATTGATCTGCAACGCTCTGATACCATGTGAAAGTTTCAAAACAGAAACCCTACTACAATGTCTTGATCTACTTTACCTACTTGTTTAATTAACTTAACAAGTTATTTAACTTTAGTATTTAGAAAAGCATTAAAGTAGACACAATTTGCAGCCTACACATCTACAGATCATTGACTGAAGAATACACACATGTGACAAAATTACACACAGATTTTTCGGACAAATGTCCCTGGAAAAACCCAATGCGGGAAAACCAGTGCAACAGCTCTAGAGGGTTTTATTGTTATGCAGAATCTAAATACAACATTCTGGGCACCATAAATGGTTGGCCCTACAAAGAAATTACATGGCAAAAGTACCTTTCACTCGAAGACAGAAAATATGGCTGAATCACACTCTCAATCGGGATTTACAAATAACGAGCCCTTTCTAGCCCACTAGAACCCTCAACACTGCCTTCGCAGCCTCTGCGTCATCCCTCATTGACCAGCGTCCCCACTACATCACCTTGACTAGTGCTGCGCTACCCTGGCTAGGCCTACGTTACCCTGATTGGTGTTGCGTTGCCCTAGCTAGGTCACCCCAGCTGGTGTTGCACTACGTTGGCTAGGTCTGCATCACCCGGGCTGGGCTTACGTAGCCTCTGCGTGGTGTTGGCTGAACTGCGTCCTCTTGGCTGGCTCTGCACTGTCTGGTACTAACTGCCTCTTTGTTGTTGTATCCTCGGCCTTGGATCAGATCATCCCTTGTCGATCCCTGCCCCTTACTACACTACAAACTCGCTTCGAATTCCTCAGCAAACCCCGCCCCAGAAATTCGACTTAGGTTCAGTGCTCTGCCTGTGTACTTGTTCTCTGTAATATTCCCAATTAGCAGCAGCTAATTCGCAATATTAATTTTGCCCAGATTTTTCTTTTCTAATGTTCATCCATAAATAAAAAGGGTGTTGGGACCAATAACCCAACTTAGGAGAAATAATCTTCCTAAAGTCACTTGACCAACATGATGATTTCAGCGTGGGGTCCAGGGGGACCAAGTGAGCACAGTGGCAGCATGGGCCAGGACAGCGCAGAGTAGGCAGGGCAGCATGGCAAGGAGGACAGTGCAACGCAGTGGGTCCCAAGGCAATGTTAGGGTCTCAAGCATAAAAGCGAGTGAGGGCCTAGCTTCTCATTCATTCTATCATTCATCCTCAGAATTTCTGTCTAACAGATATTGAGCATGCTTACGTTGTTTAGCTAAGTTTGCAAGTGTTGTTCAACATGCAGGTGTCTCCAAGCGGAGATCCCAACCTCAGCCTCGGGGGACTTCCAGTGCCCGCTCAGGTGAGGAGCTCTACCATCAGTGTTCAGAGCAAAGAACGCAAAGCCATCATCCAGGAGTTACGCAGTTCATCTGGTAGTGCAATCACTTAGAGAGATTACGCAATCTTGGAGGAGGGCAGCTCCGGGAGTGAGGGAGATTCAGGAGTTTCAGTCCGGGAGAAGTGTGAGGGGATCAGCCCTTCACAAGTTGTGTTTTGGAGCAATGAGAGGCCAACATTTCCAGCCATTCAGTTCAAAGGCCAGCGTACTCAGTAGGAGTGTGTAATTTTCCCAAGGGGGTCAAATTCTGGGGTCAGCCTTTCCGGAATTCCTTCTTGGGTTTTTCTGAGTTTTGGGAGAAGAGTTCATAGTCGGAGTTTCAGAATTTTCTGAGCAGGGGAACAGCGTCAAAGAGCAGCTCCATTCCAGCCAGTAGCAGCAGCAGCAGCTTAGGGAGTTATCCAATCACTAGGAGAAGCAACCATTCACAGTAGGGTTTGAAGAGATATTTCAGCTTTCCTTGAGCAAGCAAAGGTGTCATCATTCTGATCACCTTCTTGTACTCATTCCCTATTTCCAGATATATAATAAAATGGCTCAACTTTTCTGAAATGTTTGTAGTGATTTTTATGGTGCATCTCTATTAGTTGTAGTTTTTGTTTATGTTGCTTTGTATTGTTCTTTATTTCCTGTCAAAATATTACAGTGGTATAAGAGCTCATAGACTTGGCTCAGCCTATGAAGCAGATCAGTCTATGACACTCGGAGACAAAGAATAGATCACCTACCGGAAGCAGCGGTACAGTAGCAGAGAGCGGAGGCTCGAGCCCACAACTGGTGAAGGGGACTGCGTTCCAGTAGAAGACGCAGAAGACGAAGCACCCATGGAAAATGAAGTAGATGACAAGAGGGAGTTCAGTAATCTCCCCTTGAAATCTGTACAAGAACTCTCCAGGAAAATAGAGGTGATGGGTCAGAAGATTGAAGGGGAGAACAGACAACGTGAGACCCCCAAGGGGATTTCACATCGAGGAAGGGTCCGGCACTTCTCATCACACACAGGAGCAGAACACATCGCAGTAGGTGGTGCTACGCACTCCCCCACGTTCCACTATACCCACATTCTTAACTGTAGGTACGGGAATGGGAGGACCCCAGGAGTCGGAGATGGCTCATTACAAGGATTATTTTGCAGAATATTAGTCATATGGGCGAGAGTTTGGAGAAGCCCTCACTTTCCACGATTTCTGCCAGTTGAAGATCAACAGCCGACCCCGCAACCAGAATAGAGGAGGTGGGTACACGCAGGGAGGTGAACTGCAACGTACCATGGGCAGATTTTTCTTGCCGACATATGACAAGTCATCAAAATGTTCAGCAAAAGCTTGGGTGGAAAAGCTAGAAATTTACTTTCAGCTGAACCAGATGGTGGAGGTGGAGGCCATCAAGGTAGCAACGCTGCACCTTGAGGGGGAAGCCCATGACTGGTAGTTCCATGGGATGGCCACGCTAGGTCACTCAGGAGTGACAGCGTATTCAGAGTTCACTCGGATATTGGTGGAGAGATTTGACCGGAAGAGCATTTTGTCGAGTTGGCCAAGCTCAAACAAACCGGGAACCCAGAGACCTACATCTCTGAGTTCTTGAGACTTTCAGTGATGATGCCAGACTTGTCGGCAGCAAGGAGGATTTACATGTTCATTGATGGGCCTCTGAGTGGGTTAGTCAGGTCTACTAGGCCCGCTACACTTCAGGACGCAGTTGGGAGGACAAGGGACTTGCAGGATGCTTTGCCCAAGACTAGAGCTCCTTTCCCCCAGAGACCGGTAATCCAACCAAAGGGAAAAGATATGAGAGTTCCACCGCCGAAGGGGAACTAGGGCCGAGGGCCTTTGGACGATGATACCCGGGGAGATTTGAGATGGAGGAAGCTATGCTTCACATGCCAGGAGCCATGGGCACCGGGTCATCGATGTGCCACAGGGAAGGTACATTACATCAAGGTCTTCTCCGACAGTGAGGGAGAAGAAGATGTGTATGAGGAGTTGGAGGGAGATGCCAGCGCTCATGCACCAAGAGGAGATCACACACTGCCACCTCCCATAGGAGGAGTCCTTGCATCCTTGCGAGGAGTTCTTAAGTATTTGACACTGCGTGTCCGAGGCACCGTCCAAGGACAGCGTTTTTCAGTTCTAGTGGATAGCGGGGCCACTCATAACTTCATTGATGCCCAGCTAGTGCAGAGGAGGGGCATACCGACAGACAGTTTTGATGGGTTCTCAGTGTTGGTTTCGGGCGCCAAAACCATGCAGTGTATGAGGTATGTCCCAGCATTGGCAATGACCATGGGGACATACACGATGACTTACCACTTCTTTGTGATTGACATCCCAGATACCAATGTGTTATTGGGAGTGCAATTGTTGATTACGCTGGGTAAGGTCACCACAGATTGGGAGACATTGGAGATGGAGTAGACAAATAAGAAGAGTGGGAAGCATGTGATGATCAGGGGCATGCACACATACCCTCCTTAGACAGTTTCAGCACACTGGATGGAGGCAGACTTCTGGAACGAGGACAAAGAGTGGGCAGTAGAGCTACGTATTTCATAGGCAGGAGTCACAGGGCAGCCAGTACACCCCGATGTGCAGTCAATATTGGACAGATACTCCACAATTTTTGGGGACATACCACCGAGGCAGCCGTCGGACTGGGGGTTTGAGCATACTATCAAGTTGGAGCAAGGGATCCAGGCAAATGATCACCACCCCCTATAGGCACCCCAAGGCCTACAGGGATGAGATTGAGAGAGCTATCCATGATCTCTTAGCACTAGGACACATCCAACCCAGTACTAGCCCATTTGCTTCTTCTGTTGTTTTGGTGAAGAAAAAGGATGGCACGTTGCGGATGTGCATTGACTATAGGGCACTCAACAAAATGACCATGAAGAACCGATACCCCATCCCCAGGATTGATGAGTAGATGGATGCGTTGAGGGGATCGAAGTTCTTCTCCAAGATCGATCTGAGGTCGGGGTACCATCAGATCAAGGTGAGGGACCAAGACGTCCCTAAGACTGCATTCAGGTGCCACTACGGCCATTTCAAGTTTTTGGTGATGCCCTTCGGGCTAACCAACACACCGGCCACCTTTCAGTCTTGCATGAACCACATCTTCTGTGGTCAGTTGAGAAAGTTCGTGCTGATGTTCTTTGATGACATCCTCATCTACAGCCACACATGGGAGGAGCACTTGCAGCACATTGAGGTTGTATTGCGTATTTTGGAGGAGCAACATTTCTATGCTAAGCTCTCCAAATGCGAATTTGGGCTGACCGAGATGCTCTATTTGGGGCACATCATTGGTGTGGACGGGGTAAGAGTCCATGAGGAGAAGATCTAGGCCATCCGAGATTGGCCGGAACCGAAGAATGTGACAAAGCTCCGGGGATTTGTAGGCATCTGCACTTACTACCGGAAATTTGTCAAGGGGATTTCTCAACCTGCTGCACCCCTCGCAGACCTTACCAAGAAGGGGGCATTTGGCTGGACTGTTACTGCGCATAGGGCTTTTGATAAGCTCAAAGAGGTGATGAGCAGTTGTTTGGTATTGGCTTTGTCGGATTTCACGCAGCCCTTCATTCTGGAGTGTGATGCTTCAGGGGAAGGAGTAGGCGCAGTGTTGATGCAGGGAGGCCACCCTATAGCTTTTGAGAGCCGAAAATTGCTGTCGCATGAGAGGTTGTATCTGATATACGACAAGGAGATGCTAGCTATTATGCATGCATTGGCCAAGTTCCGGCAGCATCTGGTGGGTAACAGGTTTTGGGTGAGGACTGACCACAAAAACCTCTGGCTTTTCCTTGAGTAGAAGCAGTTACAGGAGAGGCAGTAGAAATGGGTCAATAAGATTTAGGCCTACGACTTTGACATTGAGTATGTCAAAGGGAAGAACAACGTGATGGCAAACTTCGAGTGCCCGCTCAAGTGAGGAGCTCTACCATCAGTTTTCAGAGCAGAGAACGCAAAGCCATCATCCAGTAGTTACGCAGTTCATTAAGCAGCACAGTCACTCAGAGAGATTACGCAGTCTTGGAGGAGGAAAGCTCCAGGAGTGAGGGAGATTCTGGAGTTTCAGTCCGGGAAAAGTGTGAGGGTATCAACCCTTCACAAGTTGCATTTTGGAGCAGTGAGAGGCCAGCATACTCACCAAGAGTGCGTAATTTTCCCAAGGGGGTCAAATTCCGAGGTCAGCCTTTCTGGAATTCCTTCCTGGGTTTTTCCTGGTTTTGGGAGGAGAGTTCATAGTTGGAGTTTCAGAACTTTCTAAGCAGGGGAACAACCCCAAAGAGCAACTTCATTCCAGCCAATAGCAGCGCTTTCAAGCAGCAGCAGTAGCTCAGGGAGTTACGCAGTCACTAGGAGAAGCAGCCATTCATAGCAGGGTTTGGAGAAATATTTCAGCTTGCCTTGAGCAAGCCAAGGTGCCATCATTCTGATCACCTTGTACTCATTCCCAATTTCCAGATATATAATAAAATGGCTCAGCTTTTTTGAAATGTTTGTAGTGATTTTTATGATGCATCTCTATTAGTTGTAGTTTTTGTTTATGTCGCTTTGTATTGTTGTTTATTTCCTATTCGGAATATTACATTCTCCAACTGACCCCAAGCTTTTCCTTTATACTTTTCTCGTTGGAAAACCAACGGCCGTGATCTAATCTCTAATCGACGGCTCAGATTAAAACACTGCTTGATCCATGTCACTTAGAACATTTCATCACATGTGTTTAATTATTTCACCTTAATTTTCTATTTCCCTAAGTTAGACTTAGGGTCCTCATTAAAAAATATATATATATATATATTTGAATAACTTCAACACCAGATTAAATTTCTCCAAACGATTGTTGGGTCTTGGAGATCTCGTGCGTCTTAGCCCCTCCACGAAAATTCGGAGCTAAAGCAAACCCGATGCTACCCAAAATCTCAACATAAACAAGAAAAAAGAAAATATTTATGATTTAAACTTTAAAGATTTAAACATGCACATCATTGAACATTCAACATTCACATTGAAATTTCAAAATTTCTAGTTTGATATCAAATACAAATTGGAGTTTACATATTAATAAGAATCATGATATATGTCCATTTTTATACTACATTCAAAATTTGCCTTAAGGCATCTCCAAACCTGAACTAGGAAATTTCAAAATAGTGAACAATGCCTTCCTCAAGCCATGTCAATAACATCCATGTCATCAGCATCACTTAGATCTTCAGTGAGCATGCTCTCTAGCTACATAGCTACAATAGTAATGACCTTAACATAGCAACAATCGTAATGGCATTCGGCCTACACAATGAATCTACAGTGGCCATCTCTAGGTCGAAACTGCAAAAAGAGAAGCAAAAAGGTTGAGCTTGAAAAATTTGCAACAACATTAGTAAAGGATTTACCATAATATTCCCAATTTTGGGGCTCTACACACCCATTGTTGGGATTCAGCGCACCCAATTAGAAAAAGGAACCCAAATTTTGGTTGCGAAGTGTTGATTTTTGGTAGCATCGGAAGTGCTCTAAGTCTCAAATTTTGTGGAGAGGCTTAGGCACTAGTATTCCAAAAAACTCAAAAACCGTTTGTGAAAATTCCAATCGGAACATATTTTATTGTAAAAATTAATTATTTTGATGGGGACCCTAAGTCTAAATTTAGGAAATTAAATAATTAAAGGGCATTAAATTTTAATTAAACAGAGTGAGAATGATCTAGAGAGCAAAGATCAAGTCATGTTATAATCTTAGTTGTTGATTAGAGATCTAATCTTGGTCGTTGATATCTCAACGAGAAGACTATATAGGAAGGTTTGAGGGTCATTTGGAAAGACACACCGAGTGAATCTAGTGATCGAATTCTCCTGACAGAGCAAGTGCTCAGACGAAGATCAGATCTAAGTGATTCTAGTTGTAGTGAGTGGAAGAGATAGTTATTGGTCAAAGGATCTTCTCCGGGACCAATAATACATAGCAGAGAGGCAACAGAACCAGCAGAGGAAGCGGCGCAGCCTCTAAAGAGTGTACGCAGGGCCCAGAAGGGATGACACACAGCCCACGCAAAGGCTGCGCAGTGTTTTCGTGAGATAGTCTGAGATTTGTCAAGAGATCGGGGTTCTGGGCCGGGAGGGTTGGAACTCGACTTCCGAGGAGCAGATCGATCCCGGAGAGGAGGTGATGCAGTGCACAGAGGTCCCCACACAGGCCTATGCAGCTACTGCGCAAAGGCAGCGCAAAGGGTGTTGGGGTTTCGTCAGTTCAGCTACCAGATCAGCCGGGACTTGCAGTGTGAGGTAAAACTCACTATATTTTTGTCTGTTGTGATTTCTCTGTACTGGACAGCCAGCAAGGCATCCAGAGATTGTATTCATAAACTGCTGCTTAATAATACAAACTCTCAAATCTGTTGCACCAGTTTTCCTGCATTGGGTTTTTCCGAGGACTTAGTCCAAAATAAACGTGTCCTATGTGTGATTTATTCTTTGCTCAGTTTCCTTGTTTCATAATCATAAAGTATTAACTGTAGGCTGCTTCAGTAATTTACTTCAATAATTCATGAAGAAATCTGAATTAATTTTGTAACTTAATTTACAAAATAGGAGAAGTAAATTCAGCTAGTTGTAGTAGGATTCCTGAGATCGTTAGATCTAGAAATTTTCACATGAAGAACCCGATGCTGACTCGGAGAACCTGCTTCTTTTGGGTGCATTTTAGAACCACCCGTACCCGAACCCGGTACTTGGGGACGAGAACCTAGGACAGGTTTGAGAACCCCACACCCAGGTTCGCAAACTCGTGCAACGTAATCCCAAAGAAACCCTATATTAGCTTGTATCCTAGACTCCATTTGCCCTAGAATGATAAGGCACTAGTCCTTGTCATATGTCGCATTCTATTTAAAACCCTAAATTCGATTTTATTTTTATTCCATGGTAAATTAGTGTTAATTTTCAGCAAAATATTGTGTTATCAGCGTTTGATGACTTGATGATGTATGCCTTTGGGATAGTGTTTGTTTAAAAGTGCATTAGAAAAGCTACTTCAAAGTTTTTTCCTGCATTTTTAATAAAATTCCCAGGGCTGACGCTATCTTTTATTCATTCTTATATGCTATTCTAACCACCAAAGTTTGTTGTAAATTTTTCCCTAGTTTTCTCTTATATTTATCCTTCATTCCATATAATTTTCATATATTTTTAATGCCTAAGTTTGCTGTCATAAACTTTAGTTTTGCTGCCCTAAAACCCTCGTTTATATCAGCCTTGAGATTTTCTTGATTTTGTATGACCAAGTAACCTAATTGAGACTTCTTAGGTTAAACCTAGTCTTTAGATTGACAAATAGGTGCTTTGAGCCCGAATCTTGGCTTTACTCTTTTATCCACTGCAAACCTTAATTTGACATACCCTAATCTAGAGGTGCAAGATTTTGCTATGACAGTCACCAAGCACATATATCTACTGCATTATCGAGCATGATCCTTCAATTGCAGCCTACAACACATTCATGACAAATATCCCCTCCATGACCAGCCTAACACCTAAAATACCAGTATTGCTAGCTATTGTTCTCCCTTTGCCCATTCTTGCTCATAGGTGTGTGTCTGCAAACACATACACATTGTCACCCCATATCATATTAAATATGTTCTTCCCATTGATCTCCTATCGTGTAATAAAGGTTTTTTTTTACAAAATCTCCCAACGCAGTAGATGTCCTTATTACATTGACACAAGGTTGTAAGAAAAGTTTCCCTCCAATGATTATATCTTTTTAGAATATGCTCTCATTTATGGGAAAAAGTTGGCAAGGATGGTTAACATGAGAGCATGAAATATCATTCAACATTGTATCTTATTTCAATCAACTTACGCTTGCATACAAAATGACAGATTGTCAATGCACAATTTATCAGCACATGTTGCAAATAAATGACTATCAGAATATGCATTTACCTCCAGTACTTCGTCAAATTCCACAAGAGATTTCCGTATTCCAAAATAATATTGCTCTGCACTCTTTTGTAAAGCCAGAAGCTGCAGCACAAAAAGGTCATCAAATTAAAAATCTTAGGAGGATTTTTTGAAAGTATATGAAAAGTTATTTACCATATTTGCATACTTATATCTCAGAGAAGCCATCATTGAAACTTATCACATGGCAAGGAAAGATAACTTACCTGTTTTACAAGAGGATCGCCTTCAAGAGGAATATTCTCATTGGCAGTCACCTTTGATATTAAGTTCACTGCCCATTCTGTATTGAAATTGAACTTCTTGAACATGTCATCTTGTAAACTGCCAATATTTGTAAACATTACACAAGAAAGAAGAACATTTAACTGCTACCTACAAACAGAAGCTATAGGCATAGGTTTGGTTTACTTATTTGTGAAAATGATCATTGAATAACAAAGATTGTGCTATTATCATAACTTAAATCAATTTGTCCTTCTGTGTTAGTACTTTTCTATGTACCCTCATGAATCAAAAAGAGGAAATGCTGGGAAATGGGCTTTGGGACACAGGAACAGTTTGCATCCACCGTGAGCTGGAAACTTGAGATTGGCCCATAATGGGAAGCACTGGATTGAAATTTGTCTTTATTAACCATCTACATCAACTGTCTCTAATTCAATATTTTACAACAAAAGTCCTGTAATGTGGCTGATTAAAAAGTTTCACTCTAAGAACACGTTATATTGAACATTCAATCGATCTCAATTAGGGAAGAACTTACATTCCTCAAAAACATCAAAGCATCTAAAAGCTTCTTCATTGCACTAAGATGAAGAACATTTAAAATTAACTTTTCCAGATCGCCTATAAATCACATATAGGCAATGGTGAATTTGACAGCAGTTTGCCTAATACAAGAGTCAAGGTTAAAGAAAATTTTATAAGATACTTATTCATCTCTGTGGAATTCATTACTGCTGCAATATGCATCACAGAATGCATGACTGTCATAGTCAAGATTCAAAACATGTGACATCACACTCAATGGTATCAGGGAAATGGTCATTAGCAAAATTAACATTATATACTTAAGCAAGTTGTCTCTGTTTTATAAGAGAGTCTTGCAAATAGTTGATTGCATTTTCACTATTCATGCTATCTGAAGAGCCAAGATAGAGGTATTTGAAGTTCTATTGGTGCTTCATGCATTTCCAGGAGGCCTTTGATACTGTTCCAAAGCATTCAATCACATGTTGGTTTCATGTAATTGGGGTACCTGGTCTTCATGTCCCTTGTCTACCTAATGGGGAGGCGTAATGGACCCACAACCAATGTTAACAGAACCAGAATCACAGCAGAACCAAAAAGCCAAATTTTGAACTGGATTGGTACCAGTGGAAAAATCAGAAACAAAAAAAAAACATATAAAAAATACAAAAATATCTCAATTTTAATAAAAATGGTATATTCATCCGCAGCATTGTAAATTCAAAGCATTAGAGACTAAATATGCAAAATTTGCTCATCTATATAACATGAGAGTGTGAATAATAGCAAAATGTAACCAAATACAACATGTATCTGACCCAAAATACCATGTTGTACAAGTTTTGAAAGCATAGTTTGGAGCACTATCAGCACAGATATCTGCACTGTAGAAGAATGAACGCTTTTGTAATCTGCCGTGAGAAATCAATGCAACATATACGAAAACTTCCCGAATGTGTTGTTGAGATTTTGGGGTGTTGGGGTAGCATCGGATGTGCTCTACCTCCCAAACTTTGTGGAGGGACTAGAGTACATAAGATCTCCAAGACCCTTAAATCGTTTTGGGAAATTCCATCTGGTTTAAGAGATATTTAATTAATTAATCTTTTTAATTAAGGACCCTAAGTCTAACTTAGGAATATTAAAAGATCAAAGGTAATTAAATTAAATATGTGATGAGAATGACTTAAGTGACACGGATCAAGCAGCCTCTAATCTAAGTCGTCGATTAAATATTAGATCACGGCCATTGAAGTTTCAACGAGAAAAGTATAAGAAGAAGGCTTCACTGGCAGAGCACTGAAGCTAAGCTGGAATTCTTGGGTGTGGTTTGCTAAGAATTTTAGAAGTGTTTCAGCTACAGCGAGGGTCAGTATTGGCGAGGGGGATGGTTTAGTCCCACGCCAAGATTACAACGAGGGAAGAGAAGCAGCAGATCAAGGCAGCATAGAAGCAGCGGCTACGCAGAGCAGCCGAGAGCCCAACAGGGGCAGCACAGAGGTAGTAGGAGGCCAGGGGGGCTGACGCAAACCCAGCTAGGGCAATGCAGGGGCAGTGTAAACCAGTCTGGGGTGACGCAAGCCCTTCCTGAGCAGTGCAGAGGCTGACGCAAAGGGCTTCAGAAGCAGTGTTGGGGTTCCAAAAGTTGGAAAAGGGCCGAGTTCTGTAAAGTCCGTTTGAGGGTGTGAATCAGTGAATTTTTCTGTCTTCTGGATAGAGATATTGTTGTCGTTTATATTTCTCTGTCAGGTGAACTAGTTTGGTGGCAAGATTTGTTGTACTTAGATTTTGCATAATAATAAAAACCCTCCAGAAGCTAGCAGCACCAGTTTTCCCGCATTGGGTTTTTCCGGGGACAGTTGTCCAGAAAATCCTTGTGTGTCACTTTGTCATTGAGCATGTTATTCAGTTTAGATCTGCATGTGTAGGCTATTAATGTATTTCTTCGATGTTAATGCTGAAGTTTTTAGATTAATAACTTATGTAAGTAGGACAAGTAAATCAAGAATTTAACAGTAGGGTTTCTGTTAAAGTAAATTCAGAAATTTTCACATGGTATCAGAGCGATTGCAGATCTAGCTGGATCTCCACCAAAACAACTGAAGAAATCTGTGTTGCAGAAAGCAACAGAGAAAGCAACAGCAGCAGCAGATAAACTAGAGAGGGCAACGCAACAGTAGGAGGACACAGAAGCAGCTAGAGCCACGCAGGGGTTGACGAAATCCCAGCTGGGTGACGCAAAGACAGCGCAGAGTCTTCCAGAGGGTTGCAGGAGCAGCCTGCGCTGCATAGAGGTTGCGCTAACCAAGTCTGCTTGCGCAGAGGCCAGCCAAGGTGATGCAGTCCAGAATCTGATTGCTGTGCAGAGTGCCATGAACCGGAAGTTGAGCTGCAGACCTTCAACAGTTTTTGGTGGGGTGAAGATTCTGTCAATGCAGAATTTAGCCTAAACTATGTTGACAAAGACCGGGAGGAGAACAACTTCTCAGTGGATTTCCTGCCAAAGAAATCTGAAGATTAATCATAGGATCGAAGAGAGCTGATTCGTTGTGTTTGGCAGACTTCCAAGGGAGGGAGTCAGTTGTCAGAGGGAACAAAGGGTTCCTTTCTCACCAAGGACCCTAGATTTGAGTCTCTAGTATAGAGAAGAGGACCCGTTTCGACAAACTTCTGAGCAGATGGCGCCACACGGACTGCGTGATTAGGATAGGTTGGACGACCTGTCCAACTTTTCTATCTGGGAGGCTAGAATCCTGGTAGTCCTGGAGGCCTACGGTATACGGGAGCATGCAGAGAAAGTCCTGGCTACACCAACCGACACAAAACTCCTGGAAAAGCACAATGAAGTAGCGGCACATGCCAAGCGCTTCATCATGGACGGGGTCAAAGATCATGTGGTACCATACATAGCCGAGAAGACGACAGCTCATGAGATGTGGGACATCCTAACCACATTGTATCAAGGGAGGTCCGTCCAGAGAAATATGCTTCCAGAGAACCAGCTGAGGTTATTCGTGACGACCAAGGGAGAGGAAATTGATCCTTTCCTATCCAGACTACAGTCGATCCGGGATCAGCTGACTAGCATGGGGGTGAAGGTGGATGATGATGTCATGGTGGGGACCTCTCTAAATGCTGTCACAGAGGACTGGGAAACATTTGTCCAAATTCTCTTGGGTAGAGTGGATCTTCCTAACTGGGACAATATGTGGGCTATCCTCTGACAAGAGGAAATCCGTCGAATCACCAAGAGGAAGTACAACACCAGTTCAAGCAAGATAAACGAGGAAGAGGAAGATGCAGCCTTGGCATCAAAGAGGCAGCAAGGGAAAGAGAAGTGTGATCTGTCAAAGATCAAATGTTTCCAGTGCGGCGAACTTGGACATTTCGCCAGCAATTGTCCTCGAAAGAAGAAGGACAAGGAAGCTTCTAGTTCCAAGGTTGTTGTAGCAGACGAAAGCAGTAGCATTTAGAGAAGCTACGATGACATAGCCATGAACACTCATGAACCACAAAAGTGGGGTGATATTGATCTATAGAGCAGCTACAGAGTGGTGGCGGGATCCTTGAGTAGCCAATCTCTTGGATCACATCAGTGCTATGGGAGCATTAAGATAGTAGCAAGGAACAATTGGAGCAGTGGGTGCAAAGATCACAGATGGAGCAAAGACAGAGGCTGACAAGCTGAAGAGGGAGTAGCGCAGATGCAGCACAGTGCAGTGTTGTAGCCGCGCAGAGGCTTCAGGAGCAGCGCAGTGCATATGCAGCTATAGTGTAGAGGCAGTAGCGCAGAGGCTTCAGGAGGACAGCGCAGAGCAGCAATTTGTAGAGCTTCAGTGATGAGATGCAGCCCGACTGACTTGTTTGTCATTGGGCAGGATTCCTTCAGTTGCTTACTCTCAGCAACTGAGTTGCAGTGCAGCAGTTAGCAGTGGCAGTGATATGGACAACACGATGCAGCAACTTGAGAGGGAGCTACAGTACGGATGTAGCAATGGTGGTGGCAGCGTCATGGGCAACAGTACATAAGAGCAGCAGCAGCGCAGTGATGACGGGCAGCAGGCCAAGCATCAGCGCAGAGACCCACACTAGAGATCAATGCAGAACTTCAAGGTGAAATGTTTTGCTAGAGCACATTCCTCGCTAAGAGGGAGTGTTGAGATTTTGGGGTGTTCAGGTAGCATCGGATGTGCTCTAGCTCCCAAACTTTGTGGAGGGACTAGATTACATAAAGTCTCCAAGACCCAAAAAGCGTTTTGGGAAATTCCATCCGGTTTAAGAGATATTTAATTAATTAGTATTTTTAATTAAGGAACCTAAGTCTAACTTGTAGAAATTTCTGAATCTTATATCTTATGCAAAAATTATTACTGTTAATCCGATTAAGCTCCTCCTACTTAGATAAGTTATTAACTGAATAAATTCAAATTAACATCGAAGAAAAACACATAACGGATCTCTACCAATTCAGATCTAGAATAAGCACATGCACACATTGACAAAGTGACACAGTTATTTCTGGACAAATAGTCCCCGGAAAAACCCAATGCGGGAAAACCGGTCTCTGGCTGCTGGAGGGTTCTATTATTAAGAATATTTTTGAATACACAAATCTGGGTTCCAGATCTGGAAAACCCGACAAAGATAATGCTAGATCTACAGCTCACTGGCTGATTTAGGGCCAAAATAATGACTGATCCAGACCTTCAAATGGGATTTACAGAACTCAGCCAAGATTAGGGCCTAGAAACCCCAACGCTGTCCCTTAAAGGCTCTGTGTCAGCCTTTGAAGCCCCTGAAAGCCTCTGTGTCAGCATTGGAAGTCCTCCAAACCTTCAGCGTTGCTCCAGATGGCATTGCGTTACCCCAGACAAAGTGACGCAGTCACTACGCTGCCCCTGAAGGGTCTTTGCGTAACCCCTGAGGGTTTCCTACTAAAAATCACGTTGTCCTTGGAGAGACTGCGTTGTCCTTGCTGCTGCTGCTGTTGCCTTCCTCTGCGCTATCCTTGAGTTGATCTCTGTCTCCTGTGCATTCTAGACCCCGAGATCAGATCATCCCCTTGGTCTAAATTCCCCTCTCTGCAGCGGAAACACTTCTAAGTATTCTTAGCAAACCCTGCCCTAAAATCTCAGCTTAGCTTCAGTGCTCTGCCTCTGTGTGTCTTTACAAATGACCCCAAGCCTTTTCTTTATACTTTTCTCGTTGACAAATCAACGGCCAAGATTAAATCTTTAATCAATGGCTAAGATTAAAAGAAAGCTTGATCTGTGTGACTTAAGACAATTTCATCACATGTTTAATTAAATTCACTTTAATTATTTAAGTTCCCTAAGTTTTAACTTAGGAAATACAT
The DNA here is from genome assembly GCA_034641835.2 of Pinus albicaulis. NCBI lineage: Eukaryota > Viridiplantae > Streptophyta > Pinopsida > Pinales > Pinaceae > Pinus > Pinus albicaulis. The sequence continues at coordinate 1,164,835,233 of CM076582.1, forward strand.
TAAAATAATTAATTAATTTAATATCTCCTAGACCAGATGAAATTTCCCAAATCCATTTCTGGGTCTTGTAGATCAGGTGAACTCTAGTCCCTTCACAAATTTTGGGAGCTAGAGCGCAACTGATGCTACCCCAAATACACAAAATCTCAACATAACTTAGGAAAATTAAAAGATTATGCATAACAATAAAAACCCTCCAGAAGCTAGCAGCACTAGCTTTTCCGCATTGGGTTTTTCTAGGGATAGTTGTCTAGAAAATCCTTGTGTGTCACTTTGCCATTGAGCATGTTATTCAGTTTAGATTTGCATGTGTAGGCTGTTAATGTATTTACTTCGATGTTAATGTTGAAGTTTTCAAATTAATAACTTGTGTAAGTAGGAGAAGTAAATCAAGAATTTAACAGTAGGGTTTCTATTTAAGTACATTCAGAAATTTTCACATGGTATTAGAGCAATTGCAGATCTAGCTGGATCTCCAACAAGACGGTTGAAGAAGTGTTTCAGCTGCAGTGAGAGGCAGTATTAGCGAGGAGGATGGTTTAGTCCCAGGCCAAGAGTACAACGAGAGTAGAGAAGAAGCAAACCAAGGCAACATAGAGGCAGCAGCTACGCAAAGCAGCCGAGAGCCCAACAGAGGCAGCACAGAGGCAGCAGGAGGCCAAGAGGGCTGACGCAAGCCCAGCTAGGGCAGCACAGAGGCAGCGTAACTCAGTCTAGGGTGACGCAGGCCCTTCCTGAGCAACGCAGAGGCTGACGCAGAGGGCTTCATAGAAATGTTGGGGTTCCGGAAGCCCGAAAAGGACTGAGTTCTGTAAATCCCGTTTGAGGGTGTGAATCAATCAAATTTTCTGTCTTCTGAATAGAGATATTGCTGCTGTTTATATTTCTCTGTCGGGTTAACCAGTTTGGTGCCCAGATTTGTTGTACTCAGATTCTGCATAATAATAAAAACCCTCAAGAAGCTAACAGCATCGATTTTCCCGCATTGGGTTTTTCCGAGGACAGTTGTCGAGAAAATCCTTATGTGTCATTTTGTCATTGAGCATGTTATTCAGTTTAGACCTGCATGTGTAGATTGTTAATGTATTTACTTCGATGTTATTGTTGAAGTTTTCAGATTAATAACTTATGTAAGTAGGAGAAGTAAATCAAGAATTTAACAGTAAGGTTTTTGTTTAATTAAATTCAAAAAATTTCACACACGTCACCAACAAATCTCCTCTTCATTTGGGTTGGTGCTTGCCAATATCAGGGTAGTGCCTGTATGTGTTCATGCACTATAATAACCCTGTTGATATACACACATAAAAAAAGTGCAAGAAAATAATCTTTGGCATGCAATCAAGCAGCCAAAGAGGTTACGAGAATGCCTTGAAATAAAATGGGTCGAAAATTTCTCTTGCATTAGCTTCAGAATGGTAAAGAGAAAGCACGGAAAAAAGAGCTCTAAGTGTTTACCAAAACAAAGGCTTAATAAATCTCTAAAACACTAAAGAAAGAATCCAGAAAGTACCAAATTTCAGAATCTCGAGAATTAAGCATAAAGAAACTTTATTCTGCATTAGCCAAGAGGTTGACTGCACCATAGAGACAGATACAGAACTGGTCCACTAATATTCCATGCACAAAGTATAGAAGGTAGAATAGGAGAAGAATAAGAATGATGAAGAGAGAATACTGCCACTGCTTAGAAGAAAACTCCCACTCCACACCAATAGTGTCACTCTCCTTTTCTCGATCTACCTACTTTGCATTAGCCTCGCATGAGATATCTCCAAGAACATGCGCATTGATTAGTTAAGTGTGGTGAAGTTCTGATGACTCAATAAATAAGTGGAGGTAAGTGTTAATGCACTAGAGTCGAAGTGGAATAGAGTAGCTATGCTCTCTAGTCTTCCTACTTTCCCCGTGTGCCTTGATCCTCTTGAGATGTGCATTAGTGATCTCACGATACGGTGGAGTGAGGATGGCCATGTGATTGGCTTAATCGGAGATACCTGCATTCAATTGTTGATGAACTAGAGAGAACAAGGCATGTGCTTGGCCTAACTAGAGTCTCTACTTTGTTGAGAAATCAATGCTTATAGGAATTAGGGTTTGATTCCTCTTTCTTGCTAATTACTTGTGAATTATGTTGGCTTCTTTTACTTCTTTATTAGTTTATCTTTCATCAAGAAATTACCAAATTATATGTATAAGACCACAAGAACAAGAGACACAAGATGTAGGCGCTCAGCCAAGGCAAAACCCCTACAAGGGGAAAACCCAATCAAACTCTTCCTTCAATAGATTCAAATCAAGATGAGACACTTCCAGACTTAGACCTAGACAAAGACCTCCTCCAACCACCAAGTCAGCCCTTCCATTCAATAGATGATTCCTGTCAAAATCTCCAAGTGACAGCTTCCCAGTAGCAACTTCAGCCTAGAATTTCGGCCCCCTAACAGCGGAACTTTGACCTCTAGCAACAGAATTTCAGACCTGCAGTAGACACAAAATTTCGGCCCAAACAAATACCCAGAAACTTCACACGTGTGAGATAGTTATCCCAGAAACTCTAATTAGGTCTTCCTAGCAAATTTCATCTTTCTCCAGCTACTTTGCTCTCTTTTCTGCCTCTCTTCCTTGAAGATCGAACTTTTTGAGTGAATGCTCCAACTAGGTCGAATTGTCTCTCTTTATATAGCCTTTTTGTTGGGTCGAATTGCGCTAATGTAGGCTGACTTCATGGGGACAGGGCCGACTTGGTGTGGAGGTGACAAATAACCCTTTTGACTCAAAAATAATTATTTTTACATCATAAAAAAGCCAAAGAAGGGTCTAATAAAAATGGCAATGACTCTAGTGACTCAAGACAAAACCTAGAAGCCTTCAATGGACTTTAACCTAGAAAACATTGACCCAAGCATGAAACCCATGCTTTAATAAGTCAATTTCTATAATAATAATGAAAAATAATCTTTCTTTTGACAAATACATTACATTATGACTCAAATACAATTATGAAGACCGACACTAGTTACATTCTTCAACACTCCCTCTTAACTAGGGAGGTATTCATAATTACATACATATAAGAGTACATGGAAGATCTCAAAATGAAATGAACTGCGAAGATTTCTAGCACACTCAGTGCTTCAGATTAGATACCTAATCAGGGTACTCTAATCGAGAGGGACTAAGATGGACTTAAGCTTTAGCCACCATAGGAACCATCAGGATTTTAAGCTCTACCACCAACCTAGGGATTTAGGCGCATATCCAAGTTCGGAGATCCATGACCAACGCCACCTTCCCTACTTTGGGATCTATACATCAACACATAGGCCGACTAGATGTCCTCCCAAGCATCGCGCCATAAGGTACTTCATCTCTCCTAATCAACTAAATTAGATATATCCACCAATCCAAGAAAGCTTCAAACGTTCAAACTTTTAGCTGCTCTAGAGATCCATGTCACCCCACTTTCATTGTTCATGAGCGCTCATGGATCTGTCATCCTCTGAACCATAGTTCGCCACAGCAGCCTTGGAAGTAGAAGCTTCCTTGTCCTTCTTCTTCTGGGGACAATTGTTGGCGAAATGTCCTAGTTCGCCACATTGAAAACTCTTGATCTTGGATAGATCATGCTTCTTCTTCCCTTGCTGCCTCTTTGATGCCAAGGCTGCATCTTCTTCTTCCTTCTTCACCTTACTAGATCCCGTGTTGTACTACCTCTTGGTGAACAGGCGGAGTTCTTTTTGATGAAGGATTGCCCACATACTGTCCCAGTTGGGAAGGTCTGCTCTGCCCAAGACACTTTCGACAAAATTTTCCCAATCCTCTGTCACTGCATTGAGTGTAGTCCTTACCATCACATCATCCTCCACCTTTGCTCCCATGGAAGACAACTGATCTCTAATCGCCTGTAATCTGAAAAGGAAGGGCTCGATTTCTTCTCCCTTGGCCATCATGAATGACCGCAGTTGATTCTCCAGAAGCATTCTCCTTTGGACGGATATTCCCTCATATATGGCAGTTAAGGCTTTCCACATCTCCTGAGTTGTTTTCTTGTCGGCTATGTGTGGAACAATATGATCCTTAACCCCATCCATTATGAAGCGTTTGGCATGTGCCGCAGGTTCCTCATGCTTCGCTAGGAGAGCAGCATCGGTTGGCGTGGCCAGGACTTTTTCTGCATGGTCCCTTAGACCATATACCTCCATGACTACCAGGATTGTGGCCTTCAAGACTGCAAAGTTGGACAGATTGTCCAACCTAGCCTGATCATGTAGTCCGTGAAGTGTCATATGCTCAATAAATCTGTCGGAACTCCTCTTCTCTATGCTAGAGATTTGGATCTAGGGTCCTTGGCAAAACAGGCAGCCTCTGCTCCCTTTGACAACTAACCTCCTCTCTTGGAAGTTTGCCAAATCAAACGAATCAACTCTCTTCAATCCTCTAATTGATCTGCAGATTTCTTTGGCTGGAAATCCTCTGAGAAGTTGTTCTCCTCCAGCTCTTTGTCACCTAGTGCTTAGGCTAAATTCTGAATCTTCAAAAATTTAACCCCACCAGCAACTTTTGAAGCTCTGCAGCACTGCTTCCAGCACTCTGGAACAGCAACGACTTCAGATCTGCATCACCCTAGCTGCCCTCTGTGTGAGCAGACAGTCCCAGCACTGTTTTTGTGCTGCCTCTGTGCAATAAGTACATGGCCCTACGTAGGACTGCGTCACTCTAGCCTCTGCGTGGCTCTGCACCCTCTGCTGCTGCGTTGTCCCTTCTGGTCCGGCTTTCTATGGCCATTGTTGCTTTCTTATTGCTTTCTGCAGCAAGGATTCTTCAGTCTCCTGCTGGTGATCCTGCTAGATCTGCAATCACTCTAATACCATGTGAAAATTTCTGAATATTACTTTATGCAGAAACCCTACTGTTAGATCTGGTTATACTTCTCCTACTTAAACAAGTTATTAATGTTGAAATTCAGATTAATATCGAAGTAAACACATAACAGACTTTCACCGATTCAGATCTAAGCAAAAGATACACGCACATAGACAAAGTGACACACAAGATTTTCTGGATAACTGTCCCCGGAAAAACCCATGTGGGAAAACCGGTCTTCTGGCCGCTGGAGGGTTTTTATTATTAAGTTGTTTCTAAATACAGCAAATTTGGGCACCTTACTGGTTAACACGACAGAGAAAAATAGCTATGCAACTAACATGTTGTGGAGACTGAAAACTTGACTGATCCACACCCTCAAACAGGATTTACAGGACTCGGACACTTTCTACCTCTAGAAACACCAGCGCTGCCCTTGAAGCCCCTACGTCAGCCCTGCTAGCCTCTGTGTGCCTCTGTGCTGGCCTGGAGAGGGTTGCGTAACCCCAGACTGGGTGACGCAGTCCCTACGCTGCCCTAGATGGCCTCTGCGTAACCCTGGAGGGCCTCCTACTGGCTCAACGCTACCCTTTCTGGGCCTGCGTAGCACCTGCGTAGCGGCTAAAGCCCTCTGCGCTGCACAGCTGCTGCTGCTGCTGCCCCTACTCTTTTGCACTGCATCTGGTTGTTGCCTCTCTTCCTCTTGTTGATTCTTGGCACTAGGATCATATCATCCCCGTAGCCAATACTACCCCTCTCTGCAGCTGAAAAACTTCTGGAAATTCTTAGCAAACCACGCCCTAGAATTCCCGCTTAGTCTCAGTGCTCTGCCTCCGTGTGTGTGTTCTCCAACTGACCCCAAGCCTTTCCTTTATACTTTCTCATTGGGAAACCAACGGCCATGATTTAATCTGGAATTGATGGCTAAATTTAAAAGAAAGCTTGATCTGTGTGACTTGAGTCATTTCCATCACATGTTTTAATTAATTACCTTTAATATTTTAATTTTCCTAAGTTAGACGGGTCCTTAATTAAAAGTATTAATTAATTAATTACCTCCCAAACTGGATGGAATCTCCCAAATCCCTTTCTAGGACTTGGAGATCTCATGTACTCTAGTCCCTCCACAGATTTTGGGAGCTTCAAGACTAGAAAGCTAGACAACCCAACACAAGAACCTGTCAAGAGAAAAAGAGTGAGAGAGGGAGATCCAGTGATGAGGTCGATGATGTCAAGGTCTCCTGAGTCTAATGGCTGAGGGAAAGGGGGCGAAGTAGGTACTAGCTCGTTGTCCTAGTCTTTTGGAACCATCTAGAAGCATGCTTGTATGAAACAGGGGGAATGTACAAGCAAAGAATACTCCTAACATCCGAGGTCAAAAGAAGGAAACTCCAAATGGATCTTTGGTTGCTCCTCTGAATCTGGGAGGTAGTCTAATGAGCAAGGTGTTCTTTACACTAGATCCATCTGGAGATGATCTCTCTAATGCTCTGAGGACATGTGGCCTAATGTACAAACCAGCACGTGTGTTCGTGTGGTTTTATTTTGTGAAATCTAGGGTTTGTAACAAAACCCTTGTAGAAATTGATATTCTAGGATATGATGATATTTTTTCGATATGATTTAGTTTTGATGATAAATCTACGGTTTGCAACAAACCCTAGTAGAATCTGACATGAAAATTCTAAAAGTATATTTTTGAAACCTTAGATTGTTATTTTATTGAATTGTTGGTATCTAAATTCTAAGGCTTTGTGTCTCAACGATAGAATCTAGGGTTTATGACAAAACCCTCTCAAGAAGTTGAAGTCTAGAATATAAAAGATGTGACCCTTGCTAATTATTAACCTAACTAGGTTTAGGTATTTGATGTCTAAAGCTTGATTGTTTTGATGTTTCCATTATACTGATACGTTTAACTTCATGATTCTATATATTTGTTTTTGGTTTTACTTGCTATTAAAGTCTTGCAATTACATGATCTTCAAGATGTCGAAGATGTTCATAAGTGAAGATGATAATAAGCATAATAAAGAAAGCTATAACAATGAATATGACCTTGATGCGATAAGAAAGAAATGAAGCCTTGAGAATGAAGTTTCTCCGATGTTATGAATTTGTTGATCTCCCCAACTTGAGAGGGAGCTTAGATAGAAGAGAGGGTGTATCTCCCCATTTGAGAGGGAGGGCATATCATGACAATGAATACTTTGAAGAAAGAATGAAACCTAAGTACTACAGATAAATGTTCGTGATTCGTGAAGTCATAAACAAAAGACTTGAGAAGTACTATGGTTGTTACTAAAGAAATGAAATAAGAAAGCTTCAGACAAGTTGTATTTGAATAACTTGATGATGATATAAGCAACATCAGAATGATTGCTCAATCATTCTGATGTTGCTTATATCATCATCAAGTTATTCAAATACAACTTGTTTATTACAAGTTATATTGTGATAATGCAAGATCTCTCCGTAAATAAGTTGAACATTTGTTGCATGCTTGTATTGATGGATATATATTTGGTAAGGAGAGGTGAAGCATTTTATGGCAAGACGCTTGGGAAGACATTTGGCCAGCCTATCTGTTGATATCTAGATCCCGAAATAGGGAGGGTGGTGTTGGTCATGGAGCTCCAACCTTGGATACACACCTAGATCCCTGGGTTGGTGACAGAGCTTAAAACCCTGATGGTACCTAGAGTGGCTAAACCTTCAGTCCACCTTAGTCCCACTTGAATAGAGTACCCAAGTCAAGTATCTAATCTGTAGCACTATGTGTGTTGTGAATCTTCATAAGAGCATATCATTTTGAGATCTTCCATGTACCTTTATATCTAAGTTGCACGAAACGTCGAAACATTTTGGAGTTTCTGAAACAAGCACGTTTAAATACGTCACCTCCCAAAAATGGAAATGTCGGACGAAACGTTGACCAAAACGTCATATATGTATATATATACAAAAATATATATTTATAAATAAGTGAATAACACATTATCTTGCAAGAAAAAAGGGAATAAGACCCATAGATGACAATTTAGAAGGAAAACCAAGTCTATATTAATTCTTATATATGATTACATGATAGTCGAGCTTTGGTCTAGTGTCAGCTGAGTTTCAAAGTTTCGGGTACGAGTACGGCCCGAAATCCTAGGTTCCTAGAAGTTTCATGCAACATAGCTTTATATATATACAATTATGAATACCTAACTAGTTAAGAGGGAGTGTTGAAGAATGTAACTAGTGTCGGTTTGTTGAGAAATCAATGCAAGTAGATTAAGGTTGAATTCCTCTTTCCTGATAATTACTTGTGAATTATGTTGGCTTCTTTTACTTATTTATTAGAGTATCTTTCATCAAGCAATTACCAAATTATGTGCGTATGAAGATCACAAAAAACACAAGACACAAGATGTAGGCACTATGCCAGGGAAAAACCCCTCTCTAGGGGAAAACCCAGTGAAAATTCTCTTCATTCAATAGTTTTCTTTGAGACTCTTCACCCTAGACATAGACCAAACCTTTCCTCCACACCAAGTCAGCCTTTCCAGATCTTCGACCAAACAGCAGCAGCAACTTGTCCCCAGCAACTTACGGCATCAGGAAGCAGCAGCAACACAAAAAGACTTCGATCTCCCAAACTAAGGCACGAAAAAGAGAGAGAGTAGCACCAAAACTTCGATTTCCTTCTTCTCTTTGACCTTGAACCAACTTGCACTCCTTTTGGCTTCCTTGACCCACTTTGGACTTTTTCTGGCTTCAGTAGAGATATCGAACTAGCCTGAGATGAGATGCTCCAAATGAATTCAATCTCCTTCTATTTATAGGCTCCAGGTGAGGACGAATTGGTCCCCTTTAGGCCGACTTGATCTCCTTCAGGTTGACTTGGTGTGGATGTGACATAATTCATATTTTACTCAATAATAAACATTTTTACATGATTCAAAAGCCCAATATGTGTCTCTTTAAACATACAATGACTCTATTGACACAATATTACTCCTAGGAGTCCACAATGGGGACTTTGACTAATATAATGATGACCCAAGCATGAAACCCATGCTTTAATAAGTCATTGTTATAATAATAAAAAATCTTTTCTTTATTCATTTGACAAGTACATTACATAATGACTCAAATACATTTTATGAAGACCGAACCTATTTACATTCTTCCACACGGTCTTCATAATTGTATTTGAGTCATGTATTTTTCAAAAGAAAGAAAAAGAAAATTTATTATTAAAGAAATTGACTTATTAAAGCATGGGTTTCATGCTTGGGCCAATGGTTTATTGGTCAAAGTCTCCATTGTAAGCTTCTAGGGTTTATGTCAAGTATCCTTGTCCATGTCATAATGTAATAGACCCTTCTTGGGCATTGTCAATCAAGAAACAAATTTATTTTGATGTAGATTAGGTCTTCTAGGCCTCCTCCACCAAGTCGGCCTCAAACTGAACAAGTCGGCCTAATTGAGGGGCGGAATCTCCTATATAATGGCAAATGCTCGGTCTCATTTTGAACAGTCACTCATCAACTTTTATATGCAATTTCTGGGACAAGAAAAAGTGCGAAATTCAACAAACAAAGAGGAAAGGGCTAGCGAAAGAGGAGATATTTATCAAGCACAAGAAGTCGAAAATTCTCTCTCTCTTGTGTGAAGATGGTAAGTTGTTGGAAGGGCCAAAAATGCAGTCCTAAAGTTAGGCCAAAATTCTAAAGCTAGGGATCGTCGAAATTCTAAAGTTGGGGGTCGAAATTCTAGGTTGAAACTCCTTTTGAGAAGTTGGTGACTTTGGCAGAGATCATCTATTTCAAGAAAGGGTTGACTTGGTGGAGGAGGAAGGTTTTTTGGTCTAGGGTCTTGCTCTATCTCAACTTGAATTTTCTTGTGGAAGAGTTTGACTAGGGTTTCCGCTATAGAGGGGCTTTAGCTGTGGCTAAGTACCTACATCTGGTGTCATTGATCTTCGTGTTTTGTTTTGATGATTGCTTGATGAAACAAAGATAAAAGAAGAACAAAGAAAGTTAATAAGAACACAAAGATATCACAAGTAATTATCAACATAAGAAAATCTTTCTACCTTTCCAATTTTCTCACATGTTATCAAAGCTAAGGTGAAGAAGGAAGACAAAGGCAGCTTGAAGATCTATTGAAGAAAAGGGAGTCATAGGAACTTCATTAAGAAAAAGGATTATATAAGAAGAGAAGCCTACTATCTATAGGAACTATGTCAACTATAATGAAGGGAGAAAACAAGCTAAAAGGAGCCTCCAACTACAGGATATGGAAAAAGAGGATAGATCTTATCCTTGCTAAGCACAAAGTTTTGGACCTTGTTCAAGGAAAAGTCAAGAAGCCTATAGATGAAGCAGAGAAGGAGAAGTCCAGAGAAACCAAAATCTTGGCCATGAATTTGATAGTAGATGCAGTAAAGGACAACCTAATTCCATACATATCCAACATAGACTCTGCTCAAGAAATATAGGAGGCTCTCTCCAAATTATTCACCATCAAGAACATTAGTCAAATAGCGAGCCTCAAGAATGAACTAAGGACAATAAGGATGACAAGAGACGATATTGTGTCATCAAATTTTGTAAGGATATCTAGAATAAGAGATGAACTCCAAGCAATAGATAAGGTTGCACCAAAAGAAAGAACTCGTATTTGTTGCTCTTCTACGCCTACCAAAATCTTGGAGTGCTTTTGCATCAAGAATTACCAGATGGAAGGATCCTCCAACCTTCAAACAAATGTGGAATGCATGCAATCAAGAAAAAGCATGAATATCATTAGTAAACAACAAGGAGGAGGATGAAGAATACAACACCTCTAATGCCTATTATGTGAAAAATCCTAAATCTGGATTCCTACTGCAACAAATTTGAATTACTTCTCCTATTATTTTTCATAATTATTTCATTACAGTGAAATACCGAAGTATTTACTGAAGTAGTCTACACAAATAATGTTGCGGAATAAACCTAAGTGTTAAAACAAACTGAACAAAATACAATGAAAAAAATCCACATTTGACACAATTTTTGGACTAAGTCCCCGGAAAAACCCAACTCAGGAAAACCAATGCAACAGATCTTAGGGTTTTATATTATTAAGCAGCAGAATCTTGAGTACAACTAGGGTGCCAATATCCGGCTCACCCTTCAAAGAAAATCTAGGCAACAAAAGAAAAGTGAGGTATACCTCACTCTGCAAGTCCTCGATTGATCTAAACAACGCTGGTGAAGCCCCTCTCTGCCTCTACGTGATGCCTACTCTGCAACTGTGTAAGCCTGCGTGGGAAAGCTGAAGAGTTGCATCACCTCTCCTCTGCAACTGATCAAGGTTGATTTGAAACTGAGTTTTGGCCCTCCTGGCTCAGAAACCCCAGCTTCCAGCTATCTCCGTACTGAATACAAAAGGGCCAAGGCACTGCGTCACTTCTATGTGATTCCCTTCAGGAACTGCGTCACCCCTATAGGTGACTGCGTTGCCTCTCTCTATGTCACAGTTGCCTCTCTTTGAAATGTACTCCTAGTCCTCCTGACCAGTTACTGCATCTGCCCCTCTCAAACTGATCACTGAATCAAATCACTTAGCAAACCCAACCCTAGTGATTCGATCTTGATCAAAAAGTTGTCTCTCCCTCACAAGCTCAAAAATGCCAAATGCACAATGTCACAATGTGTTTTCCATAGGCCCCTCACCCTCCTTCTTATATTCTTCCATTGACCTTTCGACGGTTAAGATTAAAACATAATCAAGGGCTAAGACTAACTTGGAGGTGATCCATGACTTTATCTAGAAGATGCACACTTATTTTAATTAATACCCTTTAATTAATCACTTTCCCTAAGTTTAGACTTAGGAAAACATTAAAAAACGATTAATTAATTTAATTAAACTATCTCTAAGTGGAATTTTCCAAAATCCTTTCTGGGTATTATGGAATACATGTGTCTTAGCCTATATACAAAGTTACAAGGCTAGAGCACATCCGATGCTACCATAAATCAACACTCCCTCTTAGCGAGGAAAGTGCTCTAGTAAGACAACTCAATGTGCTGCTCTGACTTCTGGAACATCTGTTGTTGTGTTGTTGATGCTGCTCACCAACACTGCACAAAAATGTTGCATCTGTACTACTGTTGACTCTGCATGTTGCTGCCGACTGCCAATGTACAACAAATCCCTCTGAATTCTGCTACCACGTCGCTGCACTGTGTTGCTGCTGCTCATCTACTGCTGATGCTGCTCATCTACTGCTGATGCTGCTCAACTGCTACATTGTTGCTAATTGCAACAGAAAAACATCTGAAATTGGACAAGTAAAACTGCATCTGAATAATAAGACTGACTGTTGCTAACTTGTGCACTATCTCTCTGAATATGTTGTGTTGTTGTTGCTCTGCACTGCATGAGCACTGCACTGCATTGCGCTGCACCAGTGTGCACTGCATTGCGCTGCACCAGTGTGCACTACGTTGCTGCTGTACAACTGCTCTTGTTGTTGCTCCCTCTCTACGCTGATCAGGCTCTAGTACTGCTAGCCACTGTAATGTCTCTTCATCTTCCGCTGCAACTATCCATCCTGCTACTGTTTTAAAGCTACCGTAGCTTGCATGTGATCCAAGAGATCGAAAATACTCAAGGATCCTGCCACTTGTAGATTCTGGATCTACAACTCCAAGTCAGCCCACTTCCCTCCTTTCAAAATATGAGCTAACATAGCACAATCAGCTTCTGCCTCAATCTTGGCAGCTCCGGCTTGAGGATCTTGCTTCTCCTCCTTGTCCTTTTTCTTAAGAGGACATTGTGTGGCATAATGTCTTATTTCCCCACACCTGAGCACTTGATCTTGGACAGATATCTCTTCTTCTGCCTCTGTTGCCCCTTTGAAGCAAGGGTTGTGTTATCTTCTTCCTCCTTCTTGACTTTTTAACTGCTGCTGCCATCCTCAACATGGACTTTGAGGAGATCTCTCCTCAGCTCTTCTTGCTGCAAGGCTGCCCACACCGCTTCCCATCCTGGAAGCTTTTCTCTGCCCAAAATCCTTTGGACAAAGACCTGATAGTCTTTTGAAACAGAGTTCAGAGTGAGCCTTACCAGCTCTGAGTCTTTACGTGTTGAGCCCACTGCTGACAGCTGATCTCGGTTATCTTGAATTCTAGACAGGAAGGAGTCAAAACGCTCTCCCTTCTTCATCCTGATATTATGCATCTTCTCCTCCAGATACATCTTTCACTGCTCGGAAGATCCTTGGTATAGCTTTTCCAGCCGTACCCACATTTTTCTAGCAGTGTTCTTTGCTGCTATGTGAGGTACGATGTGATCCTTCACGCCATCTAGGATCAATCGTTTGGCTCTTGCAATATTCTTCTTGAAGGCTCTCAGATGTGCTGCATCTACTAGCTCTGCAATTGCGCTGTCAATGAGGGCCTTTAGATCATGCTCATCAAGGAGAAACTGAATCCTTGATTTCCAAATAACATAGTTGGAGGCACCCTCCAATCTATCCTGGTCACGCAATCCGTTGCTGGCCATCTCCTCAATTGTCAATATCTTCCTCTGACTTACGCACTCCTTGAGGAGTAAGTCAATGCTTCTGCTGCTGCACGGGAAAAATTGAGTTTCTTTGAGTAAGAAAACTCTCTGAGGTCAAGAAATCCCCAATCTGTGTTTTTCAGAAATTTTCTGACACTTATGAACCAACACTCACTACTGTCCAGCAACTGCGTCCTTCAACTACGTTGGTCTGCTACGCTGCCTCTTCTTCAACTGAAAATGCTTACCCCTCTGTCAACTCTCTCGAAGGGACCCTTTTCTGTGTTGGATTGCCCTCCTAGCCTGGACTGCGTAATTTCTAGGGGAGTCTGCTACTACTTACGCAGATCCCAGTCTCTTCAACGCAGATCTGCTAATTCACTCTTGTTTCTCCTGCACTTTAGCTTGAATAAGCTCTGATACCATGTGAAAAATCCTAAATCTGGATTCCTACTGCAAAAAATCTGAATTACTTCTCCTATTATTTTTCATAATTATTTCATTACAGTGAAATACCGAAGTAATTACTGAAACTGAACAAACTACAATGAAAAACATCCACATTTGACACAGTTATTTTTGGACTAAGTCCCTGGAAAAACCCAACGCAAGAAAACCGGTGCAGCAGATCTGAGGGTTTTATATTATTAAGCAGCAGAATCTTGAGTACAACTAGGGTGCCAACACCCTTCAGAGAAAATCTATGCAATAGAAGAAATGTGAGGTATACCTCACTTTGCAAGTCCCCGATTGATCCAAATAGCGTTGGTGAAGCCCCTCTTTGCCTCTACGTGATGCCTACTCTGAAACAGCGTAAGCTTGCGTGGGCAAGCTGAAGAACTGCGTCACCTCTCCTCTGCCACTAATCAAGGTTGATTTGAAACTGAGTTTTGGCCCTCCTGGCTCAGAAACCCCAACTTCCAGCTATATCCGGACTGAATACAAAAGGCATTGCGTCACTTCTGCGTGATTCCCTTCAGGAACTGCGTCACCCCTCTAGGTGACTGCGCTGCCTCTCTCTGTGTCACTGTTGCCACTCTCTGAAATGTACTCCTGGTCCTCCTGACCAGTTACTGCATCTACCCCTCTCTCAAACTGATCATTGAATCAAATCACTTAGCAAACCCAAATCTAGTGATTCGATCTTAATCAAAAAGTTGTGTCTCTCTCTCAAGCTCGAAAATGCCAAATGCACAATGTCACAATGTGTTTTCCATAGGCCCCTCACCCTCCTTATATTCTTCCGTTGACCCTTCAAAGGCCAAGATTAAAACATAATCAAGGGCTAAGATTAACTTGGAGATGATCCATGACTTTATCTAGAAGATTCACACTTAGTTTAAATAATACCCTTTAATTAATCAGTTTCCCTAAGTTTAGACTTAGGAAAACATTAAAAAATGATAAATTAATTTAATTAAACCATCTCTATGTGGAATTTTCCAAAATCCTTTCTGGGTATTATGGAATACATGTGTCTTAGCCTATATACAAAGTTACAAGGCTAGAGCATATCCGATGCTAACATAAATCAACATATTATGCTCATCATAAGAAGAAGGGAATCTTCAAGAAATTCAAAGGACTAAAGAAGAAAGTTGACCTATCCAAAATTGAATGTTTCAACTGTCATAAGATGGGTCATTACAAAAATCAATGTCCGGAGAATCCGAGGAATAAGAAGAGAGATAGGGAACAAGCAAATATTACCGATGAAGCTCCACCTAAGAAGAACAAGACTAAAGAATCAGAAGTCAAAGACTTATACTACAAAGTCTTCTTTTACATATCCTTCTTAGTCTTGTATTGTTTTCCTTTATATTTTGATTTCTAGAGTTTGTAGGTCTAACATGTCTTGTTAGAACATTTTTGAATTATTTTGATAAGTTGTAGGTATCCCTCAGTAAGATTGGATTAAGAGGGAGCGTTCACCATTTTACCGAAAGATAAGTATCTTGTTCTTTGTTTCCTCTTTTGTGTTTGATTTCCTCCTCATATCAAGGATTGTTTGTATTATATGCTACTAACCTTTTATGTTTTCCTTGGTAAGAAAGATTGTAGAATACACAAAGGTTATGGAGGAGACTTGAACCATGGAAGAAGTTTTTTATGTTTTCCTTGGTAGGAAAGGTTGTAGAATACACAAAGGTTATGGAGGAGACTTGAACCATGGAAGAAGTTTTGTTGCAAAGGAAGCCCTTCAAGAATTGATATCCTATAAGGTTTGTTAAAGAACAATTCAAGGCATATCTTAAACTACAAGTTTTGTTAGAAAATGTATGTTCATTGAACATTCTCATTTGAAATTTGCTTTACATTACCAACATCGTTATGGCTAGGGTTTTGAATCATAAAGATTCTTGTTAGGGTGATTAATCATTAGATTGAATCTACCCTCATTATACTATCATTTTGATCATTCTTGGGAAACCCTAAACTTTACGGTTCACTGTAAAACACTAGCCTTTTGGTGCTTAGGGTGTGTTTACAATAATGTTGAAACCCTGGTCCTGTTAGGGTTGTTGACAAAATCTAGAACCTATGATGAAAAACTCTATTCTTTTGATGTTTAGGGTTTTGAAATTGTTTTAGCAAAAATCCTAGTCTTTTAGGGATTTGTTGTTATTGTTCAAGTTATAAACTAAAACCATAGATCTTTAAGGTTTTCATAAGTTAGGGTTTTTTGTTAATGGCTAGGTTATATAATGAAACCCTAGATATTTAAGGTTTAGTGGATTAAGCGTTTATGAACAAAACCCTTACAATGGTTATAATAAAATCCTTGGAAATAAACAATAGGTATATATTCATCTATATGATCGAAACCCTAATTTGATTAAATTGTTGTATTTCTAACTTGATGTATTGATGTGTGTGTCTACCTATTAGGTATGAATATTGATATGAAATGCGAGTGCATCCTAGATATGTATATGCGAGTAAGCTAACTTAATTATACTCATGTTTTAGTATGTGAAATCTATGTTTGTAACAAAACCCTTGCAAAAATTGATTTCTAGGATATCATGATATTGTTTTCGATATGATTTAGTTTTGATGATAAAATCTAGGATTTGCAACAAACCCTAGTAGAATCTGACATCTAAATTCTAAAAGTATATTGTTGAAAACTTAGATGCATAGTAGGAATGTTATTTGATTGAATTGTTGATATCTAAGGCTTTGTGTCTCGAAGATGGAGTCTAGGGTTTATCACAAAAACCTTGCACGAATTTGAAGTCTAGAGTATAAAAGATGTGACCCTTGCTAATTATGAACCTAACAAGGTTTAGGTATTTGATGTCTAAAGCTTGATTGTTTTGATGCTTCCATTATACTAATATGATTAACTTCATGCTTTTGTATATTTGTATTTGGTTGTACTTGCTATTAAAGTCCTGTAGGTACATGATCGTCAAGATGTCGAAGATGTTTGTAATTGGAGATGATAACAAGCATGATAAAGAAAACTATAACAATGAAGATGACCTTGATGCGATAAGAAAGAAATGAAGCTTTGAGAGAATGAAGTTTCTTCGATGTTATGAATTTGTTGATCTCCCCATGTTGAGAGGGAGCTTGGATAGAAGAGAGGGTATATCTCCGCAGTTGACAAGGAGGGCATATTATGACAATGAATACTTTGAAGAAAGAATGAAACCGAAGTACTACTGATAAATGTTTGTGATTCGTGAAGTTGTAAACAAAAGACTTGAGAAGAACCGAGCCTGTATTTGGTGCTACTAAAGAAATGAAAGAAGAAATCTTCCGACAAGTTGCATTTGAATAACTTGATGATGAGACAAGCAAAATCAAAATGATTGAGGACCCCGAAGGTGTTGAAATATAATACTAGGTTTGGTCTTCATAATGACATATGCAATGTTGATTTTATGTATTCAATGAAAAGAGAAAAATGAATTTATTATTATTGTTCTTGAGGCATGGGTTTCATGCTCAAGGGAAATTTATTTTAGGTCAAGCTCCCATTGAGAGGTTCTAGGATTTCTCATTGAGCCTATAAAAGTCAAAAGAGTCACTGTCATGTATGAATAACCCTTCTTGGGCATGTTACATATTGTAAGAAAAATTATTTGAGTCAAAGTCAAAGTCAAAACCTTATCAAATGCAAAGTATCAAGTCGACCTACAAAGGAGTAGTCAGCCTCTCTAGAAGGTGAAGTCAGCCTATTTGAGGGCTCAAGAAAGATCCTATAAAGAGGAACTCGGCGTCTCTCAAGAGACACTCACACAAGCATAAAAGGAGTTTGATCAAGGAAGATAAGGAAGCCTAAACAAAGAGAAGCATTAGAAAGGAAGATCAAAGCAATTTTAGGTTTGTTTTGGGTCATTCCCCTCCACACGTGCGAAATTCTAGGGCATCGTTTCTGCAGCAGTAAGCGCGAAATTGCAATCATCTTCAAGAGCTATATTTTGGACTAAGAAAGGTCTCTCCTGCAAGTTGAGTTGACAAAGAAGGGAAGCCAAATAGAGCGAAGAAGAGAAAAAGGGAAATACATCCATCTTCAACCTATTATGTAACCTAGGGTTTAAGCAGAAGAAGAAGCCGTAATTGCAGATCTGAAATAGCTAGCCGAAATCCTGAGTTAAGGGGTCGAAATCTGAAGCAGGGGATAAGTTTGACCAGCATTGGCTTCAAGGAAGAGAAGCTCGTCAAGGAGAAACTTTGATTAGGTCTTGGAGGGGGTTTTTGTCAAGGGTCTAGGTCTTGGAATTCGTCAATTGAAGACTCTCTAAGAAGAAGAATTATGTGGGTTTTCCTCTCATAATTGGAGAGGTTTTCGCCCTAGCTAATTGCCTATATCTTGTGTCCTTTTTGGTAGTTGTTTGATGAAGAGAACACATAATAATGAGCAGGAAGAAAAAATAAAAATACATCACAAACAGTTATCAAGCTAGAGAAATCATCTCATATCACTGCCCTAGATTTCTGAACATGGTATCAGAGCTAAGGTTACAAGTCAAGTAAAGGCAACTCATCAAAGGAACAAAGTTCTAGAACATTATCAAAGGCATCAAATCATCAAGAAGATCCTCTCATCTCCAAGACAAGGACTACATCATCATCTTGAAGGAAGACATTTTCAATAAGAAGGAACCAATCAAGCATCCAAGAACAAGCAAGAAGAGTGATAAAGGAAGACAAGAAACCTATTTGATAGCAAAGAAGAAGAATCAAAAGGTTTGGGACTGTTTTGGGCCTCCTACTCTTCACACGTGCAAAGAATTTCAGAGCTACAATTTGTTGCTAAAAAACCAAGCCGCAATATTGATTTCAATAAGGACTATTTTCAAGGACCGAGTTTACAAGGAAAGGGAAGAAAGTCAATTGAGGGAGTAAAAGGCTAACTCACCATTTTCGTCATACTTGTGTGGTCTAGGGTTTTTGTGACAAGGGTCGAAAATTGCAGAAGCTTCAGATAGGTCGAAGTTGCAGTTAAGGAGTTGAAAACAAAGAAGAAATTGCTAAGATCTTTTGAAGTCCAAAGTTCATTATAAGAAGGAACGAGAAACTAAACCATTGTTACATGAAATCAAACCTTCATCATCTACAGATTTTGAGATCATATCACCATACAAGTCATACATATGTTGGACCTCTATCAAGGATTCAAAATTACTAAAAGTTTAAGATATAGATCTCTCTATCTTTGTGATAGCATAGATCTCATCTTCAAAGATATGTCCTTGTGACATCACTTCTCTATTATGCTTACAAGTTCAAATGTTGTGGTGACCAAATTCATGTTCCATCACCTATCTCGTACATATTTGATCATTGTAATGAAGTTTGAAAGATTCGAAGAAGTTGATCTGAAGCAATATAGTTATCAAGCAGATGTTGAAACTGGAAATAGTGATATGCTTACAAATATCACTAGAAGCTATAATAGATCCAAGATCAATGAACAAAGTCTCTATGGTGATCATATACTTGGAAGAAGCAGCAAGATATCTCACACCCAAAATCAGACCAATGAAGATCGTATCTGGAATTGCAAGTCATCCCGATAAAGGTAAGTAACCATAAGGTATGTATGATATATTTTAAGATATTTTGGGTTCAAGGTATGATTCTACAGTTTCTTAGGCATGACATAAAGAGGGAATAGAATCGAATCTAAGGTCTAAGCTTTAGAAGCTATGAGATGACCTCTTGATTTCCTGAAAACCCTAGAAATCTTGGCATCATGTTTTGGTATTGTATTCTTTGCTTGGGCTACTTGTTAAGTTATATCGCAGGTACAAGAAGTAAAGATGGATGGGTTGATCCCTTGAGAAACATGATGGAAAATAGAGAACTAGACGGACTCTTAAGATCCTCAGACTCTATTCTATGGATAGCAAGGAGAAGTAGAATCCCTGCCATGGTTAAGGAACTACAGTCAATAGAATATGATGGGATGCATCACATTAAAAATGACATCATGGTAACAAAAGATTGGAGCAAGAGCTCATGTCATCATCATAAAGAGCATGAAACATAGCTGAAATAAAAGCTTATGGCAGTCACCTATAGAAGGATGTAGCTCTGGGTAACCTCATTAGAAGCATAAGTAGTACTTACGAGAAGAGAAATTCATCTAGTATAAATCTCATCATACATCATTCAAGAGGACCATTTTCTGGATGAGAATGATCAAGATCCTTCGTTGGAATTTTTATTGGAAGAAGCAAGTGTCTCGCTAAGAATTCCACCTTGTATGGAATTCATGGAATGATGGTATGATGTCAAAAGAAGCAAAGTAGGTCAAGGTGATTGAAGTTCTTTCAATCAAGGAAGTTGTTGAAGTAAGTCTAGATGACCTCAAGAAAGAGATGAGGTATGTATGCATTTAATTGAGTCATGTCATATAGTTGCAGATATCATGGGTGAATGCTCTATCTCAAGAGCATGATCAAAAGAAAGAATCTTCTCCTTTGAAAGGATGCGTAAAGGCATGGTTCAAATATTTACTACATGAAATTAACATTAATATGTCCTCATATGAGGTGGTTGACAAAGATGAAGGAACTATGATTGGAAATTCCTGGGAAGCAATGTGTGAATAAAGAAAGGGAGAAATCATGAAAGATGCAACTATAGAGAAGGCAATCAATATTCAATGACTAAAATATTTGACTATGATATCTCCATGGGAAAGATATGAAAACCCTAATGAAGTCTGGAAAAGAAGGAGACCCTTGACATTGTATATATTGGAGATGTGTCAAATTATTTGACTCAAATATATGTGCGGGATATTAATATTGCAAGCAAATAGATGTCATGATGGAGGGCCATCACAAAAGGCAATTCTGATTTGATGTTCATTTTTGGTTTTTGAATAACATCTGGATGGGTTAATGCAGGGCTGCCGGAAAAAGAGTTGTGGATGTCGTCTACAACTAGCACTCATGTGGTGGGATGGAAGATCCTAAAGAAAACATGATGTAGAAGAGGTAGTTGTATGAAGGAAATCCAGATGTGGACTAGAAAATCACTTTCAGATAAAGGGAGGGATGACATGACTGACTTGAGGAAAGTGATGGGCGACCAATGTCCTACAAAGATGAAGGCTCCATAACTTTAAAAATAAAATTCATGACATCGAATGAAGGAGCTCTACAAGCAGGTAAAATCTCCACCAATGAATAAAAGGTTGTTGCTGGAAACAAGTCCCTAGTTAAGAGGGAACCTGGAAACAAGTTTCTAACTTGGTAGAGACTTGGAAGCAAGTCCCTGGGAGCTTGGACAATTCCTTGGCTAAGAGGAAGCTCAAAAGCAAGTACCTGGGAGCCTGGACAAGTCCCTGGATAAGAGGGAGCTTGAGAACATTCCTTTATAGGAATGGGAATACCCTCCCTAGTTGAGAGGGAGAGATGGATACATTATTCTTGTCTTCACTTGGGAAGAAAGAATGGAGGATTGGGTAAGCATTTAGCATCTGATACTCTTTGAGGATGTGATAGGGCATCCAAGATAAGAGGAGTCGTGAAGGACCGATATTCTTTGAGGGTTGGGATTCGAAGATAAGAATAGTCCTGGAAGGACATATCCTGTGAACACCCAGATGGAGTATGCTCCTGGAGAGACAATGATAAAGATGTCTATAAATCATTGGTCTCACCAACATTATGCTCTGATCTTGTGGAGAGATAGAGTTGTTATTCATGGCCTTGCTATGTGACAACGCTGGATGATATGATGTTATACAGATGGTTTACCAGTCTGACTCTTCTTATGGAGAATGTCCAAACACCATGTATGGATTATGAATACCTCGCAAGTTAAGATAGAATGTTGAAATATGTAACTAGGTTCGGTCTTCATAATGACATATGTAATGTTGATTTTATGTATTCAATGAAAAGAGAAAAATGAATTTATTATTATTGTTCTTGAGGCATGGGTTTTATGCTCAAGGGAAATTTATTTTAGATCAAGCTCCCATTGAGAGCTTCTAGGATTTGTCATTGAGTCTATAAAAGTCAAAAGAGTCATTGTCATATATGAATAACCTTTCTTGGGCATGTTATATATTGTAAGAAAAAATATTTGACTCAAATTCAAAGTCAAATACCCCTCCAAGACCTTGTCAAATGCAAAGTATCAAGTCAGCCTACAAACATTAGGGGAATTTTGAGGTTTAAAATGGGCCTCATAAGAAAAATGTACAACCAAAATAAACTTTATAAGAACCAGTAGAATTCAAGATGATGATGTCAACCATGGGGGATGATTCACAAGTTTTTAAGTAAAAGGGTAAAAAGATTAAAAAATAATAAAATAATAAAACTACTTTTTCAACTCGTATTTTCAACTTATCTCCCAAAGTTTTTACTCAAATTTCGAGCAGGAGTACTCATTGGATACAAAATTTAATTCCTCATCCAAGGAGTACCCATGTTGCATACTTTCGATGGACCCTGCTACACGAAAAATGAGAAATACATGAATGCAATGTATTTCTCATTTTTCGTGTAGCAGGGTCCATCGAAAGTATGCAACATGGGTACTCCTTGGATTAGGAATTAAATTTTTCATCCAACGAGTACTCCTACTTGAAATTGGAGTAAAAAAATTGGGAGATAAGTTAAAAATACAAGTTGAAAAAGTAGTTTTTTTCTTGTTTCCCTCTAAAATTTGATGATGTAATCAAGTCTTATTTTATTATTTCCACTATTATTTTATAATTTCCTTAGGAGGCCCATTTTAGACCTCAAAATTCCCCTAATGGGAGCAGTTCGCCTCTCTAGAAGGTGAAGTCAACCTATTTAAGGGCTCAAGAAAGGCTATATAAAGAGGTACTCGGCCTCTCTCAAGAGACACTCACACAAGCCATAAAAGGAGTTCGATCAAGGAAGATAAGGAAGCCTAAACAAGGAGAAGCAAGAGAAAGGAAGATCAAAGCAATTATAGGTTTGTTTTGGGTCATTCTCCTCATCACGTGTGAAGTGCTTGGGCATCGTTTCTGCGGCAAGGATGAAATTGCAATGATCTTCAAGAGCTATATTTTGGACTAAGAAATGTCTCTCCTGCAAGTCGAGTTGACAAAGAAAGGAAGCCAAATAGAACGAAGAAGAGAAAAAGGGAAATTCATCCATCTTCAAGCCTATTATGTAACCTAGGATTTCTGCGGAAGAAGTCGTAATTGAAGATCTGAAACAACTAGCTGAAATCCTGAGTTAAGGGGTCAAAATCTGAAGCAGGGGGTAAGTTTGACCAGCATTGACTTCAAGGAAGAGAAGCTCATCAAGGATAAACTTTGACTTGGTCTTGGAGGGGGGTTTTGTCAAGGGTCTAGGTCTTGGAATTCGTCAATTGAAGAATCTATAAGAGGAAGAATTTTGTGGGTTTTCCTCTCATGATTGGAGAGGTTTTGGTGCTGGTTGATCGCCTATATCTTTTGTCCTTTGTCTCATAGTTCTTTATTGATTTTGGTAGTTGTTTGATGAAGAGAACACATAATAATAAGCAAGAAGTAAATGAAGTAAAATTAAAAATACATCACAAACAGTTATCAAGCTAGAGAAATCATCTCATATCACTTCCCTAGATTTCTCAACAGAAGGTTTGTGTTTAATTGTGTGTGTGTGTGTATATATATATATATATTTGAAACTTTATTATTGATTGGGGTTGTGATTGTGCAAGATCTCTCCATAAATAAGTTGAACATTTGCAACATGCTTGTATTGATGGATATATATCTAGTAAGGAGAGGTGAAGCATCTTATGGCAAGATGCTTGGCAGGACATATGGTCGGCCTATGTGTTGATGTCTAGATCCTGAAGTAAGGAGAGTGGCGTTGGTCATGGAGCTCTGACCTTGGATACGCACCTAGATCCCTCGGTTGGTCATAGAGCTTAAAATCTTGATGGTACCTAGAGTGGCTAAAGCTTGATTTCACCTTAGTCCCACCCAATTAGAGTACCCTAGTCAAGTATCTAATCTGTAGCACTGTGAGTGTTGACTCTTCATAAGAGCATATAAATTTGAGATCCTCCATGTACCTTTATATATATGTAATTATGAATACCTCCCTAGTTAAGACAGAGTGTTGAAGAATGTAACTAGTGACGGTTTTCATAATTATATTTGAGTCATGTATTTGTCAAAAGAAAGAAAAAGAAGTTTTATTACTAAAGAAATTGACTTATTAAATGTTAGGTCCCTATATTAATAGTGTAGTCCCTTATTATGTTAGTGTAGCCCCCCTTATTGTTATTGTTGTACCCCTGTAACCCCAATATTGTTATTATTGTGCCCTAAAATTATTATTGTTAGGTCGGCTAGGATTACATTGTGGCCCCACTAGGATTACATTATGGCCCCATGGACTCCTATATATAGAAGGAGGTTTTGGTCATTTGTATCATCCAAGAATTGTTCATTCATGTAATGTATTGGAGGTTGCCCCTTCGAAGTGGCTTATTTCTAAGGTGTTGATATCTCTTTTCTTCTATTTTTGGAGCCGGTTTCACAACATTTGCTATCAGAGCTTTGAGATTCTAGGGTTTCGCTGCTCCAAACAGGTCATCGTGGCATTTTAGCTATAACATTTTTTCTAGAAAGGTTCAGAATCTGAAATTTTTAAAGTGCGAAGCCAAAATCCTGAGGAACATCGTCGCAAAATTTCAGAGCTTGGTTCGCAATGTTTTTGGAGATACGATTTGTGCAAGTCAGGTTATTTTGCAGGCTCCTGAATTTAACCTAAACAGGTCATCGTGGTATTTTCGTAATAACTTTTTTTCTAAGAAGGTTCAGAAGCTGAAATTTTTAGAGTGCGAAGTCAAAAGCCTTAGGAACATCGTCACAAAATTTCAGATGTTCGCAATATTTTCGGAGATATGATCTGTGGAAGTTAGGTCTTTTTCAGGCTTCTGAATTTCATCTCAAAGAGGTGATCGTGGGAAAATATTCATAGCTCTCTCTCTGAGCATCGGATTGGAACGCTGTAAAAAGTGGTCGCAAGTACACGGACTGTAGTTTCTTGTCTATCAATTTTAGAGCCAAAGGAGGAAACAGTGACACGTGGCAAGTCATACAAGTTCGCTCTACTAAACCAGTCCATAATTAGGTCATCGTGGGAGGTTGGGCATAACTTTGTCTTGAAGAATCCAAATTAGGTCAGACCTGTGGCATTCGAAAGAAGATTCAGAGGGACACTTCAGTGCCGAATTTCAGATATTGGAGCTGGTTTCACAACATTAAAGCATGAGTTTCATGCTCAGGTCAATGGTTCATAGGTCAAAGCCTCCATTGTGGGCTTCTAGGGTTTATGTCGAGTATCCTTGTCCATGTCATAATGTAATAGACCTTTCTTTGCCATTGTCAATCAATAAACAAATTTATTTTGATGTAAATTAGGTCTTCTAGGCCCCCTCCACCAAGTTGGCCTCCTACTGGACGAGTTGGCGTAATTAAGGGGCAGAATCTCCTCTATACAAGTAGCAACTCGACCTCATTTGGAACACTCACTCATCAAGTTCGATCTGCAATTTCTAGGACAAGAAAAAGTGTTAGTTTATGTAGCATTGGATGTGTTCTAGCCACAAAATTTGGTGGACAAGCTAGAATACATGAGATCTCCAAAACCCAAAAATCGTTTTTGAAAATTCCACCTAGAGATGACATAATTAGATTAATAACCAATTTTTTAATGTTTCCTAAGTCTAAACTTAGGAAAACTAGTTAATTAATCAAAATTAATTAATTCGAGGTAATAATTCTCTAGAAACTCACACGGATCAATCCAGAAGTGATATAAGCCATCGATTAAAATTTAATCTTGGCTGTTGGAGTCCCAACAAGAAGATATAATTAGGGATCGATGTGGTGATGGAGAAAACACTAGAGTCACTTCGAGAATTCGATTTCCCAAAGTATCAATAGTCAGTTGCCAAAGAGTATCAATAGTCAGTGAGGAAGCAGAGACAGTGACCTGGAGGAAGTTTTCCAAATCCAGAGAGGCAGTAGCAAGGAGGCCGAATTATTCCCAGTCAAGCAGCACAGAGGATTGTGCAGTTGTTTCAGAAAAGCAATTCAATTTAGGTTGAGGAAAAATCGATTCAACTTCCATAGGCCAAGAAAGTCTTCCAAAGGGTCGAAGAATCAACTTCCTCAGTAAAGACAGGCAAAATGACTTCATCAAAGGCAATTTCGGGCTTAGATGTCCAAGGGTCTGCGCAAGCACTACGCAGAGGTTGACACAGAGGATCCAGGAGGACGAATTTTCTGAAGGAAGGTTGTGTCGGGGTTGCTTATGGAAGAAGGGAAATTCCCTTAAATAATTTTGGCTAGATTTTCTTACTGTTTGGATTGCCAGTTTGGCATTCATAGATTGTACTCAAAATTTTACTATTGCTTAATAATAAAACCCTCATTTGTTGCACTGGTTTTCCCAAATTGGGTTTTTCTGGGGACATTTGTCCATAAATAACGGTGTGATTTTTATGTGTGTGCTAGTATTTTCTCAGTTTTCAACGCTATTTTTCTTCTACAGTTTAATTGTGAAAATCACAGTGTGAATTATTTGGTATTTGTCCAGTTGTTGTGATAGATGAAATTTTCACATGGTATCAGAGCATGAGTGATCATCCAGGAAGCTCAGAAGTGGAGGAAAGAATTTCGCTGCTCAAAGGGAGCAGCACGCCGAATTGCTCGGGCAGAAATTCGATTTTCAGTTGCAGGTTGGCAGAAAAGTCGAGTTGCCCAAGATAGTGATTCCAGCAGTCAGAGGGAGCAGCAGTAGCTCAAATTTTTGTTGAGCAAATTTCTAGTTGCACGCAAAGGGTTTCGCGGCAGCAAAATCAACATCGGGTGGAAGATAAAAGCACACACAGCGGGAGATTTCTCTTAGAGGTTTTCTAGCCAAGAAATCTAATTTTCCAGTTGCAGATTGGCAGTAGTAACTAACAAAACAACGCATTCTAGGATGGAGTTCGAGTAGCAGAGCAACAGAGCAGCAGTCAAGCAGAGGGAAAGAGGGAGTTTCCAGGCCAGATCAGAGATGGCCACAGCTAGGCTCAGGGACCAAGACAGATTGGAGAGTGCCTCCAACTATATCATCTGGAAGGCAAGGATGCTATTCATTCTGGATGAATATGGTCTAAAGCCCTATGCAGAAAGTGTGGTAGCAGTACCCCAGGATGTCGATCAGCAAAAGGAGTACATAAAGGAAATGGCAAAGGCCAAGAGGTTGATTTTGGATGGAGTCCGGGATCATCTCGTCTCACATGTGGCAGAGAAGGGAACAGACAAGGAGATGTGGGATGCCTTGTCTGAATTGTTTCAGAGTTCTTTTGAACAGTGGAAGATGTATCTCCAGGAGAAGCTGAGGAGCATGAGGATGCAGAAGGGCGAGAGCATAGATTCCTTTCCCACTCAGATTCAAGAAGTCCGAGATCAGTTGTCAGTTGTTTGGTCAGCACCACGGAGCTTGTACGATTGGCACTAAATAGTGTCTCAAAGAATTAGCAGGTATTTGTCCAGAGTATCTTGGGAAGAGAAACCTTTTCCAAGGTGGAACGAGATGTGGTCTAATCTGCAACAGAAAGAGTTGAGGTGGGCTCTGTTTAAGAGCACCATCAGTGGCGGCAACAGTAAGGGCGTGAAGAGTGAGGAGGAGAATGTGGCCCTTGCATCCAAGGGTCCTAGTCAGGCACAGGGGGAGCAGAAGAAGAAGAAGAAGAAGGATCTATTTAAGGTCAAGTGCTTCAGGTGTGGCGAGTTTGGCCACTATAGTACCCAGTGTCCTCTCAAAAAGAAGGGCAGGCAAGAGAAGCAGGACCAAGCAGCAGCTCATGCTGAGATAGATAGGATGTCCTCCAGGTTGGAGGAAGACTTCATGATGATAGCAGCCATACCTCCAAGATTGAGGTGGGCGACTTGGAGTTGTAGCCCTAGAGAGCTACAGATTTAAGCAAGGTCCATTGAGGAGCCCACCTCATGGATCATTACCTGGCTATGAGGGCCCACAGTATTCAGTAGCAGGATGGATCAGTGTTAGGGGATGCAGTCAGATTCCAAAGTGACAATTGCAGACTAGTTGCAGTCAGATGTTGGGGAGCGCAGTGCAGAGTGGCACAGTGCGGATTCAGCAGCAACGCAGATTCTTCAAAGACAGTGCAGAGGCTAGTAGCAGCAAGAGACTTGAGCGACAGATGGATCATATTGAACACAGTGAATTCAGTATTTTGGATGTTTCTCAGTTATAGATGTTGCAATTGCATCAACAACAAATGAGGAGTTGCAGTGCAGATGCAATGTTGGCAGCAGTATAGCAAGGGTCAGCAACAGCACAGATGCAGCATCAGATTTGCGCAGTGGTTGTTGGGCAGTACATCCAGATATCAGCAATGTGACAGGACGTGATACAAAGACAATGTGTTGTGACAGGATGTGCAACACTAGAGAGAACATTGTCCTCGCAAAGAGGGAGTGTTAGTTTTTATAACATAAAATGTGTTCTAGCCACAAAATTTGGTGGAGAGGCTAGAATACATGAGATCTCCAAAACCCATAAATTGTTTTTGGAAATTCCACCTAGAGATGACTTAATTAGATTATTAAGTTTTAACCAAATTTTTAATGTTTCCTAAGTCTAAACTTAGGAAAACTGGTTAATTAATCAGAATTAATTAATTCAAGATGAGAATTCTCTAGAAACTCACACGGATCGATCCATAAATGAACTAAACCATCGATTAAGATTTAATCTTGGTTGTTGGAGTCCCAACAGGAATATATAAGAAGGGATCGATGTGGTGATGGAGAACACACCAGAGTCACTCAGAAATTCGATTTTCCAAAGTAGTAGCATTCAGTGGCTAGAGAGTTCGAGTTTCGGTGAGGAAGCAGAGACAGTGATCCAGAGGAAGTTTTCTAGATCTGAAGAAGCAACAGCAAGGAGGCCAAATTATTCCCAGTGAATCAGTGCAAAGGACTGTGCAGTTGCTTCAAAAAAGAAATTCGATTTAGCTGGAGGAAAAATCGATTTAGCTTCCAAAGGTCTAGAGAATCAGTTTCCTCAACAGAGACAGGCATAACAACTTCATCAAAAGCAATTATGGGCTTAGATGTCCAAGGGTCGGCACAGGGGCTGATGCAGAAGGTCCAAGAGGACAAATTTTCTGAAGGGAGGTTGTGTCGGGGTTTCTTGTGGAAGAAGGGAAATTCCCTTAAATAATTTTGGCCAGATTTTCTTGTTGTTTGGATTGCCAGTTTTGGCATCCATAAATTGTACTCAGAATTTAACTATTGCTTGATAATAAAACCCTCATCTGCTGCACTGGTTTTCCAAAATTGGGTTTTTTCTGGGGACATTTGTCCAAAAACAACGGTGTCATTTTTATGTGTGTGTGCTAGTATTTTCTTGGTTTCCAATGCTATTCTTCTTCCGCATTTTTTTTGTGAAAATCAGTGTCAATTATTTGGTATTTGTCGTAACAAACTACAAATAAATTGTTAAATAAAATAAAAAATAGGAAAATAATTTCTAGTTGCTGTGATAGATGAAATTTTGACAAAAAGTGTGAAATTCAAGGGACAAAGAGGAAAGAGATAGCGAAGGAGAGGAAGGTCTTTATCAAGCACAAGAATTTGAAAATTCTCTCTCTCTCTCTCTCTCTCAAGTGTGAAGCTGCTAAGCTGCTGGAAGGGTCGAAACTACAGTCCTGAAGCTGGGGATTGATGTTCTTAAATTGCGGGTCAAAATTCTGGGTTGAAGTTGCATTTGAGAAGTTGACACTTGTTGAGTTTGGGAGAGATCAACTATTGGAAGAAAGGGCAGACTTGGGGGAGGGGGAAGGTCTTTTGGTCTAGGGTTTTGGTCTATCTCAACTTGAATTTGCTAGTGGAAAAGTTTGACTAGGTTTTCCCCTATAGAGAGCTTTTAGCCCTAGTTGAGTACCTACATCTGGTGTGAATGATCTTCGTGTTTTGTTTTGATGATTGCTTGATAAAACAAAGCTAAAAGAATGTTGTACATCTAATCCTCTAAGGGTTGGTGTGGAAGCTGAACAGTCAAAGGGAGTCCAAGAGACCACTTGGAATATGAAACCAAGGGTCACTAGACTTGTATAAATATGTATCATTGGGAATAATATATGCATTCAAGGTTGATCTTTCATATCTCCTGTCTTCGCCATTGTTTTGTTTAACATGGTATTAGAGCGGGCGAATTCTGGCCCTTCTCCAATTTGAGCCACTTGGGTTGTGGTCTTTCTTTTCTTATAAGTTCTATTGTGTTTGCATATTTCATTGTTGCATATCTGACACTGAAACGCTCCTTCTCAGCGTTATCTACACTATTTTACAGGATGTCATCTATGTATTTCATACGTTGTCTTACATTGTTTTTGCTTAGCAGTTTTCTAGAGCTCCAGACGTGCATGTCAGGTCTGCAACGTTCTCCTACTGAGTCTACCTTAAAACTCGACCTTTCCTACGTTGTAACACCTTTGTCGCTCTGAGCTTTGACAAATTCTGACAGTTTTTGTATGTATCAGCAGTCCAACAACCTTGATATTTCCTCAAAGAGCCTAGCATTTTCTCAGCCCTGTCACCTAACATTGCTCTGTCTCTCTATCCATTTTCATAACGCTCTCAAGGTTTTCCCATCTGTGTTATCATGTTATGCCATCGACCTTCATCATGTTAAGATTTTGGTGTAGCATCGGATGTCCTCTAGCTCCCAAATTTTGCGGAGGAGCCGGAGTACATGAGATCTCCAAAACCCAGAAAGCATTTGGAGAAATTCCACCAGGTTTAAGAGATGTTCAAATAATTAATCTTTTGAATTAAGGACCCTAAGTCTAACTTAGGAAAATTAAAAGATTAAAGTGAATTAAATTAAACATGTGATGAGAATGACTTAAGTGACACAGATCAAGCAGCTTCTAATCTTAGTCGTCGATTAGATATTAGACCACAATAGTTGGTTTTCCAACGAGAAAAGTATAAGAGAAGGGCTTTGGGTCAATTGGAGAACACACATTGGCAGAGCACTGAAGCTAAGTTGAAATTCTAGGGTGTGGTTTGCTAAGAATTTCAGGAAGAGTTTGCAGTGCAGCGAGGGGTAGTATTGGTAAGGAGATGATCTGATCCCAGGCCAAGAATACAACAGCGGCAGAGAGGCAACAAATCTAGCAGCACAGAGCCAACCAAGTGCTACGCAGTCCAGCCAGAGCCCAGTCAGGGGCAGCAGAGAGGCAACAGGAGCCACGCAAGGTTGATGCAGGCCCAGTTAGGGCAGCGTAAGCCCTTCACGAGTGACGCAGGCCCTTCCAGAGCAAGGTTGACGCAGGCCCAGTCAGGGCAGCGTAAGCCCTTTAGGGGTGACGCAAGCCCTTCCCTCATGTCCTTACTGCGAGCTCCAACAACTTATCTCGACCTACGTAAGGTTTATCCCTGCCTGCATAGCCTCCATCCTTGCTATCTACATTCTTCACGCAACCCCCTTATCCTTTATCCCTGTAGGCTCCATATCCCGTCCTCCCCTCCTCTTCCGCTCTACAATCCTCCTCTCATTGTCGCCTCCTATTTCCCTTTGACGGCTGCTCATCTCCTCTCACGCTCACGCTCTCCCTTTTCGACCTACCATATACCTAAACCATAACACAATAAAACATAACTTTTAAACTTTGATTTTTAATTTTTTTCATAACATTTCGATTTTTTTTTTAATTTTTTTTTTGTATAGTTTGACATTTAAAAAACTTTAAAATTTAAAATTTTAACATTTAACTTTTTTATGACATTCGATTTTAATTTTTTTTAGTTTAACTTTTGACCTTTTGAAAAACTTTAAAAGTTAAAACATTAACATAACATTCTAAAAATTTAAAAATAACATTTCATTTTTTTATTTCTTTTTAATTTGTATAGTTTGTTTTAATTTTGAGTTTGTTTTTTCATTTAAAAAATAAAAATAAAAAATTTATTAACCTTTAACATTAGAAATCGTTTTCTCTTTTTTGTATATAAAATTCAAAGACCATCTATATTTTGAATTAAGGTTTTTAATGTGGTAAAATTCTAAACCTTCACAAAAAATATTAAATTGTGGAATGATTCCTATAGTTGATGCAATTTAAATATCCTAAGTCTAACTATAGGAGAAAAATTAATTTTTGGATTTGCATTATTTTAGAATATCATTTAATCCATAAATTGCTTGACGAAGTGTTTATTTAACATCGACATTTTATGGTACGTCTTGATTTAAATGCTAATTATTTTCACATGTTTCAATCGGGTTCGATGATCATTGGCATAAGATTTTTAAATGTGTATTACTGATTAAAATCGCCTATTGTTTAATTAACTCTTGTTTCATTTACTTGAATTATTGAATCGTTATTGAATATTTAAGTTTTGGGAAATTCTTCAAGTAAGTGTGAACGATATCTTTATTGAATACTCTATGGTGGATCTGTGACAAATTGTATATCTTTTAATTGAGTAATTTATGGCATCTTCATAATTGGCACTCTCGCTTAAGTACTTAGTGGTTAGATCATATTATTTGGTATCTAAGTGATTTAGGCTTTTAACATCACCTCTCATCTTCGAAGCTTGCTTCATCTCACCCATTCAATTTTTTTTCCTTGCATTCTGCATTCCAAATTAACATTACATAGCAGTCGTTTCTCATCAGATACTTGGTCCTAAATTCTTAGCAATATGGTTGACTCCATAAGACACTGGTATCAATCATCTGAATCTAATTGAATCCTTTAATCTTGCTAGATATTTTACAAGTATTTGGTCATTTAACTGTGTCTCCTGAACTGGTTGGTTCCCAACTAGTTCTCCATTCCATTTCCATAGGGTCTACCCCCCTTAGTCTGCTATAAGGAGACAGCTTAAACAGAGAGATTGGGGATCAGAGTGACAGCCCCCGATCTGAGTCGTTGTCGCAATGCCTAGACAATTTGTGCGACAACATTTTTTGGCGCCGCTGCCGGGGATAGAGTTTTTCTGTCCTTGGTCTCAATGACATTTTCTAATTTTCTAATCTTTTCGCCATTCATTAACCAGTTACACGACATAACATTTTATGGCATCATTTCATCATCGTATCTTTCGTCATATCATTAATCCTTTCATCTTCTCTTGCACCTGGACATTTCGGTTGGTTTCTTGTTGGGTGGTGACTCCACTTATTCATCTATTTACTCCCAGAAAAGAATCCCTCCCTGATATCCATTTGTTTCTCTCGACTAATTTTTTGGTTTTAGAATCAGATCATGTTCAAGTGGCGACTCCAATTCTTTCATTTCTTACAAGAATTTCTACTAAGAAACTCGCTTCTTGTGGACCTCTTGACTATTTTTGAACAAGGATCTCTTTCCCTAACATCCACTTAGCCTTTAAGCAAGTCATCATGGATGATACCTTTCACGACATGCAAGAAGAGGCCATTCCTAAATTTCCTTTGTTCTCGGGTGGTAATTCAGCCATTGCTCGAAAGCATCTCTTGACGGTTACACATATAATAAATATCTATTGTCGTCCTTCACAATATAATCATGAAGATGTCAAGATACGTCTCTTTCGCTATTCCTTAAAAGGTGATGCCATCGTTTGGTTTCGAAATTGTCCTAAGGAGTACTTTTATTGTTTACAACACATCATCAATGCTTTTAAAGATAAATATATAAAACGAGGTGGCTCGCCTTGTGCTCCCAGTACTATGCAAAATAATGAAAGTGATCTTGTAGAGAACTCAGCTATCAATAGGAGATTTCAAGACAATTCTCAGCATGAATCCACTTGTACCACGACAACACAAATCCATGATAGTGGTGAAGCAGGAACAAGTTGTCAAATCAGTGTTGACAATGATAAGCATCTTGTTAACAAATTGATTCAGATGGTTAAGGATATACAACTAAATCAAGCTCAGGTAATCAAGAATATGGAGGGCAACCAGGCTCAATTCATTGAGAATATGGAACTTAATCAAGAAAAATATATAGCGGACCATGTCAGGGAAATTGGTTCTATGTAGAGCAGGTTATTGGCCTTAGAAGAAATACAAATCGAGGAAATGACGATCATGGAATTTAATCACTCTAATGAGATGGCCACCATGCAAAATCATTTGATCACCTTGGAAGCAAATCATGAGAAAGAAATGAACTATATGCATAATTGCTTCATGGCCATGAAAGCGAATAATGATAAAATGGTAAAAGACATGGAAGTCGGTCAAATGTCTCTTCAGCACAGGTTATTGACTATTGAAAAAAGTCATGCAAAGGAAATCAGTACTATAAAGGTTAAGCATTCTAATCAGATGATTGTTATTCAGAATAAGCTGGAAAAAATGGAAAGATCACATATTCAGAATTTCCAACCCAAGTCTAAATTGTCAACAGATCATAGGCCTCCCAGTTTGTGAAGCAAGCTCCATCCTATTATGATGAGACCATTTCTTCCATTGAAAAGTGGTTGATTGAAGGCGGCCTGGATAAAAGGAAAACCGAGGGGAATCAAGTTAATACATGTGAAGTTAATCCATCACCCTTGACAAAGCAGATGCAGAATGAAGAGAGGCATGTCACACATATCTTGAATACTTCGTCTGAAAGTTCACAAGCACAATGTTCCACATCATGAACAGCACAGTCTGCTACGAAGAAAAGCCTCAAGCGAAAAAAGAAAAAGAATAAGGAAATGTTTCGATACATCTGATGGTCGCGAGAAACTCGATTTTCAAATAAGACAAAGTCCTACCGTATGCAAGATTGCACATGGCACATCCGAAAAACAGCCCACAGACTTGCCTGAAAGCAGGCAGATGCTCAATATGCACTATATTGAACACATCTGATGCCACAGGGCATCCTTTGTATTGTATCTCTAACCTTACACCTTGTCCTTCCAGCGTTTCATTTTGTAGTTAGAGTAGATTTACTTTTCATTTTAGTAGAATAATAAATGATAGAAGAGCTTCTATTTTTCATGTGCTTAATGTTATATGATAATATTCGGATGGACGCTACTTACATAATTTTGTGTGTTGCTTGGATGCAAATTCTGGATTCTCACATTCCTTTAATGAAGCAACGTGTCTCCAAATAGACCCAAATGTTGACCACTCTTTGTCAACGACCCCATAGCAGTACACCCCTTTTTTCGCAAAAGGGATCTATCATGTTCGATTGTTTGTGCCATTCATATTTCATCATTCAGTCGTCAGTTTTGTAAAATATGTAAACCCATTCTGTATATCTATAATGTAAATGATCTCAGTGAGACCATCATGTATGTAACAATCTAGGTAAGCCTAGTATTTTGGTGACGATTTCTATCCTAGGAGGTTTTTCATCTCACTGATTCGTTTGTGTTTCTCTATATAAATAATTGGCAGAGTTTTTCCCCTCCAGCCTCACCCCAAAGCTAGGGTAGATTTTGTCGTCAAGATACTAAGTGAGTCCTAGTGTTTTTTATCGAGTCTTTGTAACGTAATCTAGGAATGATCCTAGCTAATTGGCTAGATCATTTTATTACATATTGCTAGGTCTACTAGACCATATTTTGAGTCGCAGAATTGGGTAGATTATTGAGGGTCTGTTACGAACGGGTGTTCCCCTCATGGTTTAATGTATTAATCTTATGTAAAGAGGGTTGGAAAAATAATTAATACCCTCATGATTCAATCATTTAAATTTTCTGGCCAAATTAAATTAAAAATCCTAAACCAAAAATTTAATTAATCTTATGTCCTAGGTAAAATTAAATTTTTCAAAGGCAAAATTCGTGCCAAGGGAATATTGAATATTGAGAAATTTTGGACCCTTGGGCCTTGATAGTTAAGTCAAAGTCTAGCTTTTGAGGTAATTAACTCAAAATTATTATTTTTGAGTTAATTAAAAAGGAATTAATTGAAAAAATCGAAATACCTCAAAAAATAATAATTTCGACGGACGAGATTAAAAGATAATCAAATCATTTTTGACGGTCGAGATTACTTTGATGGAGATCAAGCGAACTAGTCGTTGGAGATTTTACCTATAAATTAGAGGTCAGTGTCAGTCTGATTTTTTATCAGATCTTTTCATCGTGTACTAGCTCCTGAAGCTCTCCTATAATACTTTCTGGAATAATACAAATGAAGTATTTGAGGTTTTATTTGATGGTCGTGTTCCTCTTCAGCATTTTATGGTAAACTTGTTCTTTATATTCTGCTGGTGATTATTTCAATGAATTGTTGATTAATGGCTCTTCTAGAGTAATTTATTGCACAGGTATCTTGCTTAAATTATTGGATTTAGGATAAGAATATTAATTGGATTGAGCTAGCAGGTATCTCTAACTCTTGAAAATTTTATTTTTTATCTTATTTCTCTATTAATTTAATAGTTTAACTTTAAGTGTGCAGAAATCTTTTGGATTTAGAATTGGGCGTTTGGGAAAGTCCTCAGCTGGACCAACTGACTCCCAAGGAAATGAGATCTAAAGAGCTCTCCAGATCTAATTCCCTGGGCTTATCTTAAATTCTATTTTTTGCAGGGTTTTTCTAGGGCTTGTGCCTAAATTAAAAAATTATCTTAGCTTTTATTGAATTTAAGGTTAGATCTGGCTAGTAAGAGCCTTAGATCTTCAGATCTGGGAGTGAAGTCAGACTTACACTCCTCAGATCTGCAACTCTTGTGCATAGATCTGTAAATATATTGCATAGATATGTATTTTTATTGTGTAAGTATTTAAAAAAAAAAACAGTTTTTGATTTCTAACTCGGGGTTTCAATTTTTTATTTTTGTAAAGTTGTTGGGTATCTGGGTTTTCTTAATTCTGGTTTGTGCAGGTGATCTTTGAGGGTTTTCAATGAATTTTTTTGGATCTGAGACAGATCTAAGTCCTGGAGGGTAAGATCTAATCTCAAGATCAGAATTTATGCAGAGATATTCAAGTTAAAAAAATTCGGATTTGTGTTTCTGAGCAAATTTAATTGCTGGACAGAAGGAAAATTTTGAAAAAATTTTATGCACCAGTTGGCCTGCGTTTTTCACACTGTATCTATTCTCTGCCACATGCATCTGTGCTGCCTTTCTCATATGCCTGGCTATTGCCCTTTCTTACCGGCTTCCCCTCTTCCTTTCCCTGCATTTCTCCATTCCCCATCAGCTGCAACTCCCACGTTGTTCCCTTCTCCTCATCGCTGCCATCTCCTCACGCAGTTTTACCTCACCCGCATTCTGCCCTAGCTCGCATCTGCTTCCTTTCTCACGCTATCTGTGTCCTTCACCCTGCACGCTGCTCCTTTTCCCTTACGCTTTCCCTACACGTTGCTCCTTTTTCCCTCACGTCCTAACTGCGAGCTTCAGCAACTTATCTCGACCTAGGTAAGGTTTATCCCTACCTGCATAGCCTCCATCCTTGTTGTCTGCATTCTTCACGCAACCCCCTTATCCTTTATCCCTACGGGCTCCATATCCCGTCCTCCCCTCCTCTTACGCTCTGCAATCCTCCTCTCGATGTCGCCTCCTATTTCCCTTTGACGGTTGCTCATCTCCTCTCACGCTCCCGCTCTCCCTTTTCGACCTGCCATATACCAAAACAATAACACAATAAAACATAACTTTTAAACTTTGATTTTTAATTTTTTTTCATAACGTTTCGATTTTGATTTTATTTTTTTATTTTTTTGTTGTTGTTTAGTTTGACATTTAAAAAACTTTAAAATTTAAAATTTTAACATTTAACTTTTTTATGACATTCGATTTTAAAAAAAAAATAGTTTAACTTTTGACTTTTTAAAAATTTAAAATTTAAAACATTAACATAACATTCTAAAAATTTAAAAATAACATTTCATTTTTTTGTTTCTTTTTAATTTGTATATTTAGTTTTAATTTTGAGTTTGTGTTTTAATTTAAAAAATAAAAATAAAAAATTTATTAACCTTTAACATTAGAAATCGTTTTCTTTTTTTTGTATATAAAATTCAAAGACCATCTATATTTTGAAATTAAGGTTTTTAATGTGGTAAAATTCTAAACCTTCACGAAAAATATTAAATTGTGGAATGATTCCTATAGTTGATGCAATTTAAATATCCTAAGTCTAACTATAGGAGAAAAATTAATTTTTGGATTTGCATTATTTTAGAATATCATTTAATCCATAAATTGCTTGACGAAGTGTTTATTTAGCATCGACATTTTATGGTACGTCTTGATTTAAACGCTAATTATGTTCACATGTTTCAATTGGGCTCAATGATCATTGGCATAAGATTTCTAAATGTGTATTATTGATTAAAATCGCCTATTGTTTAATTAACTCTTGTTTCATTTACTTGAATTATTGAATCGTTATTGAATATTTAAGTTTTGGGAAATTCTTCAAGTAAGTGCAATCGATATCTTTATTGAATACTCTATGGTGGATCTGTGACAAATTGTATATCTTTTAAATGAGTAATTTCTAGCATCTTCATAATCGGCACTCTCGCTTAAGTACTTGGTGGTTAGATCAGATTATTTGGAATCTAAATGCTTTAGGCTTTTAACATCACCTCTCATCTTCGAAGCCTGCTTCATCTCGCCCCGTCAAATCGTTTTCTTTGCATTCTGCATTCTAAGTTAACATTGCATAGCAGCAATTTCTCATTAGATACTTGGTCTTAAATTCTTAGCAAGATAGTTGACTCCATAATGCATTGGTATCAATCATCTGAATCTAATCGAATCCTTTAATCTTGCTAGATCTTTTACAAGCATTTGATCGTTTAACTGTGTCTCCTGAACTGGTTGGTTCCCAACTAGTTCCCCTTCATTCCATTTCCATAGGGTCTACCCCCCTTAGACTATAAGGAGACAGCTTAAACAAAGAGATTGGGGATTAGAGTGACAGCCCTAGATCTGAGTCGTTGTCGCGGTGCCTAGACAATTTGTGCAACAACACAGTGTTCATTTAATCATTGCAAATCTCATTTACTTTCAGCTGATATAATTCATTTAATCACTAATTATAGTGTTTCTTCAATTCTCATTTCATAGCTATCATTTGAAGTTCATTTTTCATGCAAGTATAGTATTTCATTGAATGTGAATGAACATCATTGTTTAAGTTATTTTGAAACATTTCACATTTTGGAGCACTATGTTTACTTGCAATTAGCCTTTGATCCTGTACATATCACTTACACTTGCAATTTTTTGCATTTCTAAGAACTACCTCTAAGCATAAGCTTGGTTGATAGACGTTAGGAAATCTTCTTTGGTTTCCCAAAATCTAAGTTTGGAAAAAAGGCTAAACACGTGACCACGAAGTTTTCTTGTGTGACCGAGTGCCTTGCAGGAATGATGGCACGTGGGTTGACTTGAACGACTAGGTGGATACTCATTAATGAAGTTAAGCTTCTCCACTTGAGGCCTCTTGCAACCACCTCAGCCCTTACGATGTTGAAGGATTTAAGAAGAAGCCACATTTTAGATAGGATCTTAATTAAAATCTACCAAGAACACAATCACACACAACCACCTTACAACTTTGAATGATTTTGCATGCATTTGAAGCTTGGATCATGTTGAACATTTCATCATTTTAGCTCTTTCTCAAATACATGCAAGATACTTTGAAAGAACCTATATATCTTTTATTGCAAGTACTTTAGTTTTATTCATGTATCTTGATCATGCTCATTGAATTATCTTAAAGCTCCATTGATGACATATCATTGTTTATATTTCATATGAGCATATTTCCTTTTTCAAGTACAAGCAATATCTTACTTGCAAGCATTTAATTCCATTTAGTGATTTCCTTTCAAAGTTGCACCTCATATTGTAGACTTGTTATTGGTTGTTCTAACACTCATTTTGCAGCTTCTCTATTCTATTGAACGTGTTGTATCTTGAAAACATTATTTTATTACAAGTATTGTTACTACATTTGATCATATTGTATTCCTTGCAAGATTATATTATTTGGCACTGGTCTACTTACATCAATTTGCCTTACAAGATATATTGTTGAATCATTTTAATTTATTTACATGTTGATATTGATTGTATGTTCATAATCATTTCAAGTTACATTTCAAGCCTTTGAATGGTTGATGCTTTGATTGGTCTACTAATCATCTCCTGGAACTTGTTAAGTCTAACAAGCCTTCACTAATATTTTCCTTGGGGTCCACCCCCCTTGGCTTTAGCTAGGAGAGAGCCTAGACTGAGAGAATTGGGAATAGGTGACAGCCCCAATTCTGAGCTTTGCCACCAAGGCCACACCAAGTAGGGTTGAGGGTTTTTCCCATATTAACTTAGGTGTGTAAGAAAGGCGGCAACAGGACCAAACTTCATTAGAGCAGTAGACCCTAATGAAAGAAGCTTCACAGGTGCCTTCTTGGAATCCTATGAATATCTCCATAAAAGCTGTGATGATGCATTTGTTGGCTAGCCTCCTAGATAGATATAGAATGGGCTTGTAAGAGTGAGTTATAAATTACTAAGAAAACAGTTATGTTGTTTGATGACTAACTTTTAATGCTGATAGGACATTTAACATAAAATGGTAACATACAACTAATATGACAAGTTTGTATTGCTAAAAAAAAATATATGTCTCAACACATATTCAGGAAAATCAAATGACTGATTGGTTAGTTGCACTTTAAGCATCCTTTGAAACCTAGCTTGCTAATATTACCTCTTTCCATCTAATTAGAAATCGGAATGGAGGATCAAATTTAGTAAAAATTGTTATGTTTTTTGGAGTTCATTTATGTCGTTGAACATATCAGTCATGAAATTCTGTAGCACATTTTGGTTATCCTGGGTCAAAATATCTTGATGAGAATAAAACCTACAAATAGTTGTGCATTTACTGCTAATGGCCACATAGGTTAGACAATTTAGAAGAAAGTGTTTACCATCTTTTATGGCTTCCATTTTGACCCTTATGCAGGTTATTTCTTCCTAAGGGGTTTTAGGATTTTTCCTCCACCTTGTTTCATCATTAGATCATGTGAATTTGCCCTAGTCAAATACAACCAATAGCTAAAGAAGTCTACCAATACAATACCTTATCATAAACCTTGTAGATCCTGGGTCTCCTTGTCTCCCTGCTCTTCCACGAAGCTGTGAAAGAAATTAAGTCAACTTTGTCAACGTTAAATAGCAATATTTATTCCTTAAATCACACCATCATTTAATGAATCATCACAAAAATAGCTGAAAAATAAATTATTAAAATGTGAACCCATTAAGTCATACAAAATGTGAACAACAATACAAGGTGACAATTATGAAAGGAAGGTTGAAAACCACCACCCCACATGCAAAATCTCCAATACCAGTGCAAATCTGACAGCTCTTTAGAAGACATCATATTTTTAATCACGTAGATGAGTCTGGTCATATGGTGTACATTCAAATATAATCCTTGCTGTTGCCATTTAAATAATTTTGGACTATACTTTCGTATGTTACTAATAAAGAAAAACATTGAAAATATAATGGAGTCATGAAATGTCAATTAAGAAAACAAGCGGTCAACAATTTTGCAGAAAGACACTAAGGGAAGTAATCTAGCCAACTAATTATTTGTTTGCAACAGTTCTGCCTACAATTTTTATCTTTCAACCTAACGATTTTCATGCTTTATATTGTTCAGCTTGTTACGAAGTAATTGTTTCTTTCTACCAGTTCTGCCTGCTGTTTCTGTTCAGCTAGTGTGTTTTGTTGCTTTATGTCATTCGGCTTGCTAACAAGTATTGTCATTTGGTAATTACAAGAATATTGCAACCTCAAACATCTTCAGACAAATTCTGGAGTGAAGTGAAGTACAAAAGAAGGGTCCATAAACAATTGGTCTTACCATATAGCTGACAGGAGAAACTCCCCATCAAAATGTCCATACTTGATTCAATTATATCTATTATGTCAGGAAGTACCTCAACACCCAATTTGTTGCATGTTAGGAAGAAAATTTCATAAACAAATGATAGGACTTTCTTCACAGGGATTGATGACTCACTTAAGGAGCCTTCCTCTCTCTTCCCTGCCTCAGCTTCTACTTCCAGCACATCTTAACATCCTTTCTATTTCTCATGGTTCTGTTTCTGCACTTACCTTGTATTTCTTCTAATTATGTACTTTGCAGTTTTTTTACATTCGATAGAGTAGCAGGAGGAATTTCTTTCACATTCCCACCATGTATTGACATTGGACATAATTTTGAGTCACAATGACCTACTTGTTGATTTTTCGGGATTTCCTAATTTCCAATGATTACTTCATTAATATACCTTGTGTCACATTCATTATTAAGTAATTACAAATAGAAAATCTCAAAAGTATAAACAATAAATCCAGCAGAATCATAAAGAGACATCCAAACACAAGAGACACAAAAATGACCCTGGGAAAACCCCAAACCAGGGGAAAAACACAGCAACCTTTTCTTAGAGAATTTGTCTATTTCAACAAGAGATACAATCTGATTTCCCAGTCAAAAACAAAGTCAAACTGACCAGCAACCAAACCCACGTCAAACCAGATCAAACAGAGACAAATTTGGCCTCCTGAAATCTTGGCCTGCTTCAGATTCGTCCTTCTAGCTCTGCCTCAGATTCATCCTCCTATACTGCCTCAGATAAGCCCAAAATTCTGCCTCAAGATACCTCAACGAGAAAAGTATTAAAGGAAGGCTTGGGGTCAGTTGGAGATACACACATTGCAGTAGCACTTGAGTTAACTCGAAATTTTGGGGCGCAGTTTGCTGAGAATTTTGGAGTGAGCTTGCAATGCTGGTGAGGGGCAAATCGGCGAGGGATTACACTAATCCAAGGCCGAGAATACATAAATCAAAGAGGCAGATCCGTATCACGCAGCGCAGCGGCCAGCAGGAGAGACGCAGCCTAGCCAGGTTGACGCGATGCAGTGCAGGCGCTGACGCAGAGCCTTCAGGGTGACGCAAAGGTAGCGCAGAGCCCAGAAGGGTGACGCAGGGGTAGCCTGTGTTGCGTAGTGGCCACGCTGGGCAGGAAAGGCTGATGTAGAGGCTGGAAGGACAGCATTGGGGTTTCAGTTGGCCAGAAAGGGCTCGTATTCAGTAATTCCGTCGAGGGTTTGAATCAGCCATATTTTTTGTCTCCGAGTGATAAGGTACAACTGCTGTGAAATTCTCTGTCGGGCAAACCACTACTAGTGCCCTTGATGTATTCAGATTCTGCTTAATAATAAAAACCCTCTAAGAGTTGTTGCACCGATTTTCCCACATTGGGTTTTTCTGGGGACATTTGTCCGAAAAATCATGTGTGTCCTTTGTCATATGTGCGATATGTTTCAGTAAATGATCTGTATATGTGTAGGTTGCAAATTGTGTTTGCTTTGATATTTTTCTGAATATTCAATTAAATAACTTGTTAATTAAATCAAACAAGTAGGAGAAGTAAATCAATACGCTGCAGTAGGGTCTCTGTGTTCAGAAATTTTCACAAAAAGTTCAAGTCAAAGTTGGTCAACGTATAGAACAAAAAGTCAACTCACTGATCAAAATATTCTGCTTCGCACATGCGAGCAAATCATCTCTTGTAGAAGAGGTATGAATTGTTGTGGATGGATACCCAAGTGTAGTGAATCAAATGCCAATATTTAGTAGTCCAAATAGGTGGGTTTTCACCTTCGGTCAAACCCCTTCAAGAGGTGGGGTTGACCTGTCAAGATGGGGTCAACCTTGTTGATTTTAGGGTAGCATCGGGCATGCTCTAAGTCTCAAAATTTGCAGGGAGGCTTAGACACCCAGATACCCCAGAAATCGTTTGGTGAAATTCCACCCGGATTGTATTCTATTAAAAATTAAAATAATTAATTATTTTTAAAGGGACCCTAAGTCTAAACTTCGAAAAATAAAATAATTAAAGGGAATTAATAGAATATGAGTGTGAATGCTCTAGAAAAGGCGGATCACGTCAAAAGTTAATCTTAGCCGTTGATTAGAGATCTAATCTGGGTCGTTGAAGTTTCAACGAGAAGACTACAAGAATGGCTTGAAGGGTCATTTGGAAAATACATTAGGCAGAGTAAAGATCAAGGGATCGATTTCTTTAGTGAGCAGTGCTCAGGGAGAAACTTCGATCGAGAGATCTTTTGCGGAGAGGGGCAGTAATTCCGATTCGAAGGATTCCTAAGCCGGAGAGTGCATAGCAGCAGAGACAGAGACAGCCACAAAGGCAGCGTAGAGCCAGTGACGCAGTGCTTATGCAGTCACTGCGCAAAGCCTGAAGGGAAGTCGTATTTTTGCTGAGGAGACAGCGTTGGGCCAGTGCCAGATCCTAGAGAGATTTTCCAGAGGTCGGGAGGCCTCAGTTTCTAGCCAGCAGACAAACCAGCTCAGACAAGAGGGCAGTTGTAGTTATGACGCAGAGACTGTGCAGAGTGACGCAGTCACTGCGCAGAGGCAACGCAGTGCAATCCAGTTTGGGTGTTGTTCAGTGTCGGGTTCTCGTGGAGGAGTGAGGTTTGTCTCACAAGATCTTTTTGCCAGTTTCTCTGCATGATTTGACAAATGTGTCAATCATAGACTTGTACTCAAAAATATTTACCGCATAATATATAAACCCTCAGTCGCTGCACCAGTTTTCCTGCATTGGGTTTTTCCGGG
Organism: Pinus albicaulis; assembly: GCA_034641835.2. Classification (NCBI taxonomy): domain Eukaryota; kingdom Viridiplantae; phylum Streptophyta; class Pinopsida; order Pinales; family Pinaceae; genus Pinus; species Pinus albicaulis. Next base: position 1,164,879,778 of record CM076582.1, read on the forward strand.
GACATTGGTCCAAAAATAATAGTGTCAAATGTGTGTGTGATATATTCTTGTTCAGTTTTGTTTCCGCAGTTTATTTGTGAAGGTTGCAATGTGATGTATTCAGTATTTGTCGTAGGAAACTGCAAATAGATTGTTAAGTTAAAATTAACAATTAGGTGAATATCTTCCAGTTGTTGCAATAGGATTCCAGATTTTCTGAATTTTCACAAACCTGTCAAGCTAGAAGACAAATTATTTCTCCTTTGATTTTGATGATGAAAATACAAACCGTAGCTACAATTTCTCAACACTCCCTCTTAGCCAAGGAGGTACTTTTCATTGAATCCAACAGACGTACAAATAATGAAACAAATTTCTTCATAAGGAAACGTTGATAGCATCAAGCTCATCCTACAATCCAAAACCAATGGCAACAAGGTCAGAACCAAACTGATAGTGGGATCAACCAATATTAATCATGAGGCAAAACTCTCCAACCATATGAAATGGTTTCTCAGTGAAGCACAATGACCCAAGAGAGTAATCAATGTCAATCTCTCTGACCAAGCCCACTAGTCTCTCTGTCAAACCCAATGACCCAAGAAAGAGAACTCAAAATCAATGTCCCCAACAAAGCCCACTGGTCTCTCAGTCAAACACAATGACATAAGGGATCAATCCAAGACAAAAAAACCAAACTACCCAACCATATTGGTTTCTTAGTCAATCTCAATGACCCAAGGGAGTAACTAGGACAATCTTCCCGACCATAAACCATGGTTTCCCAGCAAAGCCCAAGGAAGATTGTCAATCACATGATGTTATACAATCAATGCTCCCTATCTTCAAGTGAGGGATTCTCATCCACTCCTAGCTTTTCTCTTAAATAAGAAAACTTCATCTGGGACAATGGCTTTGTCAAAACATCAGCAACCTACTCATCAGTAGGGATATATTTGAGCCTCACAGCTCCTCTCTGGACAACAATCTGAATGTGATGATACTTGATCTCAATGTGCTTCGACCTGTCATGAAAAACTGGATTCTCATAAAGCTTTACATAGCTTTTATTGTCACAATATACCACTGTCAATTCTAGCACTTTACCAAACAAACCAACAAACAGCTTTTGAAGCCAAACTACTTCACAACAGGCTAAACAAGCAACTATATCCTCAGCCTCAATCGTACTAAGAGAAACAAAGGTCTTCCTCTTACTTGTCCATGATATCATAGCAGAGCCCAAGCTAAAACAAAATCTAGAAGTGCTCCTTCGATCCTCAATGCATCCAGCCCAATCAGAATCTGTAAAACCATGTAGCTGTAATTCTCCATTAGAAATATATCTCAAACCATAATCAATTATACCACATAAATTTCTCAATATATGTTTTGCTGCAACCCATTGCACAAGTCGGGGCTCAACCAAGAATTGGCTCAATGTGTTCACAACATAGCAGATATTAGGTATGGTGTTAACTAGATAGTTCAATAAGCCAATCAATTTATGATACATAAAGGGATATATTGACCACTAAAGTGGCACCTGATGATTATACGAAGACTCCATTGCCAAGGATATACCAAAGGACACTTGTACCATCAGATATCTTCAGATTACCAGAGTTTTTAAACTCTACTACTTCTCATCATTTTCTCTTGTACCCAAATTCCACACCCTACGAGAATTGTAATAAGTGATGCTAGTAATGATGAGTTTTGCGTCTGTAACAGGCCTAGGTAGATTGGGACCTTGCCAACAAGTGAGTATTACTATGGGAGGTTTTTTTCACTTGGTTAATTATCATCTCCCTACCAGGACTTAATAATTAAATGAGTTTTTTCCTCCAAATATACCCCAAAGCCGGAGTACAGCTTGATAGTGAGGCTTTGGGTGAGTCCTAGTGTCTAGAGTCAATGTTTATTACCATATTAGATCACACAAAAAAATTGTGGAACTTGGTTATGTCTAGGTAGTCATTTTTTATTTTTTAGATTTCCCACAGGGTGGAAATTGTAATAAAAATTGTATTTGCAATGTAATAAGTGATGTATAGAGAAGTTGTATGGGTATGAGTAATAAAATTTGCACCCCTCACCGTCAACTTTCTTCTATGACACATTTTGAGAGGTTAAAAATGTGTTTTGAACCCTCAAAACCCACTTTTCCTAAGTTTAGTGGGAAATTTGGCAATTAATTAAGTCAGAAATTAAATAAATAGAGAAAAAGAAATATCCACACATGCTAAATGTTGTGGAAATGAGGTGGAAAATTATGGAGGAGTTAAGTTGAAGTCCCAAGGTGATGTGGACCCCTAAAATCAAGGAAAGGACATGTGCTCAAATATAATCGAATTTTTGGTATCAAATGAGAAAGTTACTTACTTGGAAATTCGAATTTGTGAAGTTAATGCACATTTGGGAAGTTTTGGGAGAATATTTGGTGGATATTTTGTGGGAAATTGTCCCCACATGGGTTACCACCCATCTACACTTGTCATTTAATCATAAAATTCGAATTTGGCACATAAGGGAAGAAGAAAATTATGTCCACTTGCCAAAAATCAATGTTTACACTTGGCATTGGAGCTCCATTCAACAAATTTGAATTTCTCTTTGGGATTGTCACCTCATGCCACTTGTTTAATCACTTCTATATTGGGATTTTCTCCCAACTCGCTATATAATGGAGCCATGGGCTCTCATATTGTATCCATTGTTTTACTATTTACTGTGATTGCGGAAGCGCTACTACTTTGTACAATTTTCAACAATATCAATAAATAGACTTTGGGGGTCCATTCATGGGCGTTCTTTCTTTGGAGCATGGTGCATGGTGAGCTATTGGTATAATCTTTTCTATGCTTTGAATCATTTTTATTTCCATATGTTCTTGTAAACTTGTTATTGCAAAGCTATCTTGTATTGCCATTTGATTTGAAAGTAGGCACTAGAGTTTGAAAGTTCTAGTTTGTTTTCAAATAAACTTCTAGGAGTTTCAATTCATTGTTTTCTTATTTAATTCTATATGGACTAATATTTTATTTGAGTATTGTAGAAGAAATTTTGTTGGACCAAGTGTGAGGGGAAGTCTTTGGGAGACGAACCCACTCTTGGAGCACTTTCAAATAAACTTTCATTTGTTATTTGGATTCACTTAATTTATCTTACAAAAAGTGTCTTGCAGGGATTCATTTGTACATAGTTTGTATACATGCAATCAATTAAAAATTTAAATATTTTAAAATAGTGATTCATTGATTCATATTATCTATTTGAGAGCTTTTCCAAGCTAAACCAAGTGATGGGATTCACACCCATCACTTGATTTAGTTTCTTGTATATTATTTGTATTTTATTTAGTTGTTTTCATATTCTCTCTACACTAATTTGTTTCTTGATCTTGCAGATCATAGGTAGAGTGTTGGTGATAAGAACATCAAGGAAGGATCACATAAGCTCTAACATTTTCCTTGTAGGACCTCTCCACCTCTTTCAAAGTTGATTTTTTGAGGAGGTCGTGGACAAAGAGGAGGGTTGCAATTTGGCAAGGTCGTGGGCATTTGAGGACGATTGGCTCCTTGTCTTGTGCAACATTACATTCACTCTTGAATGTCAATATTTGATACATCAAAAGACACTTAACTTCTTCAATCTTGAAATCTTTTTCATTGTACTTTCCTCACTTTCTGAATTTGACTTTCAAGAAGGAGATCTAGAGCTTGAGAAGCCTCACACATTGTAAAAATCCCCTTGAGGTTTTACTTGAGACCTCTTGGAAGGTGTCTCATCTTGTAACATCTAATAAAAGTTTAGTTTTTTTTTGTGGAAGCTTGGGTTTTCACCCAAGGCATCCTTTTCTCCTTTTTCCAAAAGGAGAAAATTGTGGGCGGTTTGATCTTACATTTGTTTTCTTAGTTTTCATCTTGCGTGCCTTAAAATTAACACAACCTCACCTTCACAATCAAATTTTCTGAATTTGCTTTTGCTACTTATTTCCATTATATGCTTTGCAACTTCAAGTTTTTCTTTCGAGTACAATTTTAAATTTTACTTTTGGAACAAATTTATTTCATTTTATGCAAAGCATTTCATTTCAAGTAGCAAAATTGATTTAGTTAGTTTAACCATTTGCTTCATGTTGGCCTCACAATATGCTCACTTTTTACATGCTCATTTATTTTAAGTTATTTGCTCATTTTGCAAGCATATAAATTGCAAGCTTCATTGCTTTAGTTGGTTATTGTTATCATTTGTCAAAGCAATTACTTTCAAAATCACAATCTTATATGTTTATGAAGCATTATGTATCTTGAATTACTTTTAGCAACTATCTAAGTTATCTTGTTGAGCATATTTCAACTTCTTGAAGTTTTTCCATTTTTTTCAAAATACTTGCAATATTACCTGCATTACATATTAGGCATTTTAATATAGTTTCATTTTTAATCAATTTACCTCTAAGCATAACCTTGGTTCAAAGATATTTCTTAGGGACCCCTTTCTTTCATCAACTTGAGGGGCATAGACCCTCTTATGTGGTTAACACGGTGACCTTGCAGTCGTTAGAGCCACAGTCTCTGCAGCACTGGAGGCATCGGTTGTGTTGGGTAATCCAAGGAAGGTATCGTTAATATAGCATTAGTTGTCTTTCTCTTGGACCCCTTCCACAACTCACATAAGAGACTTGTTTCAAAATATGTAATATAACTTCCGTTAAATTTTGTTTTTCTAAAGTTCAACGGGAAATAAAGGGGTGACGGGACCCTAAGTCACTAAGACAAGATGATTAAAAGCAAGATGGGGCCCATGAGGCCAAGTGACAGCGCAGGAGAGGTGGAAAATTAGTCAGCGCAGAGGCTAGCGTGGGGACAGACAGCGCAATGGCAGCGTGGGGGTAGGCAATGCAGAGCAGCGTAGGGACAGCATGGAAAAGGGACAGTGTAGCACCAGTGGGCCCAAGGGAACATTGGAGACTCAATAACATAAAAGGGGGATGAAGGCAGTCATTCTCATTCATTCATACATCTTCAGAATTTTTGTCTATCTAGACCAGAGCACGCTTGAGCTATTTAGCCGAGTCTGCAAGTGTTGTTTAGCACAGGGGTGTCTCCGAGCGGAGATCCCAACCTCGTCCTCGGGGGACTTCGAGTGCCTGCTCAGGAGAGGAGCCCTACCTTCAGTTTTTGTGAGCAGCATCATCACTTCAGCACCAGGATTACGCAATTCATCACATACCAGAAGCAGAGAGCGTAGGCTCGAAACGACACCTAATCAAGAGGACAGCATTCCAATTGAGGAATACAAGGGGAAGGCACCAATGGTAGATGAAAGAGATGAAGAGAAGGAGTTTGGTAACCTCCTCTTAAAATCAATGCAAGAGCTTTCCAAAAATATAGAGGAAATGGGACAGAATATTGTCGGACAGAACAAACAGCGGGAAATTCCGAAATTTCACAATGGAGAAGGGTCTGGTACTTCTCACCATGTACTGGAGCATAACGTTGCGTAGCAGGTAGTGCTACACACTCCCCCACGTTCCACCATGCCCACATTCTTGACTTCAGGAGCAGTACATGTAGGGTAGTGACCTGCAACGTACCGTGGGCAGATTTTTCTTGCCTACCTATGATGGATCATCAATGTGTTCGGCAAATGCTTGCGTGGAGAAGCTGGACATTTATTTTCAACTGAACCAAATGGCGGAGGTAGAGGCTATCAAGGTGGCAGCGCTGCACCTTGAGGGAGAAGCCCATGACTAGTGGTTCCACTGGATGTCTACGTTGGGTCACGCAGGGTTGACAGCGTATGCAAAGTTCACTCGGAGGTTGGTTAAGAGATTTGATCAGAAAGACCCGGAGGAACATTTTGTTGAGCTGACCAAGCTCAAACTGACGGGGAACCCAGAAACTTACATTTCCGAGTTCTTGAAGCTCTTAGTGATGGTACTAAATCTGTCTGTGGCCAAGAGGGTGTATATGTTTATTGACAGATTGGTGTAACCTTACTACACTATAGGACGTAGTAGGGAGGACTAGGGACTTGCAGGATGCCATGCCGAGGGTGAGAGCCCCTTTTCCCCACAAACCAGCATTCCAGTAGAGGGGGAAAGACATGAGAGCTCCACCACCGAAAGGGAACCAGGGCCGAGGGCCTTTGGATGATGATACCCAGAGAGACTTGAGATGGAGAAAGTTGTGCTTCACTTGCCAAGAGCCATGGGCATCGGGTCATCGTTGTGTCGCGGGGAAGGCACATTATATTTAGGTCTTCTCCGACAGTGAGGGAGAAGAAGAGGCATATGAGGAGTTGGAGGGAGATGCCAGCACCGGTGCACCAGGAGGAGATCATCCACCACCACCTCCCCCAACAGCAACAAGAGCAGTGTTTGCACCTACCGGAGGAGTCCTTGCATCCTTGCGGGGAGTTCCCAAGTACTTAACGTTGAGATTTCGATGCACAATCCAGGGATAGCGTGTCTCAGTACCGGTGGATAGCGGGGCCACACACAACTTCATCGATGCCCAACTAGTGCAGAGGAGGGGCATACCGACAGAGAATTTTGATGGTTTCTCCGTGTTGGTTCCAAGTGTCGGGACCATGTAGTGCATGCGTTATGTTTCGGCATTAGCAGTGACCATGGCGACATACACAGTGACGGATCACTTTTTTGTGGTCAATATTCCAGATACCAATGTAGTATTGGGTGTATAGTGGCTTATCACGCCGGGGAAGGTCACTACAGATTGGGAGACTCTAGAGATGGAGTGGACGGATCAGAAGAGTGGGAAGCATGTTATGATCAGAGGCATGCACACATATCCTCCCTAGACAGTCTCTGCACACCGGATGGAGGCATATTTTCGGAAGGGAGATATAGAGTGGACAATGGAGCTGCGTATTTCAGAGGCAAGAGTCTTAGGTCAGTTGGTGCATCTTGATGTGCAGGCTATCTTTAGAAGACATCATATTTTTAATCATGTAGATGATTAAAAATATGGCATCGTTGTGCCGCAGGGAAGGCACATTACATTGAGGTCTTCTCTGACAATGAGGGAGAAGAAGAGGCAAATGAGGAGTTGGAGGGAGATGCCAGCACCGGTGCACCAGGAGGAGATCATCCACCACCACCTCCCCCAACAGCAATAGTGTTTACACCTACCAGAGGAGTCCTTGCATCCTTGAGGGGAGTTCCCAAGTACTTAACGTTGAGAGTTCGAGGCACAGTCCAGGGACAGCATGTCTCAGTACTGGTGGACAATGGGGCCACACACAACTTCATCGATGCCCAACTAGTGCAGAGGAGGGGCATACCGACAGAGAGTTTTGATGGTTTTTTTGTGTTGGTTCCAGGTGTCGGGAGCATGCAGTGCATGCGGTATGTTTCGGCATTAGCACTGACCATGGGGACATACATAGTGACGGATCACTTTTTTGTGGTCGATATTCCAGATACCAATGTGGTATTGGGAGTACAGTGGCTTATCACACTGGGGAAGGTCACTACAGATTGGGAGACCCTGGAGATGGAGTGGACGGATAAGAAGAGTGGGAAGCATATGATGAGCAGAGGCATGCACACATATCCTCCCTAGACAGTCTCTGCAGACTGGATGGAGGCAGATTTCCGGAAGGTAGACACAGAGTGGGCAGTGGAGCTGCGTATTTCAGAGTCAGGAGTCTTAGGTTAGTCAGTGCATCCCGATGTGCAGGCTATCTTGGACCGTTACTCCACGGTTTTCGGGGACATACCACCGGGGCAACCACCAGACCGGGGGTTTAAGCATACTATTGAGCTGGAGCAAGGGATCCAAGCAGTGATCACCACACCCTACAGGCACCCCAAAGCCTATAGGGATGAGATTGAGAGAGCCATAGATGAGTTCTTGGCATTGCAACACATCAGGCCCAGCACTAGTCCTTTTGCTTCTTCAGTGGTCCTGGTGAAGAAGACGGATGGCACATTGTGGATGTGCATAGATTACAGGGCACTGAACAAGAAAACCATGAAGAACCAGTACTCTAAACTAGATGAAATTTCCCAAATCCATTTCTGGGTCTTGTAGATCAGGTGAACTCTAGTCCTTCCTCAAAATTTGGGACCTAGAGCACAACTGATACTACCCCAAATACACAAAATCTCAACACTCCCTCTTAGCATCAAGGGTGTGCTCTAGCAATACATCACACTTATGCATTACATGATTTTGGGCACTGGTTCTGTGCTGCTGAAGCTTGGCCTCCTGCCACTCAACTCTACACTACTGTTGCCATTCTGTACTGCTGCCCATGACTCTGCCACTGCAACCACTGTACTGCAGCTCCCTCTCAATATGTTGCATATGTGCTGCTCATAGCACTGCCACTGCTGATCTGCTGCACTGCAACTTCAGTTGTTGAGAGAAACAATTGAATCTCCTGCCCAATCTTTGACAGACAAGTCAGATGGGCTGCATCCTTATCACTAAAGCTCCATAGGCTACAGATCTGTGCTGGCATCTAAAGAACGATGCAAAGCTACAGCTCTGCTTGTGTAATCAGACTCCCTTTGCACTACTAAAGTCACATCAGCTCCTTGTGCTGAAATCTATCATGTTGCTGCTGCACTACGCTGTCCTTCTGAAGCTCTCTACTCTGCTGCAGCTCTGCACTGCGCTGTTGAAGTCACATCAGCCTCTGCGCTACTACTGCTTCTATGTTGTTGCTGCTATGATTTGCACTGCTCCTCCCAGCCTCGAGATCTGCCTCTGCTTATGCCTCATCTGTGATGTATGCACCCACTGCTCCACTTGTCTTGCTACTGTCTTAAGGATGTCGTAGCTCGCTTGTGATCCAAGAGATGAGCTGCTCAAGGATCCCGCCTTACTTCCATGTAGCTCCTCTACATGTCCATGTCACCCCACCTCTGTGGTTCATGAGCACTCATGGCTACATCATCTCTTGACCCATCATTTGCCACCACTGCTTTGGAAGAAGATGCTTCCTTGTCCTTCTTCTTTTCTGGACAATGGCTGGCAAAATGTCCCATTTCGCCACACTTGAAGCACTTGATCTTAGAAAGATCCTTCTTCTTCTTCGGTTGCTTCTTCAATGCCAACGCTGCATCTTCCTCCTCTTCCTTCTTAACCTTGCTCAACGCAGGGTTGTGCTGCTTCTTAGTGAACCTTCGTAGTTCTTCTTGCCGCAGAATCGACCACAAGCTATCCCAATCTGGGAGGTCCACTCTGCCCAAGATACTTTGGACAAAGGTTTCCCACTCATTCGTGACTGCATTGAGGGTAGTCCTGACTATCACTGCATCATCTACGGTTGCACCTGTTCCAGTCAGTTGATCTCTGATTGATTGCAATCTGAAGAGGAAATGCTCGATGTCTTCTCCCTTGGTCATCATGAATGACCTCATTTGGGCCTCCAACAACATCTTTATTTGGACTTATTTTCCCTCATATAGGGAAATCAAGGCCTTCCACATCTCATTAGTTGTCCTCTTCTCAGCTATGTGTAGCACAATATGATCCTTGATACTGTCCATTATCAACCGCTTGGCATGCCCAGCAGCTTCCTTATGCTTCCGTAGGAGATCCACATCTGTCGGCGTGGCCAATGTCTTCTCTGCATGATCTCTTAGACCATATGCCTCTAGGACAATCAAGATCCTAGCTTACCATACCGAAAAGTTTGAGAGGCCCTCTAGCCTATCCTGATCACGTAGTCCATGAGGAGCCATCTGCTCAAAATGTGTCGAAGCTCCTCTTCTCTATGCTAGAGATCTTGGATTTAGGGTCCTTTTCGAACTGGGAACCCTCTGCTCCCTCTAACACTTGATTTCCTTCCTTGGAAATCTACCAAATCAACTATGATCCATCTTCTTCTTTGATCCTCTGATCAAACTGCAAGTTTCCTTTGGCAAGAAACTCTCTGAGAAGTTGATCTCTTCCCAAATTTTGTCACTTGTGCTAAAGTTAAAAATCTGAAAACTTCAGAAGTTTAACCCCACCAGCTCTTCAGAATTTCTGCAACTTTTCTGCAGACTTTTTCTGGATCTGATAAATTCAAATCTGAATCAGACTAGTTGGCTTCAGACATACCAGCGTTGTTTCTGAGCTGCCTCTGCGCATGTAATATTCCTATTTTAATAGGAATATTCAATTTTATTTTGTTTTCTTTGATCAAAGAATAATTATGTAAAGGAGGGTCAAAAACTCCTAATAAAAGAATAAATACATGCCCAATGTGAAAAAGGGTAAATCTGGGCCACTTTAATAAACACACTTGAGTGTGAAAAGAACAAATCCACTTGACTGGGTCAACACTTGACCAAATCTACAGCATTGTCCAAATTCAATGTACCAAGATAAACAGCACAGATCTAGTTGGAGGTTCCAAATGTGAAAGGAGCTAAAACTTTGAGATGGTTTAGGGTTTTGGCAAGCTCTCATCTTATAAAAGGAAGGGGAAGGCCACATATGAGGGGTTCATTATATGATTTCTGAATTGCTGTTTGTTTAGACAAATAGCTTTCTTGGCTGCTTAGCCTAGATTGCATTGGAATTTCCTATTTAGGAGTTCCATCTCTTCCCATTGAGGAGCTCTTGGGAGAGCTTGTATTGCTTGTCCACTATCTGGTTGGAGACCAAGCTTCTACTTCCAACTGCAACGCAGATCCAGTGAGGGTTTGCTTGCTTTTGTAAGTTGTAACAAGTGGAATACTAGATCTGTTCAGATCTAGTTTGTATTGGATCCTCTTCTCAATGAGTGTGTCTTTTAACCTCCTGGAAGAGTGCAACCATTGTTGGAGCTTCAGTTTTTGATCTTGGCATCAGGCCAAAGTATTCTGCATCACCATCAGCGCAGTTCCTTGAAGAGACTGCGTCCTTTCTGCTGGCAGAGTTGGAGTGGGGTTTCTGTAGCAGCTTGAAGGAAAGATCTCTGGTGAAAGGGACCCTTCCCTTCACTGTGGTGATCCATGGATTGGCCAACCAATCCATGTTCGTTTCAGATTTGATCTGCTGTGTATCATATGCTTTAAAAATTTCTGAAGATTACTACAGATCTGTGGCTTAGATCTCAGATCTATTCATTGATATCCATCTTTTGCTGAGATCCCCAAGGGGAGTGTAAAGAAGAGCCTCTTTGGCATATAGATCTGTAATAGATCTATATTTTTATGTAAAGATCTACCCTAGATCTGATATATAATAAAACACTGCTTCAGCCCTCTGAAAATTATGCTGTCAAGTTCTTCAGTCTTAATACATGGTGCAGCACCTCTATTTTGAGGGTTTATTCATGTTACACCTCTGTTTTTCTCTTGTATATTGTTTGATCCATATCCTTGATCCAATTTACTGATGTTCAGACCCTATTACAGTTAACACTTTCAGAAAATCACGCTATCTGTGCTTCAGTAATTTCTGCATACTCTAGGTCATGGGAAATCAGCATTTTTAAGCCATTTCGAGAGTGGATGAACTGTTTAACTTAGCTAGAATGATTTGTTTAAGCTGAAATTCAGTATGGGAGTCCCTCGTGACCTAAAGCTAACAGATCCAACCGTCACTTTCTTCTGTTTTTACACAGATTTCTGGAAATGACCTTTTTAGGGCTTAAATCACTGTTTTTCCCCACTTTTGGTTGAAGGGATAGATCACTTTCCTTACTGCTGCATATATTACTGACAGTAGAGTGTTTATTAACACCTCCCATGCAGTATCAGCCTTCTGCTACTCCAATACAGTGTTCTTATATTGCTGCAGTCCCTCATTGGACATTTATCAAGCCATACTAGGTGTGGGAGGCCTGTTTGCCTCACCTAGTTTGTTTTGTTTCTGATCTCCTCTTGGAATTGGGTCTTAGATTACTAAATCTAAGGAATCTAAGGGCTAATCTTGGTTGTCGAAGCACACATCCCTGAAAAATGTGTTTTTCAGGCCTGTCTTGCTGAGCAGTCCCTTTTGGGATATTATAGTGGTATCAGAGCAAGATCTCTAGCTCAACCTGTGAGATCTAGCTATCAGAAGAATAAAGAAGAAGACTGAATAAATATTACACAGAGGACAGAGAGAAGAGTTTTCTAACACTCTCTCAAGCCATGCATGAATTGAAGGAAGAAATTAGGGGAATGAGAAGGGGAAGACATGCAAATCCCTCAAGGAATTCTTCTCATGAAGAAAGCACCAGTACTTCTTATGCTGTGTGTGAGCATTCAGCCACACAATTTGATCTACAACGCTGTGAGATGCATACTTTCTTGTTAAGAGAAAGAGGAAGAGGAGGAATGACGAAAGAGGAGATCTCCCTACTTCTTTTCCAAACCTTGGAAGGTATCAAAGAAGATCTCAACGAGATGAAAGGGGAGGAATGTAGAAGATTTCTGGAAGGGTTTGAAGCAAGCCCTAGCTATTCACATGATGGGTATGAGCACTCAGCCATATCATCAAAGCTACCATGTTCTATCAGCAACTTCTTCAGGAGGAGGAAGAGAGGAGATGTGCCAAAGGGAGGATCTACAAATCCAACTCCCCCTATGAAGACCATTGAGGAGAATGTGAATTTGCTTGATACTTTTCCTAGGGCAAGATCCTCATTGGATAAAGAGTCTTCTTCTTAAAAATAAGACATGAAGATTCCTCTTTCAAAGGAAGACCAAGATCTAAGGTTTCCTATTGATGGTGAGGCATTTTCCACCATTGAAGAAAAGGCTAGGGGTGACAGCGCAGTCATAACAAGGGCATCTCTAGCATTTCATGAAGAAGAAGAAGGGGCAGCTGCTACAAGAAGAGAAGCTCTTGCATTCTTGTAAGGAGTTTCAAAGAGTCTCACATATAGAGATTATGGCACCATCCATGAGCAGCATGTGCCATCATTATCAGATGGTGAGATCCTGAATACTGCAAAAGATAAAGGGGAGGGCAAGCTTCATAGGGTAAGAAACAATTACCCCTCTTTATTTCAAAGGAGTGATGTCCTAAGAAGGCATGAAGATCTGTGGAAGAAAAGCAAGGACACATCAGTCCATACATACTTCTATCATGGTCTATGCCTTCATGTCTCCTTACTTGGAAGAAGCCCACCAGGGCAACCTCTTGATGAAAAGAGCAAAGTGTTCTCTCAACCTTGTACATTGATGATACATTTGGCCAAGAGAGGAACTATCACAGCGCTGGAGAATTTGGGTAAGAAGCATGCTTATGTCAATCACATTTTACTTTATGATTGCATGCATTCTTTTGCTTTACATGTGCAGGACATGACTCCTAAAAGAAGTGTCTTACCATATAAACTTCATGGCCAACTATGGGCCAGAACTATTTCCAAATATGGCCACTCCCTTGATGGGCTAAGGGAGGTCTTGCAGCATGATGGGTGCTTCCCTAAAGAACCAAATATACATTTCACTTTCAGCCATGGTGGAATGATAAGGGCAGCAAGTAAGTGGCATGTAAACCACTTACCACATCTAGATCTGAAGCAGGGAGGAGATGACCTGCACTGGTTTCTATTGGGTAAGTGTGGGTACCACCCAAAGTTTTTGATTTTCTTGTCTCATGCCTTGTATTTCAAGAAAGGAATGCATAAGAAGGAGGCACGGTTGCTTTGGTTGACAAGAAGAAAGTATGGGCACCCCATGATGAATTCCATGTCCATACATTTGCTTATACCTATGATGTATGTACATGTATTTCTGTTTAGAATGAATATCATAATCATGTATGTACCTTGGGTTGGGGGAGAATGTAACCTTCTCATGAGATGGTATGAGGGAGCTTGTTTATATCATGATGATAAAAATGCTCCAATCTTTGTTATCAACATGAAAGGAGGAATGACACATTGTGTGGATGTGTCCATTGGGGATGCAATCTCCCATATTCATTTGTACTTCAAGAAGAGGATAGGGCTTTATATAACTGCTGCCTTATATACTATGTTTTCTTATGCAAAGGGTCATGTATTGGACTTATGTCATGAGAAAAGATCTCTCACAAGGGAGCACTTGGAGCAAGGCATGTGTTGCTGGGATCATGTTCAGCCAACACCTATTATCCTCCATCATTTTCAAGCTTTGAAGAAGCCTTTTGCAGCAAGAAGGTGGTGGGGTGGCCACTTATTGTACTCTGATTTGAGGCAGCAAGATGAAGGACAACGCTGGTCTCAAGGGAGGGACTATTGTCACCATCCAATATATCATATGACACTTAGTCCATGTTTCTTTTGGAGCACATATGGTGAAGGTACTCTATTCACTATATGCATGGATGATTGGGCAAGAAGGCTCACTAGAATCCATGAAGGGAATCATGAAGTTCCAAGTCTCTTTTGGCTTCATGAGGACTATATCATTACAGCCCAGGATCATCATCTCCATATTTATCATAAATGGAGGGAGAGACAACGTGAATTGAGTATTCTTATCTCTCATTTCCAGCCATGGAGCCCCTACACATTGCATATGGTGGGGATTGGTAACTATTTCTTTGAGCTATCAAGGATGGCTCACTCTGTTTGGATGATAGCATGGAGATTGGAGTTTCTCATGGGGGTTGAAGTGCCCAATTTTTACCATCTATTATGCCTTGAAGGGACCAATGGGCAGCATATGATTCTTTTATGTATCTCCCATTACTTCATGATGACAGCTATTTGGTTCATCCCCCAAAAGCAGACTTGCATTCTTGGGAGGAGATAGCTCCATTGGAGATTTTACAAAGTCCTTGTGAGTTGCTTGAGGACAAGCAACATTTTGGAGGGGAGGACTGTAATATTCCTATTTTAATAGGAATATTCAATTTCATTTTGTTTTCTTTGATCAAAGAATAATTATGTAAAGGAGGGTCAAAAACTCCTAATAAAAGAATAAATACATGCCCAATGTGAAAAAGGGTAAATTTGGGCCACTTTAATAAACACACTTGAGTGTGAAAAGAACAAATCCACTTGACTGGGTCAACACTTGACCAAATCTACAGCGTGTTATGTATAATTTATTAATTATTAGTTAAATATAGTTATCTTAGGTTTATTAAGTGAAAGGGCATGATCAACGACAAGGAACACCGTAAGGCTGTATTTAAAGCCTTGGTGATTCCTCATTGTGATCATCTCATCTTTTATCAATAATAATATATATTTATTCAAGTTTACCAGAGTTTTTACACTCCATTGGTATCAGAGCAGTCGCTCTTCAGGATCTGTGTGATCATCAAGAGATTAAAGAATTACAGAGGAAATTGCAGAAATTTTTTAAAAACCAAGTGCTCGTGGGCAGCAACATTTGTTTAAAAAAATTACAGATTTTTCCTCCGCCGATTTTTTTCCCTCTTCCCTCAACCCCCTCACATAGCACTCCCCTCCCAACATTACAATCCATTACATTCCACTCCCATCCCCCTCGCTATCCATCCTCCTCAACCCTCAACCCTCGGCCTCTCCCCAACCCTCGCTACCACAGCCTGCTCTCTCCCCAACCCTCACTCCCATCCCCCTCGGCCTCTCCCCACAACCGCTCTCTCCCCAACTTCCATTCCCATTCCCCGCGACCATTCCCATCCCCCGTCACCCCTACCATCCCCCGTCACCCCTACCATCCCCCCCCTCACCACATTTCCCTCCCCTTCCCCCGTCACCCCGGCCATTCCCCATTCCCATCCCTAGTCACCCCAGCCATTCCCCTCCCCCCGTCACCCCGGCCATTCCCCCCCTCACCACATTTCCCTCCCCTTCCCCCGTCACCCCGGCCATTCCCCGCAGCCATTCCCCTTCCGCCGTCACCCTGCCTTCCCCGCCGCCCTGCTGTCCCCATCCCCACTCCTTCCCGCTCACCCATCTACTACATTCCCCTTCCGCCGTCACCCCACCTTCCCCGTCGCCCTGTTGTCCCCGTCCCCACTCCTCTCCGCTCACCCCATCTGCTGTCCACCCTCCCCATTCTGCCGCAGCCATCCATCCTTCCACCCTCCCGCCTCCTTCCTTCCTCCCCGCCCTCCCGCCTCCCTCGACATCTCTTCCCCCACTCCTGCCCCCGCCTCCCCTGACAGCCTTCCTGCCCCGCCGTCCCCGTTCCCCGTAGCCACTCAACAGTGCTGCGATCAAATAAAATCAGGTCAAAAAACAAAAACAAACGGTGGTCAACAACGAAACTGTGTCGATTCTAATTCCACAGGTGACGTTTTACAGAATTACAGTTCGACTTTTTTTAAATATCATAGTTTAAAAAATATATACATATATAGTTTATAACTATATAATATACAATTTATTACTATATAATTATTAAAAAAACTATATAATTATTATTATTTAAAAAATAATAATAATAATAATAATAATAATAAATTATTATTATTATTTAAAAAAATAAAAGAAAAAAAAAAAAAAAAAAACTGGCAGAAAAATATTCACCACCGCATACGCGCTCAATGACGTCATCAATGTCGATGGAGGAATTCCAAAAAAAATTGCTGGATCTTGAGAAACAGATCAATAATAATTCCGAAGACTTCAGCAAAAGATTAGTCGATCTTGAGGGGTCAGTTGCAGGAAACTCAAACGATATCAAAAAACTTCAAGATACGACGAATCGAATAGAAAAACAAATGTGGCTAAATCATCACGAAGCCACAGAAAATCTTAGCCAAGCAATGCAAAAGATGACAGAACTCTGCGAGAAGATAAGCCAGACACAACGACCCATATCCCCTAATATGGAACAAAATCAACAGAACAATTCCGCAAATTCAGGGACCTCAGAAGAGCATCAGGAAAAAGTCGATTCCCCAAATCATCACAAAGATAGTAATGCAGATTCTCAAAATAAGCAGCTCTGGAATGCATTTGCTAATCAATATCCCCTTCTCGTTCCACCATTAGCATATCAGCGAAAAGCAAAAATCGAGCTACCCAAGTTTGACGGTAATGAAAAAAATAGCGTTGCATGGCTTAATAAAGCCGAAGAATATTTTGAGATTTATAACATTAATAGTGATGACGAAAAAATTAAGCACGCTTCCATGAAAATAGAAGGAGAAGCATATAATTGGTATATGTGGTGGAAAAAGACGACGCTTGCTATCAGTTGGAGGAAATTTAAGGATGCACTCTTTAAAATATTTCAAGGTATAAAAGAAGAAAAGTTTTTTTCAACATTCATCAAATTACGCCAAAAAGGAGATGTGGATGAGTACACTCGAGAATGGGAGACCTTAGCGACACGAGTACCTGGACTGTCAGAGTCTCGTTTAATCCAGTTTTTCATCTCAGGACTTAAAATCCATATACAAGAAGAGCTCGAACTTCACGACATTACATCAGTAGAACTAGCAAGGCAAAAAGCAAAAGTTGTTGAAAAGAAATTTGCAAGGTTATCATGGTCAAAATCAGAAAGAGTATATTCGAAACAAAGATTTCCTCAATCTGAAAATATAGATAACACAAAATATGTCCCACCCCATCTTCGTGAAAAAGAAAAATCTAATGTGGAAATACAAAGGATGAGAGAAGTCAAGTGCAAACGTTGCAGTGAAAAGTGAGACCTTAAGCATAGGTGCGCAAAAAGAAACGAGACAAAGAATCTGTATAACTCTGAAGCAACTAATGACTCTAACAATGATGAATCAGATGCAGCCACTCCAGAACTAGATGACGGAAGCATTACGCAAATGTCCTTATCAGCGATGACAAGTATATCACAACCTCACACACTAAAACTAGAAGGACAAATTAAGAAGAACAACGTAATGGTTCTCCTTGACACTGGCAGTACCCACAATATTTTAGATTCAACCATGGCCAAAAGACTCAACATCTTTACGTTTCCCATGCCCAATATGAAGGTAATGGTGGCCGATGGTACGAAAATTGAGAAGGTAGGGAAATGCCATAAGGTCAAATTGCAGATTCAAAATTTTAATTTAGAATCTCCATTCTACACCGTGCCATTACAAGGAGTAGATGTGGTCTTAGGAATTCAATGGCTACAAACCTTAGGTACCTATTCTGCCAACCATCAGAAGCAGTTTATAAGCTTTAAATGGAAAGGGCAGAAGCACAAGTTGTATGGATTCCCAGCCCCAGAAAATCAAATCATATCGTCACCTCAGATGACAAAGATGATTCGAAAAGGAGCGCCAGCCTATATAGTACAATGTCATCAGTTAGAAATGTTATCTACAAAAAGGAACCACGAAGAATCACCAAAAGTACAAGGAATAGTTCAGACATACGCAAAAGTATTCCAAGACCTGCCAATGAAAATGTCTCCTAATAGGGAAATCAAACATCCAATAGAAGTCAAGACAGGATCCGACCCTGTCAATATCAAATCTTGTCGCTATCCACATCACCAACAGATTGAGCTCGAGAAGATGCTCCACAATCATTTAAAAATGTGGGAAGCAAGAGCCGCCTCTCGGGAAATCCAAGCATTTGTCAACAATGTCCATCATTACGTATGCTTTGAGGACAAAGCATCTTTAAGAGAGGGGCAATGTTATGTATAATTTATTAATTATTAGTTAAATATAGTTATCTTAGGGACACCAAGGGACACCGTAAGGCTGTATTTAAAGCTTTGGTGATTCTCTATTGTAATCATCTCATCTTTTATCAATAATAATATATACTTATTCAAGTTTACCAGAGTTTTTACACTCCACAGCGCTGTCCAGATTCAATGTACCAAGATAAACAGCATAGATCTAGTTGGAGGTTCCAAATGTGAAAGGAGCTAAACCTTTGAGATGGTTTAGGGTTTTGGCAAGCTCTCATCTTATAAAAGGAAGGGGAAGGCAACATATGAGGGGTTCATGATATGATTTCTGAATTGCCGTCTGTTTAGACAAACAGCTTTCTTGGCTGCTTAGCCTAGATTGCATTGGAATTTCCTGTTTAGGAGTTCCATCTCTTCCCATTGAGGAGCTCTTGGGAGAGCTTGTATTGCTTGTCCACTATCTGGTTGGAGACCAAGCTTCTACTTCCAACTGCAACACAGATCCAGTGAGGGTTTGCTTGCTTTTGTAAGCTACAGCAAGTGGAATACTAGATCTGTTCAGATCTAGCTTGTATTGGAGCCTCTTCTCAGTGAGTGTGTATTTTAACCTCCTGGAAGAGTGCAACCATTGTTGGAGCTTCAGTTTTTGATCTTGGCATCAGGCCAAAGTATTTTGCATCACCATCAGCGCAGTTCCTTGAAGAGACTGCGTCCTTTCTGCTGGCAGAGTTGGAGTGGGGTTTGTGTAGCAGCTTGAGGGAAAATTCTCTGGTGAAAGGGACCCTTCCCTTCACTGTGGTGATCCATGGATTGGCCAACCAATCCATGTTAGTTTCAGATCTGATCTGTTGTGTATCATATGCTTCAGAAATTTCTGAAGATTACTGCAGATCTGTGGCTTAGATCTCAGATCTATTCATTGATATCCATCTTTTGCTGAGATCCCCAAGGGGAGTGTAAAGAAGAGTCTCTTTGGCATATAGATCTGTAATAGATCTATATTTTTATGTAAAGATCTACCCTAGATCTGATATATAATAAAACACTGCTTCAGCCCTCTGAAAATTACGCTGTCAAGTTCTTCAGTCTTAATACATGGTGCAGCGCCTCTATTTTGAGGGTTTATTCATGTTAAACCTCTGTTTTTCTCTTGTATATTGTTTGATCCATATCCTTGATCCAATTTACTGATGTTCAGACCCTATTGCAGTTAACACCTTCAGAAAATCACGTTGTCTATGCTTCAGTTATTTCTGCATACTCTAGGTCATGGAAAATCAGCATTTTTAAACCATTTCGAGAGTGGAGGAACTGCTTAACTTAGCTAGAATGATTTGTTTAAGCTGAAATTCGGTATGGTAGTCCCTCATGACCTAAGCTAACAGATCCGACCGTCACTTTCTTCTGTTTTTACGCAGATTTCTGGAAATTACCTTTTTAGGGCTTAAATCACTATTTTTCTCCATTTTTGGTTGAAGGGATAGATCACTTTCCTTACTGCTGCATATATTACTGATAGTAGATTGTTTATTAACACCTCCTATGCATTATCAGCCTACTGCTACTCCAATACAGTGTTCTTATATTGCTGCAGTCCCTCATTGGACATGTATCAAGCCATACTAGGTGTGGGAGGCATGTTTGCCTCACCTAGTTTGTTTTGTTTCTGATCTCCTCTTGGAATTGGGTCTTAGATTACCAGATCTAAGGAATGTAAGGGCTGATTTTGGTTGCTGAAGCACACATCCCAGAAAAATGTGTTTTTCAGGCCTGTTTTGTTGAGCAGTCCCTTTTGGGATATTACAGCGCAGTAATTGCATGGGCTTGCTAGGACACAGCGCTGGACAGCATCACCCTTCCCTTTGCATGAATCTCCTCCTAAAAACTGCGGTGTCCCTTCAGATCTGCTTTTCTACTGCCTTTCTAGCTGCTTTCTGCAGCTAGATCCTTCAGATGCTTCAGCTAGTGACCCTTCTAGATCTGCAATTGCTATGATACCATGTAGAAATTTATGAATCTTAATTCTTATGCAGAAATTACTTCTATTAATCCGGTTAAGTTTCTCCTACTTATATAAGTTATCAACTGAATAAATTCAAGTTAACATCAAAGCGAAACACATAATAGATCTCTACCAATTCAGATCTAAAATAAGCACATGCACACATAGACAAACAAAAGCAGTTATTTCTGGACAAACTGTCCCTGAAAAAACCCAATGTGGGAAAACCGGTCTCTGGCTGCTGGAGGGCTCTATTATTAAGAATATTTCTGAATACACAATTCTGGGTTCTAGATCTAGAAAACCCTACTGAGAAAACTCTAGATCTGCAGCTCCTGGCTGATTTAAGACCAAAAATACTGACTGATCCACACCCTCAAACGGGATTTACAGAACTCAGCCAGATCTAGGACTAGAAACCCCAACACTGCCCCTGAAAGACACTACTGTCGTTGTTGTCGTCTGCTGCTGCCGCTGGTGCCTTTCTCTGCGTTGTCCTTGCTAATCTCTTATCTGCTTCTTGTGTATTCTAGACCCCGGGATCAGATCATCCCCTTGGTCCAAATTCCCCTCTCTACAACTGAAACACTTCTGAGAATTCTTAGCAACCCCGCCCTAGAATCTCAGCTTAGTTTCAGTGCTCTGCCTCTGTGTGTCTTACAAATGACCCCAAGCCTTTCCTTTATACTTTTCTTGTTGACAAATCAACAGCCAAGATTAAATCTTTAATGAATGGCTAAGATTAAAAGAAAGCTTGATCCATGTGACTTAAGACAATTTCATCACATGTTTAATTAAATTCACTTTAATTATTTTATTTTCCTAAGTTATCCGTGTGACTTAAGACAATTTCATCACATGTTTAATTAAATTCACTTTAATTATTTTATTTTCCTAAGTTTTAACTTAAGAAATACATTAAAATAATTAATTAATTTAATATCTCCTAAACCAGATGAAATTTCCCAAATCCATTTCTGGGTCTTGTGGATCAGGTGAACTCTAGTCCTTCCTCAAAATTTGGGACCTAGAGCACAACTGATGCTACCCCAAATACACAAAATCTCAATAGTCCAAGTGCGAGTTTGGGCTTACAGAGATGCTCTACTTGGGGCATATCATCGGAGTGGACGGAGTGAGGGTCTAAGAATAGAAGATCCAGGCCATCCAAGATTGGCCGGAACCGAAGAACGTGACAGAGCTCTGGGGGTTTGTAGGCATCTGCACCTACTACCGGAAATCTGTCAAGGGATTTTAACAGCTTGCAGCACCCCTCACGTATCTCACCAAGAAGGGGGCTTTCGGTTGGATAGATGTTGCGCAGAGGGCATTTGAAAAGCTTAAAGAGGTGATGAGCAGTTGCCCGGTGTTGGCATTGCCTGATTTCACGCAGCGCTTTGTGCTAGAGTGTGATGCTTCAGGAGAGAGAGTATGCGTAGTTTTGATGCAAGGGGGCCATCATATAGCTTTCGAGAGTCGAAAGCTACTGTCGCATGAGAGATTGTACCCCATATGCGAAAAAGGGATGTTGGCCATCATGCATGTGTTGGCCAAGTTTTGGCAATACGTAGTGGGTAACAGATTTCGGGTGAGGACTGACCACAACAGTCTCTGGTTCTTCCTTGAGCAGAAACACTTGCAAGAGAGACAGCAGAAATGGGTCAACAAAATCCAAGCTTATGATTTTTACATCGAGTATGTCAAGGGGAAGAACAATGTAGTGTTTGATGCTTTGTCACGGAGACCGGCAGCGTTGTCCTTGATGAGTTTTGACGTAGATTGGAGGGCTCAACTATTGCTGGCATACTCCAAGGACTGCTTTGCTTGTGAGGTATTAGATGGGCAAGTGACAGATGACAGGTACTGGGTGACGGATGAGGTTATCTATTATCGGGACCAGATTTTCTTGTCAGGTAACTCCCAGCTCAAGGAGAATATCTTGCGCGCAGTCCACGACTCACCACTTTCATGCCATGAGGGGTTCACTAAAACATACAGGGCCATCAGGGAGAGGTTCTCATGGAAGGGCCTCAAGGAGGACGTACTCCGGCATGTCAGGGAGTGCGAAGTTTGTCAGAGGAACAAGGGGGAGCTGAACCCCCACGTAGATTTGCTACAGTTGCTTCCCATTCCGAAGGGGAAATGGGAGAGCATCTCCATAGATTTCATCACGGGGTTGCCCATGGTGCAGGGCAAGGATTGCATCTTTGTAGTTGTTGATCGACTGACAAAGTATGTGCATTTCTTTGCCATCTCCGCACGATACACTGCTTCACAGGTCGCCGAGTTGTTTTTCTAGGATATTTTCAGAATCCATGGTCTTTTAAAGACCATATTCAATGACAGGGACGAACGTTCATGGGCGGCTTTTGGTAGGAGCTATTATGTTTGGTGGGTAAAGAGTTGACACCCAGTACCAGCTATAACCCACAGACGGATGGACAGACAGAGATAGTGAACAAGTGGCAGCGGAAGGCTTGGCTGCGTTGGCTTTATTTGGGGGAGTACTGCTACAACATGACATTCCACATGTCGATTGGTATGTCTCTGTTTTACGCTTTGTATGGTTATCATGCTCTAACTTTTGTTGATGTGATGTTTGGAGCTAGCAAAGCCCCAAGGGCCAAAGACTAGATTTAACAGAGCCAAGACATACTCTGTGCTATAAAGGAAAAACTGGCTACAGTACAAAACCAGCAGAAATTATATGCAGACAAAGGCAGAATAGAGAGATAGTTCAAGGTGGATGATCTGGTTTACCTCTGTCTTCAGTCGTACAAGTAGACCACGTTGAATTAGAAAGGAGCTAAGAAGCTCAAGCCCTCCTTCTATGGACCATACAGGGTGATCAGACGTGTTGGGGAGGTAGTGTATGAGCTAGAGCTGTCAGCCGGGAGCAAGATCCACAACATTTTTCACGTTTCATGTATGAAGAAAGCTCTTGGGCAGCAGGTGATTACAACTATGCAGCTCCCACCTAAAGATGATGAGGGGCATTTGGTGCTTCAACCGGAGGACATTCTAGACACTCGGGAGGCCATTCCCAACTCTCTCCATTTAAGCTATCTCCAAAGTTAGCTATGGGGGGTGGTCCCTAAATGGAAAACTAAGTTAAAAGATGTGAGTTTTTGAGAGAGTTGTTAGAGTTAAATAGATTATTTCTTAAGATTTATAAGCAAAAAGTGATTTGAGCAATAACCATCAATACATAATTTAAATAAGCATAAAGCATATGAAAACCAGTACCTTCAAAGTATTGCTCTTTGAAATAAAAATGTATTTGCTTAAGTGAAGTAAAATGCATTCAAATGGAAAGAAAAAGTAATTCTGAAAAGTGAAACAAGAAAATGTTAGCACAAGATATTGTAAATGCTTTCAAGATAAATAAATTTAATAATCAAAGCATGAGAAGTTATCTTGCTCAAAAGGAAACAATTAGTGATCTACTTATGAGAATGCAAATGAAATGATAGAAATAACTCAATTGTTAGACCAAGATAACAACATGCAATTAAGTTTGCAACCCAAAATAAGAGTACTTGAAAGGAAATGAGACTCAAACTATTCATGAACATGATGATCATTAAACATGAAATAGAGCTTGCTAAAATAAACAATGTTCCAAGTCCAAGAAAATTAAACTAAACTTGTTGCAAAAGAGATTACAATACTTGCATGAAAGGAAATGCTTATTGAAAATAGGAAATGATCTTGCATGTGAGACTCTAAACCATCTAGAAAACAAAAATTTAGATCTTGCAAGTAAGATAAATGTGATAAAAAATGCTCTTGGTTTATTTTATTAATTAGTTCTAAAACAATGTTACAATTGACCTCTAATCCTTATACCTCACCCTCGCCCAAATATATGGATCTCACAGTGAGGAGTCCATAGAGGTAGAGGGTCCCTAAAATGTCTATTCAACCAACTTAAGTTGGAGGTAAATTTTAATGAATGCTTGGGGCATGTAAGTAAATTAACTAAACATGAAAATTAACTTTAACTTGAAAGATATTTGCTTGCCATGAAGTAAAATATTGCTTTAGATTTTGCCCAAATACTTAATTGCATGTGAGATGTAATTAAAGGTGAAGCATAAATAGACTTGGAACAAAATTCATGACAAATTACATTCAAGTTAAAAGTGTTTGCATGCAAAATTTTGAACTTGCTATGAAAGTGAAAAGACTTGAAACTTGTAGCAAATTAATAAAATTGCATGCAAAATGAGTGTAATGCATGTAGTGTTAATTTCTCAATTAGATGTTATGCATGCAAAATAAAATAAACCAACAAAATCACAACACCAATCATCTCCAAAAGACAGAGAGATAGGGATACCAATGGGTAAAACCCACGCTCCCAAAACCAAGAATTCTATTAGTTGTGTGTTACAATGAGGTTAATGGCTCTTTGAGAGCTACCTAAGGAATTGATGGTAATACAAAATGAGGTTTTAAAACCACAAGAGAATTCCTTCAAGCATGGAGCCTCAATAGAGATGAAGATGGCACTACAATAAGGAAATACAATCTCCCAAAGTGATATACTACCTAGTTTTTTTTAGCAAGCTCTCCTAATGCCCACGATCTCCTTCAAAATGGAACTTTGAAACTTGAGAGAACTTACAACCAGCATGTTAGAGCTGCAAAACTAAGACCATGGTTAGTGTGAAAAAGAGCACGCAAAATGAGTGATAATGCTACAATATAATATACAAAAAACTAAATCAAGTGATGGGAAAAGACCCCATCTCTTGTCTAGCTTATAAGCAGCTCTTGATTAGCTAGATAAATAGATGAAAGCACAAGAGTATAACATGTAAATTTGATTGAAATAATCAGCTTAAGCAAAAACTATGTGAAAAAAAACCCTGCAAAATCAATACTTTCTAAAGATAAGTTATTGAGATTCAAAAAGCGATAGGAGCTCCTTGTAAGTAATGCCAACAGTGGGTTGGTCTCTTGAAGACTTTCCCTCACGCTTGCTAGTTGATCCAAAGATGGCCTCTACAAAACTTCAAATGCACATTAGCTCATATGGATTATATTAATAAACAATGACAAAAGAACTCTAGAATTTATTTGAAAATAGATAGAATTGTCTAGCCTAGAGCATATCAAATAACCAATTGCAAATATAAGATAGATGTACATTCACAATTCTTATAAAAGCATATGAGAGAATGAAATCAAATTAAACACAAGTAGAAAAATATACCATCATTGAACCAAGCTAAACTCCACGAGAGAAACACCCATGAATGAACCCCAAAGACTTTTTTATTATATGAAGAACAAGTGTGCACAGGAGCAGAGCTTCCCCAAGCACAATAGCTAGTATTAAAAATACAATATGAGAGCCCATGGCTCCATTATATAGAAAGTTGGGAGCAAATCTCAATGAAGAACCAAATGTGGTGAGAGAGAGAAGATCACAAGACAAATTCGAATTTGATAATTGGAGCTCCATTGCCAAGTGTAAAAATCGGATTCTGGCAAGTGGACATCATTTTCTTCTTCTCTTATGTGCCAAATTCGAATTTTATGATGGAATGACAAGTGTATATGGGTGATAACCCATGTGGGGACAATTTCCCACAATAATCTCCACCAAATATTCTCCCAAATCCTCCCAAATGTGCATTAACTTCACAAATTCGAATTTCCAAGTAAGTAGCTATCATTTAATGCCAGAAATTTCATTTTATTTGAGCACATGTCATTTCCTTAATTTTAGGAGTTCACGTCACCTTGTGACTTCACTTTAACTCCTCCATAATTTTTCACCTCATTTCCACCTCATTTCCACCTCATTTAACATGTGTGGATATTTATTTTTCTCCATTTATTTAATTTATGGCTTAATTAATTACCAGATTTCCCACTAAACTTAGGAAAAGTGAGTTTTGACTCTTGAGGGTTCAAAACACATTTTTAACCCCTCAAAGTATGTCATAGTATAAAATTGAAGGTGAGAGGTGTCATTTTTATTACTCATACCCCATACAACTTCTCTAGGCAACACTTATTACAAAACAATTACACTTATTACAATTACAATTCAATTATAATTACACTTAGGAAATCTAAAAATTTTAAAAATCAATACCTAGACCTAACCAAATTCCACGAAATTTTTTGTGTGATCTAGTATCGTAATATACATTGACTCTAAAGACTAGGACTCACCCAGGGCCTCACCATCAAGTCGTACTCCGGCTTTGGGGTAAAATTGGAGGAAAAAACTCAATTAATTATTAAGTCCTGATAGGGAGATGATAATTAACCGAGTGAAAAAAAAACTCCCAGAGTAATACTCACTTGTTAACAAGGTCCCAAGCTACCTAAGCCTGTTACAGACTCAAAACTGACTTCAAATTCATCATTACTACCATCACTTATTACAATTCCTCATAGGGCGTGGAATCTAGGTATAAGAAAAAATTATAAGTAGAAGTAGAGTTTTAAAACTCTGTTGAACTGAAGATATCTGATGATATCTTATGGTACAAGTGTCCTTTGGTTCATCCTTGGGCGTGGAGTCTTCATATAATCATCAAGTGCCACTCCAGTGGTCAACATTTGGCTCCATATGGGGATGCATGCTAGATATGAAGTGATAGTGTGCAAGAACCTGGAATTTGCATCCACCGACCAAAGATATATATTAGCAGTATCCATTCAAAGTATTACCAAACAAAATCAAGTACAGAAATGGAAATTTTATTCTAAGAGCATAATTTATTCATGAAATAAATCTACTTAAACAAAATTTACATGGGATAAGGTTAGAAATATGATATAAAAAGATGCCCCATGGCATCAGATGTCCTCAATGAAGTTCATGCAGAGAACCGACCCACTTTCAGGCAGATCCATCGACTGCTTTTCTGATGTGCCCTGTCGAATTTTGAATATCTTAGGACTTTGATCCATCCCAACACTATGTTGTACCTAGTCATCAAATTTACCAAATCCTTTCTGTTTTTTTCTTTTCTTCCTAATAGATTGTGATGTTGATGTTGATGCAATCAAAGTAGACATTTCTGCCCAATCTTGAAGATGCTCAGATGGAAAATTCTAAGTATCCAAGACTTCTTTGACATGCCTTTCTCCATTTTGCATCTTCTCTGACATGGGTAATGGATCAATCTCATAAGTATAAACTTGATTCCCCTTAGTTTCCTTTCTATCCTAGTCACCTTCAATTAGCCATTTTTCAATGGAATAAATGCCCTCCTAATAATGAGATGAAGCCTGTTCTAGAGGATGGGGAGGCTCATGATTTATTTCTTTGTTCCTTTTCCATTCATCATTTGCCCTAAGCTGGAATTTATGTATGTATAATCTTTCCATTTCCTCCAATCTATTCTAAAAAGTGATCTAATTAGCCTTCATAACATTTATTTCCTTAGCATGATTTGTTTCCATCATGTTGATTAATTGCACTTGTTTTCCTTCCATGGCGAGCAACTTGTTTTGAATAGAGGCCATCTGATTAGAATGATTGACCTCCATGGCCTTTATTGCGTGTGTATGATTTACTATTAATCTTGTTTGATTGAGTTCCATGTTTTTAATGAGTTGAGCTTGGTTGAGTTGCATATGCTTTATCATTTGAGTCAACTCCCTGATGAGATCCCTATCATTCTCATTTGCTTGAGTTTTCGTTTTGATCTTTCTTTCATCTCCATATTTTTCTTCAAAGACATCAATGATCAATTCTAAAAATTAAAACTGTTGGCAGGTAAGTCTATGAACCAATCCATAGCATCGCCATCTAATGAAAAGATGAAAAGTTTTTTTTAATGTCCTCATGGTTAATATCATGACACCACTTGCTTACACAAAGGTGGAAATTTCTAAGGTGAGTTTCAGTGGTAATGGCATTGTTACCTAGAAAACTAGGCAACTCTTCAACAGCCTCAATGGCTTCATCCGAAATAAAATTCGGATAGCCTGGAATGTTAGTAAAATCACAAGGGGCGAACAGATCATTCATGATGTCATGCTCACTTGACCCTGAAAGAGAAATGGATATCAGAGAGAGGTTCATGTCCAAGATTAGCAAGAATTCTACAAGAAAAAGGCTTCAATCAGAAATCCTTGCAGAAAATGAAATAAGTGGAGTCGCCACTTGAACAAGAATCTAACTCTAAAATCCAACATCCAAAAACCAAAAGTTAGTCGATTTCCCCGGTACAAGAAAGTTTTTCCCCGGAAACGACGCCAAAAATGTTATCACCTGCCGCCTACACCTAACTACAAGTTCGTGAGAAAAGTCTTTAACCCCACAAGGTTTGGTTGGTGGCAAGGAACTCAAAGAAGGGGTTGTCAGACTAATACCGACTCTCTCCGTTTAAGCTATCTCCTAGGTTAGCTATGGGGGGTGGTCCCTAAATGAAAAACTAAGTTAAAAGATCTGAGTTTCTAGGAGAGTTGTTAGAGTTAAATATATTACTTCTTCAGATTTATAAGCAAAAAGTGATATGAGCAATAACCATCAATACATAATTTAAATAAGCATAAAGCAATAGAAAACATGTGTCTTCAAAGTATTGCTCTTTGAAATGAAAATGTATTTGCTTAAATGAAGTAAAATTCTTTCAAATGGAAAGCAAAAGTAATCCGGAAAAGTGAAACAAGAAAATGATAGCACAAAATATTGTAAATGCTTTCAAGATAAATTGATTTATGAATCAAAACATGAGAAGCTATCTTGCTCAAAATGAAACAATTAGTGATCTACTTGTGAGAATGCAAATGAGATGATAGAAAAAACTCAATTGTTAGACCAAGATAACAACATGCAATTAAGTTTGCAACCCAAAATAAGAATACTTGAAAGGAAACGAGACTCATAAACCATTCATGAACATGATGATCATTAAACATGAAATGGAGCTTGCTAAACTAGACAATGTTCCAAATACAAGAAAATTAAACTAAACTTGTTGCAAAAAGGATTACAATACTTGCATGAAAGGAAATGCTTCTTGAAAATAGAAAATGATGTTGCATCTAAGACTCTAAACCATCAAGAAAGCAAAAATTTAGATCTTGCAAGTAAGGTAAATGTGATGAAAAATGTTCTTGGTTTATTTTATTAATTAGTTCTAAAGCAAGGTTACAATTGAACTCTAATCCTCAGACCTCACCCTCGCCCAAATATTTGGATATCACAGTGAAGAGTCCATAGAGGTAGAGAGTTCCTAAAATGTCTATTCAACCAACTTAAGTTGGAGGTAAATTTTAGTGAATGCTTGGGCCATGTAAGTAAATTAACCAAACATGAAAATTAACTTTAACTTGAAAGATATTCGCTTGCCATGAAGTAAAATGTTGCTTTAGATTTTGCCCAAATACTTAATTGCATGTGAGATGTAATTAAAGGTGAAGCATAAGTAGAGTTGGAACAAAATCCATGACAAATTAGATTCAAGTTAAAAGTGTTTGCATGCAAAAGTTTGAACTTGCTATGAAAGTGAAAAGACTTGAAACTTGTAGCGAATTAAATAAAATTGCATGCAAAATGAGTGTAATGCATGTAGTGTTAATTTCTCAATTAGATGTTATGCATGCAAAATGATATAAATCAACAAAATCACAACACCAATCATCTCCAAAAGATGGAGGGATAGGGATACCAATGGGTAAAACCCATGCTCCCAAAACCAAAAATTTTATTAGTTGTGTGTTACAATGAGGTTAATGGCTCTTTGAGAGCTACCCAAGGAATTAATGGAAATACAAAATGAGGTTTTAAAACCACAAGAGAATTCCTTCAAGTATGGAGCCTCAAGAGAGATGAAGATGGAGCTACAATAAGGAAATACAATCTCCCAAAGTGATACACTACCTAGTCTTCTTTAGCAAGTTCTCCTAATGCCCATGATCTCCTTCAAAATGGAACTTTGAAACTTGATAGAACCTACAACCAACATCTTAGAGCTGCAAAACTAAGACCAAGGTTAGTGTGAAAAAGAGCATGCAAAATGAGTGATAATGCTACAATATAATATACAAAAAACTAAATCAAGTGATGGGAAAAGACTCCATCTCTTGTCTACCTTATAACGAGCTCTTGATTAGCTAGATAAATAGATGAAAGCACAAGAGTATAAGATGTCAATTTGATTGAAATAATTGGCTTAAGCACAAACTATGTGAAAAAGAACCCTGCAAAATCGAAACTTTCGAAACATAAGCTATTAAGATTCAAAAAACGATAGGAGCTCCTTGTAAGTAATGCCAAGTGTGGGTTGGTCTCTTGAAGACTTCCCCTCGCGCTTGCTAGTTGATCCAAATATGGCCTATACAAAACTTCAAATGCACATTAGCTCATATGGATTATATTAATAAACAATGACAAGAGAACTCTAGAATTTATTTGAAATTAGATAGATTTGTCTAGCCTAGAGCATATCAAATACCCAATTGCAAATATAAAATAGTTGTACATTCACAATTCTTATGAAAGCATATGAGAAAATGAAATCAAATTAAACACAAGTAGAGAAATATACCATCATTGAGCCAACCCAAACTCCAAGAGAGAAACACCCATGAATGAACCCCAAAGACCTTTTTATTATATGAAGAACAATAGCTAGTACCAAAGATACAATATGAGAGCTCATGGCTCAATTATATAGAAAGTTCGGAGCAAATCTCAATGAAGAACCAAATGCCAAGTGGTGAGAGGGAGGAAATCACAAGGAAAATTCGAATTTGATAAATGGAGCTCAATTGCCAAGTGTAAAAATCAGGATCTGGTAAGTGGACATCATTTTCTTCTTCCCTTATGTGTCAAATTCGAATTTTATGATGGAATGGCAAGTGTACATAGGTGGTAACCAATGTGGGTACAATTCCCACAAAAATATCCAGCAAATATTCTCCCAAATCCTCCCAAATGTGCATTAACTTCACAAATTCGAATTTCGAAGTAAGCAGCTCTCATTTAATGCCAGAAATTCAATTTTATTTAAGCCCATGTCATTTCCTTAATTTTAGGAGTCTACATTACCTTGAACTTGGCTTTTCTTGCTTCATCAGCTGGTTCAGTAAATTTTACTTTCACAATATCCAAGACCTTATTCCTTGCAAGAACAAGGTCAATTCTAGTCTTCCATGCTCTGAAGTTTGTAGCTCCTTCAAGCTTGTTTTTTGCCTTCATGATGAAGATAATCAATCAAGACAGAAGCTGTTGGATAGGGTCTCTTCAAGGTGAACTCAATGCTCTTTCCTTCACCAAAGATCTAATACCATGTGGACCAAATCCTAATGATGTGATTAATCCGAAAGACATTTATCTACATTATGGCTCACAAAAGTCTTAGATCTACCATGTTGAATTTCTAATAACAAGATAGACTAGAACAATTTTCTTCTAGATAACTACTTTCAATAATACATTTTTTCTTAGAGCATTCAAATCATCAAGCAATTACACTTGAGAAAATTTCAACCGTTTAAATTAATTAGAGCAACAAAGATCACAATGAAAAAATAATACACAAGACACCAAAATTTTCTTGGGACAAAACCCCAAGGGGGGAAACCCAATAATCTTTCCTTATGAGAAGTTGTTCAATCATTTAATTTGTACATCTAATTTTCCAGTCAAAATGCCAGCCTTTGACCACAATAAATGCCAAGTCAAAAGATAGAGAAAAGTCAACAATCTACTCATTGGTCACGGTCTGATCAAGGGACCAAATTTCAGCCTGTAGTTGTTGGTCAAAGGGTTGAATTTCAGTCTTGCAATTCCACAGAGAAAGTTTCGTCAAACCACAAAGTGTGACCTACGGTCAAACCTCAATTAATGCCCCAGAAACAGCTCCAAACATTGATCAACAGAAAGTCAAAGATGCTAGTAATATTTGGCCTCCAACTTCAGTCGACAACTCAATCAAACAGCAGGAGAAAAGTCCAAGTTAAAGATGTTCAACACAGAACAAAAAGTCAACTTGCTAGTCTAGTCTTCTTCTTTGCACGTGTGAACACATCTTCTCTTGTAGAACAGGTCTAAATTGTTATGGATGGATGCCCAAGTGGAGTGAATCGAATGCCAATATATAGTAATCCAAATAGCTGGTTTTTGACCTTGGGTCAAACCCCTTCAAGAGGCAGGACAACCGACCTGTCAAGTTGGGGCCAACTTGGATAGCTAGAAGATAAATTAATTCTCCTTTGATTTTGATGATGAAAAGACCAACCACATCTACAATTTCTCAACAATTCACAACTCTTTCCTTACAATCCTCAAGGAGAATCTAATAAGGAATGTCCCCGATTTTGTACAAAACCTCTGGTTCCAAAATTCAATGGGCTAAAACTTAATGCCACAAGAAAAGTGTTCACAACATTCCAAACTGACTCCTCAACAAAAGAAGGCTAGCCATGGATTCAAACATGTCAACTATCCAAATTTCTAAATATACCACTTACTTTACAGGCCACATCTAGAGCACTATGGAACATAGCTATTCAAATAGTGGAGATTAAAGTCAAAATTTGGATTACTAAGTCAAAGACTTTAGCTGCCCACTTGCATATTTGTACAAAACTTCAAGTTGCTAGTCATATATAATACTCTTCTAGTTCGGCCCACTCAACTAGTTTGGAGAAACTCCTGAAGACCTTTCTATGGACTACCTTAGCATGGACGAGTAGTTTTTACAGTTAAATGGAACTTATGTTGCTTACCAAAATAATAAGGTGGTATGTGCATCATTAGCACTCATTCTTTAGCCTCAAACCCTATCTTCCAAGTAAGTCATCCAAACTCTAGAATGGGACCCACTATAATACCCCATTTTTTATCCTCATTTTTGTGTTGTGTATGTACACAATGAATGGTTATAAGCTAAACGATGTAATTGTTGATGTTTGTAGCTCGAGCAAGTACTTCTACACAAGCCTAAGTGTCTAAGAATGCAAAAGTCACCTGATACACCCTTAACCTTAGGAATTAGCTTAGTGATTGAAGTAGTTTCTCTTTATAAGAAAAAAGTGAGTTAATCTAATGAAATGCAAAGGTTTTTGCATTAGTGAATTAGATGAATCTCAATTGTCAATCTCAAGTGAGGTGAGATTTAATCTCAATTGCCAATCATTTTGTTGATTAGGGTTGTGGATTCATTCATAACTCGAGCTTATAAAAGAAAGGTTAGGTTAAGGGAGAAGACATAGTGAGACTAAGATCTCAGTGGTTGGGTGGAGGGCTCCCATTCAAATGTGTTGAATCTGAGAAAAGTGTAAGGAGCAACAAGGGAGATCTAGATCAGCTAGAACAGATCAAAGGACAAATCTAGGACTTGATCAGCGAGATCAAAAGTTCATTGTTGTGTATGTAATTTCCTCATAAGGCCATTTTCCCAGTAAGGAAGCCCAAGTAGGCTCTAAATATTTTTAATGAAGAATAGTTGATTGGGTAGAATATTTGTGTGCTCATGTGATTGATATTGGTTATTTCATTTGCTTTCATTGAATGTTTAAGTTAAAACTCTAACAGTGTTTTAATTTAGTAGATCTGATTTGCTAAGAAGTAATATACCATGCGCTAGGGTTAGGAAATTTAATATGGCATCGGAGCTGCAACTCTGAAGGGAGTCAATATCAAAATCATTAGGTGCCAAGATCGTACAAGCATCGAGAGGTCGGGTTTGGCCAGCGGCCGTACGAGGCATAGATTTATTTTTTGCAAGGCTGGAGACATACGAATCGAATCCAGATCCCATACACTATGTAGGGGTTGAAGCAGTCATGGCTAAGGAAATTAAAATTGGGTCAGTGTGCAGTATGGCGAGACTAGCAACAGAGTGACGCAACTGAGGCAAAGATTAGAAAGTAAATAAAAACAAAGAAAGGGATGTCATGTTTGTGGTCGACGAGACAATAGTAACCACCAGGCACTACAGCCACCAACAGTTTAGAAAGCCAACAAGTCGACAAGTCGCCAGAACGGACTGCAGTTGGGTGTCAAATTTGAGCATAGAGAGGGGTCAAATGGCAGAGACATGAAACAACCAAAACACAGGTAGAGAATAGACAGGTCGATTTCTAGTCACTACATTGGTTGTCTGAGGCAAGGAACAAGCCGCCAGTGTGGAGCCACGATATAGCCACCAGCGTAGGTCACATCCAGAAGCCACGAGCACAAACATGGGGTCGACAATGCCATGCAATTGTAGTCGTCAACAGTGTAAGAGCCATTGAGTAGGCCACAATGTGTCAAGAGGTTATTTGCATGCAGGGGATGAGATGTTGGTGAAGAGATAGTCGACAACTAGTTAGCCACAGGATTGGTCAATGCAGTAGGGAGCCTAGCCAAGGAAGAGATTGGTTCACAAGATGCCACATGCGGGGTTTCAACAACAAAGTGCAATTCCAGGATTGCAAGGACGTGTGTAGGGGTGAGTGGCCAGCAGTGCAACTACTGACACTGGATTCATTGTTGGAAGTTCGGATAGTCGATAAGGAGTAGCGAAAGTCCCAAAGGTCAAAACAATAGATCGTAAAGGTCAACCCAACAAGTCAAAGCTATGGAAAATAGGGCTGAGAGGCAAGGCCGAGTAAAATAACAGGCAATCACCACGAACAACCATTAGCATGCAAAAAGGTGTCGCACAAAGAGTGACTGGATAGCAAGTAAGCTAGCTAGATTTTCCAGTGTGATTAGCGAAGGCCATCCCTCAAATGGAGGGAGGGAAACAATACTAGATAAGGGACTGGCAGCATAGTAATTTCGTGGGTGTTTCAAAGGACTGAAGCACAAACCCACAAGGGTGATCCTAGTGGATCTATAAACCAACAATTTAGTCTTGTTGGTGCTTGAAGGACTAAGCACAAGGTTAAATTATCAAATCAAATATGGTAGTGACCAATGTCAAATTCGAGGACCAGTTGAATGGAGCATTAAATTTCTTGCCGCGGAAGGCAAATGTTACCTTGTTACTCAAGGAGAATGGCCTTTGGGAGATTGTGTGTAAGGAGATCCAATTGCCAACAAATCCAACACAAAAGGAAACGCACAAAAAAAAGGACATTAGAGCTCAACATGTCATCATGGATGTCATGAAGAGTCACCTCATCCATCATTTGGCAGAAAATACAACTAGAGAGATGTATAAAGCTCCAACATACTTGTTCTAGAGCAAAAATATGAATATTCAAATCCATCTAGATGTCAAAGTCAGATAACATTACTAGTTACATCATGAGAATCATGTAGACACGGGATCAGCTTGCAGCCATTGTGAAGTATTGCCACAAAATCTAGCAGCTCTGGTGAAAGGACTTGTTCGATGAGGGGCCAAAACTTATGGCAACAATGAGGAAGGATTGCCACTGTTAGCTTAGCGAAGATCCTAAGGAAACATAAGGTTCCCTCGACCTTTAGGCCCCTAAACACCATTCGTAGCTCCTTAAGTGAAAGACCCCGTGGACCCTAAGAACATGAAAGGTGTTTATGTTATCCCATGTTCATGTGGGACTCCCTACATTGGTGAAACTGGTCACTCAATAAATCAAAGATCCGAGAGCATGCAGCCGACATCAGGCATGGGAGGACCCACTCTTCAGCATTAGCAGAACATGCAAAAAAGGCGAAACACCATATATGCATTGAAGAGGCTTGGGTCATTGCGAGGATTGATCATTTCCATCACCGAAAGTTTAGGGAACCGTTAGAGATCGAAAGGAGGCTTAGAAATCTGAATAGAGATGATGGACGGAAAAATAGCAATTGTTGGATCCTGGCCTCTTCGTCTTAGGTTCTATTTATATGGTTATTTTTCTTTTCTTTTCTTTTCCTCAAATTTTCCCCCCCTTCCTGTGCTTCATATCATTGTTTGCCTTTTTCTGTCCTTGTGATTTCTAGCTTCTTTTATTTTTATTTTCGATTCATGGTTAATTATTTTTGCATTATGTAATCCTTTAATTTATTTATTATTATTATTATTATTATTATCTTTTTCTCAAAATTCTTTCCATCAGTAAATAAATAAATGAACAATATTTTAATATTTTAATTATTGATTTATTCCCTTTCACCCTTTTTAAATAATTTTGACTTTTTCCTTTCAATTTTATTTTCTTGGTCAATGATAATAATAGTAATAATAATAATTATAATAATAAAGTTAATTAATTTAATATGAATTAATTGTAACTTTGAATTTTGACCCTGATATTATTTTATTTATCATTTATTTTGGTTAACCTTCGCTTATTCCTTTGGTTAAATTTGACCCAATTTAATTTTTGGGAATTTTTACTCCTCTTTTTAAATTGAATATTCTAATTTATTCCCCTTTTTTAATAAATATTTTATTTTATTCAAATTAGTCATTTCAATATAACCGTTAGAATTTATTATCTTTTCTTGACGCTATATCTATTTAATCTAGTGCCTACATCAAATTCTCCATCTTGTCCTGACGATGAACCACACTAAATGGTTTGAAATGCGTCTTTTGACATAATTTCTCCAATGTGATTTTTACCGAAAGATGTCTCATATTCAAGATATGGATCACAGAACCCTGAATTCGGAAACATTCCTCCTATTGTTTACTATGATTTCAACCACAAGGGAGGCTTCCCTATTCCACCTATAAGGTATTCTATCACCGAGGCTCAGGGAGACTTATTCTGAAGGTCTAAGAATAAATAGAGGGCTTGGAAGGGCCAAAGATGACCTAGGTATTCAAGCCAAGGTTCAAGCTCTCTAAAGCTTAGACCAATGACAAAGCCGCAATAAGTTAGGGTTTGAATGATATTTAATGATAAGGCATGCAATGGCATCTGGCATACTAAGAAAAACCCTGCAAATGATCTCCAACAAGGACGGAAGAAGGGGTTCCAATAGACAATAGGGCTAACTCAAGCAAGCAGGTTCTAGGGTTGTTAGATGTGCATAAACAACAATTAATTAAACTGACATTAGCCCTTCTAAGGCATGCATGACAACCTAAAATGCTACATTTTGTTTTATTAGGGTTTATATAGATTAACTTAAAAATTAGAGCCACTTTCATTCAATAAAACAACACTTTACTCACAATTCTGCACTTGAAACGCTAGCAGTTTCCCTCGTTGTCTAGGAGAGAGAGAGTTTAGAGAAAATTTATTTAATTTTAAGGTTGACTAACACACTTCTAAACCAATGCCTTAACCTACAAGGAAAATGGAGCTTTAATCAATGCTGTGAACATGGAAATTGGGATAAAATCAGTGAGGGTCTAGAAAAAAATTGGGAAAATCGAGAAAAAATTGGTAGAAATTGACAAAACATCAACAAAATTTAAAAGTACAAAAAAAATCATTTTTTTCAATTTTTTAAGGATCTAAAGCATCCACAACATAAAATAAATACATTGACAGATGAATATGAAAAGAAAACTAATATATAAGATGTCTAGTGCTACATCACACATAACAGTGAATCATGTCCCTAATTTTGAGTCCTGACTAAGCCTTAAAATATCAACCAAAAATATAATAAATGTATCTCATATCACGAGTCATATACAATGAAATGAACCACTTAGTAAGTTCTAACTTCTAACTTCTAACTAATGATTTCCTTTGGCCCCTTTTGTGAGGAAAATATAATGGCTTTTCCTTTAGATGAAGAAGGCCCTTGCGCTGGCATTGGACTATAATGTCCTCTAGAAGAAGTAGGAGGAGGTAGACTACGTCCTCTACTGGTGACCATGGTGGGTGGTATCACCTCCTCCTTTCGTTGCTCCTCCTCCTCTGCTACCTCTCTCTCCCCTGTAGAGGCTACCTCCTCCACTGCCTCCTACTCTAACCAATCAAGGGTTGATTCCATGACAGACCTCTCAGCCTCAAACCTCCATGCAAAAGTGGTGTCAATTCCATCCAATGAGATGGCCTTCATGTAAGGTGCAATGTTATCGGAACCGAACCAATGACCAAACCGAAAAACCCTCTGAACTAGGAACTGCTCGGAACTAGACCAAAATCGGTAAAAAAAACAGACCCAAAAAACGGTCGACCAAAAACACATAAATATTCAAATTTTAAAGAAAAACACATATATTCATGTGAATCCTGTTACCCACCACCTGTGGATAGTATCCAGATGTAATATTCCCAATTAGCAACAGCTAATTGGAAATATTAATTTTTGCCAGTTTTGCTTTTTTAAGGTTTATAAGTTAATAAAAAGAAGTGATGGGACCCATAACCCACACTTAGGAAATAAAGTCTCCCTAAAGTCCCTTAGGCAAATATTAAAGGATAGCGTGGGGGCCAGGAGAGCCTAGTGGCAGCGTGAGGGAAGAGGCGGCGTGGACAGCGTGGGCCCATGACAGCGCAGTTGAGAGAGGACAGCGTGGCCAAGGAGGGGTAGCACAGTTTAGTGGGGCCCAGGTGAGAGCAAGGCTCTCAAGCATAAAAGGGAAAGGAGGCTCCTCATTCTCTCATTGTATTAGGCATCTCTGATTTCTGTCTTTTGACATTGAGCACGCTTTCGCTGTTGGACGAAGTCTGGAAGTGTTGTTCAGCACACCGGGTGTCTCCGAGCAGAGATCGCAACCTCAGCCTCGAGGGACTTCGAGTGCCCGCTCAGGTGAGGAGATCTATCCATCATTTTTCAAGAGAGAGCCATAGCACCTTCAGCCGGGATCACGCAATTGCTTGGACAGCGCAGCTTCTTGGAGGGATTACGCAGTTTGTGGTAGAGGCAGTTCCGGGAGTGAAGAGATATCAAGGATTTTAGCCAGACGATAGTGTGAAGGGACCAGCCCTTCACTAATCATCATTTAGCAGCAAGAGGAAGCCATCACTTGCAGGTTTATCATTCAAGGCCAGCGTACTCACTGGGAGTGCATTATTTTCCAAGCGAGGTCAAATTCCGAGGTCGGCCATTCCGGGATTCCTTCCTGGGTTTTTCCGGGTAATTGGAGGAGAGCTCATTTCCAGAGTTTCACGTTTTTCTAAGCAGGGGAACAGCCCTAAAGAGCCATTCCATTCCAGCAGTAGCAACAGCAGCAACATCTGGAGATTACGCAGTCCATGACAGAGCAAACATTCCTTGAGCATTTCTGAGAGTATTTCCAGCTTGCCTTGAGCAAGCCAAGGTGCCATCATTCTGATCAACTTTGTACCCATTGATTATCTTTCACTTATATAATAAAATGGCTCAATGTTTCTCCATATTTGCATTATTTGTATGATGTCTCTCTATTTGCTATAGTTTCTTGTTTATGTTGCCTTGTATTACTGTTTATTTCTATTCGGAATGTTACAGTGGTATCAGAGCTCATAGACTTGGCTCAGCCTATGGAGCAGATTAGTCTATGACACCAACAGGAAAACCATATATCACTTACCGGGGAAGGAAGTACAAGGACCAAGAGCGGAGGCTTGAGACCACTTTTGGAGAAGGGAACTGTGTTCGAGTGGTAGACGCATAGGAGGAAGAACCAATGGCAGAGGAGAAAGATGAAGGGAGGGAGTTCGGGCAACTCCTCCGAAAGTCTGTGCAAGAACTATTGAGGAGGATCGAAGAGATGGGGCACAAGTTTACAGCAGACCAGAGACAGCATCAAACCCCAAGGGGTTTTCACATCGGAGAAGGTTCTGGCACTTCCCACCATTTACAGGAGCAGCTCATAGCGCAGCAGGTTGTGTCACTTACTCCCCCACCGTCCACGACGCCCACATTTATGACTGCAAGCACCGGGACGAGAGCACCTCAGGAGTCGGAGTCGGTTCATATAGGGGATTATTTTGCAGAGTATTAGTCCTATGGGCGAGAGTTTGGTAAAGCTCTCACTTTCCATGATTTTGTTCAGCTCAAGAAGGACAGCCAACCCCGCAACCAGAATAGAGGGGGTAGATACACAGAGGATGGGGACGTACAACATACAGTGGGCAAGTTTTTCTTGCCAACATTTGACGGGTCCTCAAAATGTTCGGCGAAGGCTTGGGTGGAGAAGTTGGACATTTATTTCTTGCTCAATCAAATGGCAGAGGGAGAGGCCATCAAGGTGGCAGCGCTGCACCTTGAGGGAGAGTCCCACAATTGGTGGTTCCACGGGATGGCCACGCTCGGTCACTCAGCAGTGACAACGTATATAGAGTTTACATGGAGATTGGTGGAACGGTTTGATCGGAAGAGCACTTTGTTGAGTTGACCAAGCTCAAGCAGACCGGGAATCCGGAAACCTACATTTCCGAGTTCTTGAGGCTTTCGATGATGGTGCCCGACTTATCCTCAGCTAGGAGTATTTACATGTTTATTGACGGATTAGCAGAGCCTCTACGTGGGCTAGTCAGATCCACGAGGCCTGCTACACTCCATGATGCAGTTGGGAGGACCAGGGATTTGCAGGATGCTCTACCCAGGACCGGAGCTCCTTTCCCCCAGAGACCGACATTTCAGCCGAAGGAGAAGGACACGAGGGTTCCACCTCCGAGGGGGAACTAAGGCCGGGGGCCTTTGGACGATGATATGTTGAAATTTGGTTACCAGAGGATAGGTGGTTCCCTAAGGCTTTGATCTTTGGCCTAGGGAAAAGTGTCCAAAACAATTTAATTTTTCTCCTAAAGTGACTTTATAAAGTTATAAAGTCAAATCTAATTTAAAAGTGACTTTAAGTGATAAAGTTACTAAAGTCTAATTTTAAAGTGACTTTAATAAATTCAATGTAAAATTAGAAAGGAAAAGTGACTTTGGAAATAAATGACTAAGTGGGTCTTTATTAAAGTGAGGTGAATTAAAAAATAGAAAGTGAGATTTAAATGAGCATTTAATCTCAGCCCTAGATCTAAAGCTATTTCAGCCATTGGATTTAGGGATTCCCCAAAAGTCACTTAGGGTTAGGTTAAAGGAGGAAAATGAGAGAAAAGGTCATTCATTCTTTCATGAGCAGATTAAGAGAGGAGGAAGAGAGTTGAAGTCATTTTCAGGGATTGAGCTTGAGAAGGTGAACGAGAGGCAGATTCAGCAAGTCCGTACAGCAACAAGGAGAATCACGCTTTTCAAGGCAGCAAGAGACTGCACGAATTTCGAGGCAGCAAGGTCGTACAGCAGCACAGATTTCGAGGCAGCAGACCATACAGCAGTTTTGTGGCACGGTTTTCGAAGAGAAGGACAGCACGATTTTCGAGGAAATGTACAATAGCTAAAGGTACGAATTCCTACGGTTTTCGAAGCAGCTCTGCTATAAATTTCCGTACAGTCCATATAGTCCGTACGGCCGTACAGCTAAGTTTTGGGCACGATTTCCAAGACTGTCATTTGCTGTA
The DNA here is from genome assembly GCA_034641835.2 of Pinus albicaulis. Lineage (NCBI taxonomy): Eukaryota > Viridiplantae > Streptophyta > Pinopsida > Pinales > Pinaceae > Pinus > Pinus albicaulis. The sequence continues at coordinate 1,164,921,537 of CM076582.1, forward strand.
ATAAATTTCTGTTTTGAGTTTTTTGTTGTTCTGGCACGTTTTCCAAGGCAGAGGCAAGCACGGAAAACAAAATAAGTCTGTAATTTATTTGCTGGAATTTTTCCTGTATATTTCACCTCTGTGTAAAAGCATTTTCCAGAAATAAGAAGGAGCTTTCAAACTGGTTTTCCCCAAGAGTTGTAGGGGGTTTTTCCAGGGTCACATTGACCAAAAATCAGCGTGTCTATTTTTCTGTGTGGCTGATTTATTTTGCTGAGTTTTATTTCTGCATTTCCAGCATTGTGAAAATTTCCAGAATTTGTGTTTTCAGAAAAAATTTATTTTTTCAGCTTGTTGAATGTAAGGCTATGGGAATGGGCATTTAAATATATGGAGAAATAAGGTGAAACTGAAAACCGGGGTAGGAAACAGAAATTTGTACATGATATTAGAGTTATTTTGCTGAAAAGGCAGTTGGGGACAACAAGCTAATTTTTCACTCAGAAATTACAGCAACCTGACTTTTTTACACAGAAAATTTTACCTTTACTACAGCAGTGTTATTTTCAGCTTATTTAGGACAGCAAGCATGTCTTTGGGCTTGAAGGTGGAGGATAGGTTGGATGGGCATAGTAACTACAGTGTTTGGAAGGAGAGAATGCAGAGTATCTTTGAGGAGGCAGAAGTCTGGGATATCATAGTGTATCGCACAGCACCCTGTTAATGTGCCCACTGATGTTGTTCAGTTGGCAGCTTATAATAAAAAGAATAACAAGGGTAAGAGACTGATTCTAGACTGAATCAAAGACCATTGCATTCCTCATGTGACAGGAAAGAGAAATGCTCATGAGATGTGGACAGCATTGACCGATCTCTACCAGAGTCCAATGAGAACAGAAAAATGGTCCTAAGAGAGAAGCTGAAGACCATTAAGATGGGTAAGACTGATAGTGCAGCTGGATATCTCACCAAGATTACTAATGTGAGAGATGAGTTGGCAGCAGTTGGAGAGGTCATTCCACCCACTGAGTTGGTGTGGATTGCAGTGAATGGCCTCCCCAGTTCATGGATGAACTTTGCTGATGGGGTTTGTGCACGTGAGACCCTTCCCACATGGGAGAGGTTTTGGGATGATTGCATACGGACGAGGAAATCGGGGAAGAGGCCAGCTTGAAGCGTGCAGAACGAGTTCGAAGCGAGGATGCGGATGTGGTGCTTGTTGGCGGGGGGGCAAGAAAGGAACAAAGAGTCACTACTGACTTCCTGGCGATGAGTGGTGGGGCCAAGGTAAAGGTAAACAGGGGAACACGCAGAAGGACTATTCCAAGGTGAAGTGTTGGAATTGTCAGAAGATGGGACACTATGCAGTTGTGTGTCCGGAGAAGAAGAAGAAGGGGAAGAACCAGAACATGGCAGCATCAGCAGAGGTAGAGGACTTCACGGATCGCTTTGACCGAGAGTTTGGGTTCATTGCTTATGAGTCCACTAGTGCAAGATCACCTGCCATGGAGGTTGAGAGGGAGTGTGCATTTCCCTCCACTAGCGGAGCATCTTCAGGTGTCTGGTATGTTGACAGTGGGGCTTCACGTCATATGACAAGAGTCCGTGAGTACTTCTTAGAGCTTTCAGAGAGTGGCACTGATATAGAGGTAGTACTCGGAGATGACAGCGTTGTTAGAGCAGTCGGTGTGGGGACATTGACATTTGATAGAGAACCCAAACCTCCCTTGAAGGTGTCAGATGTTCTATATGTGCCAGGGATGAGGAAGAACCTCATATCTGTCTCAACTTTGGAGGACAGAGGATATGAGATATTGTTCAGGAGAGGACAGCTGCTGATATACCCCAAGGGCGCTCCAGCTGATTCAGCTAGAGTGATGAGTGTACGCCATGCAAAGGTGTACAAGTTTGCATTTCAGCCCCTTTTGGCATTGAGCAGTAGTATCGGCAACAGAGCTAGCAGTTCAGAGCTGTGTGAGATTTGGCACCACAGGATGGGGCACATGTATCACGGTGCCTTGAGGACATTGCGGGAGATCACTAGAGGTGTGCCAGATTTCAGTACTGATCACTTTGATACATGCAGAGGATGTGCGATGGGCAAGTTTGCCAAATCCCCTTTTCCCAGCAATGACAGCAAAGCGACTGGGATACTTGATTTGATTCATTCCGATGTGAGCGGTCGGATGTCTCATGTTTCCTTGAGTGGATATGAGTATTATGTTTTATTCATTGATGATCACTCCAGGAGGACCTGGATTTATTTCTTGAAGACCAAGGATGAGGTCTTCAAGCGGTTTCAGGAATTCAGAGCTCTTGTGGAGACTCAGACAGGTCGGAAGATCAAGTCCCTGAGGTCGAACAATGGAGGTGAGTACACCCTTGGAGAGTTTGTTGATTATTGTGCGGAGGCAGGCATTAGGAGGGAGTTCACAGTTCCTTACAACCCCCAACAGAACGGGGTTGCAAAGAGGAAGAACAGATCCATCGGAGGGGCTGCCAAAGCCATGCTACATGATCAGGGGTTGCCATTGTTCTTGTGGGCAGAGGCCTACAACACTGCTGTATATTTGCAGAACAGGAGTCCACATCGTGCCTTGGGGCATGTGACTCCGGAGGAGGCTTTTTCTGGGAAGAAGCCTGATGTTGGTCATCTTTGTATCTTTGGGTGTATTGCATACTCCTACGTACCCAAGGAGAAGAGGACCAAGCTAGAGCCCACCGCAGAGAAGGGTGTCTTTGTGGGCTACAGTGAGACCTCGAAGGCCTTTTAGATTTATATTCCCGCACAGAGGAGAGTTGTTGTCAGGCGGGATGTGAAGTTTGAGGAGGACAGGGCCTTCAAGAGGTCACGGGAGTTAGAGTATCTGGATCAGCCAGACCCTCTCGGGGAGACGGTGAGTCGATGTGAGATCCGGTGGGCGAGGATCGGGGAGGATCGAAGGTACATCGATTACGATGTCGAGGTCGTCGGTGAGCGATGGCTCACGAGTTCGAGGTGGTCGCTTCGGGCGACATGCGGGGAGGCGGTCGCGAGCACTTCACTAGGGAGTCCCGCGATGGACGGTTCACACGGTGTGACATCTCTTGGTTCACGTGCAAGCGAGAGGACGACGGACAAACGATCGAGTTCATGTCACAGTCGGGGTTCAGGTGAACGCGATGGGAGAGTGTGCTCGGCAGTGGGACCAGCAGTGGCTTGAGGATACCTTGAGAGAGGCCACATCTGTTGTTGGGCCTAAGAGGCCGGTCAGAGAGAGCAAATCACCTGAGAGGTTCTGTAGCTATATGGCAACGGTTGCCAACATCATTGACTCTGAGCCTTCTAGCTATGAGGAGGTAGCTAGCTAGCAGGTCTAGAGAGAGGCGATGCAGGAGAAGTATTCTTCTATCATGAAGAATGATGTTTGGGAGGTGGTGTCGAGGCCTGAGGGCAAATCCGTGGTTACTTCCAGATGGCTTTACAAGGTAAAGCATGCTGCAGATGGCAACATTGAGAAATTCAAAGCGAGGTTTGTGGCTAGAGGGTTCTCCCAGGTAGAGGGAGTTGATTATGAGGAGACCTTCGCTCCCGTGGCTCGATATACTTCGATTCGCTCCATTATATCGATAGCAGCAGAGATGGGTTGGAAGATCCACCAGATGGATGTGAAGACCGCATTTCTCAATGGCTTCATACAGGAGGAGGTGTACATTGAGCAGCCACAGGGCTTTGAGGTGCATGGGAAGGAGTCCCATGTGTGCAGACTTAAGAAGGCCCTTTATGGCCTGAAGCAAGCTCCCAGAGCTTGGTACTCCAGGATAGATACATACTTGTAGGAGATGGGTTTCACAAAGAGTGAGGCAGATCCGAACCTTTACTTTATTGTGATAGGTGAGGAGCCTCTCATTCTGGTGTTGTATGTGAATGACTTGGTCATTACGGGTGCAGAGAGACTCATAGAGCACTGCAAGAGAGATCTTGCGTCGGAGTTTGAGATGAAGGACATTGGCTTGATGCATTACTTTTTGGGTTTGGAGGTGTGGCAGGAGGAGGGGCATTTCTTCCTAGGGCAAGGGAAGTATATTGTGGACATCCTTGGCAGATTCCACATGGAGGATTGTAGACCCATGTCGACACCGATGATCACCAACTGGAAGAAGCTTCATGCTTCGGATTCCGAGTTGGTGGATCCCACATTGTACAGACAGGTGATTGGTTCCTTGATGTATTTGGTCAACACTAGACCAGATATTTGTTTTGCAGTCAACACAATGAGTCAGTTTATGTGTGAGCCTAGGAAGGTTCACTGGGTGGCTGCAAAACACATTTTGCGGTACTTGCAGGGGACAGTGGATTATGGTCTGGACTACAGGCAGGGGGATGGAGTGAGATTGGTAGGTTACACTGATTCTGATTGGGCAGGTTGTGCTTCTGATAGGAAGAGTACTTCAGGGTGCTGTTTTGGGTTGGGTTCGGCAGTGGTGTCATGGTTCAGCCGGAAGCAGCAGTCAGTAGCATTGAGTTCAGCGGAAGCAGAGTATATGGCAGCCGGTCTAGCTAGTTGTGAGGCCATCTGGCTTCGCAAGATGTTGTTTGGCTTATTTGGTCAGCCGTTGAGACCTTCAGTGATTTACTGTGATAATCAGAGTTGCATTAAACTCACGGAGAATCTAGTATTTCATGACAGGTCAAAGCATATCGAGATCAAATATCATTTCATCAAAGACTATGTTTAGAAAGGAGTTGTGAAGCTTGAGTATATTCCCACTGATAAGCAGGTTGTAGATATTCTTACCAAAGCCTTACCGCGAGGCAAGCATGTCTACTTCAGAGACAAGATGGGTGTGGTGAGGAACACCTTCCTCGGTAAGAGGGAGTGTTGAAATTTGGTTACCGGAGGACAGGTGGTTCCCTAAGGCCTTGATCTTTGGCCTAGGGAAAAGTGTCCAAAAGAATTTAATTTTTCTCCTAAAGTGACTTTATAAAGTTATAAAGTCAAATCTAATTTAAAAGTGACTTTAAGTGATAAAATTACTAAAGTCTAATTTTAAAGTGACTTTAATAAAGTCAATGTAAAATTAGAAAGGAAAAGTGACTTTGGAAATAAATGACTAAGTGGGCCTTTATTAAAGTGGGGTGAATTAAAATATAGAAAGTGAGATATAAATGAGCATTTAATCTTAGCCCTAGATCTAAAGCTATTTCAGCAATTGGATTTAGGGATTCCCCAAAAGTCACTTAGGGTTAAGTTAAAGGAGGAAAAGGAGAGAAAAGGTCATTCATTCTTTCATGAGCAGATTGAGAGAAGAGGAGGAAGAGAGCTGGAATCATTTTCAGGGATTGAGCTTGAGAAAGTGAAAGAGAGGCAGATTCAACAAGTCCGTACAGCAGCAAGGAGCGGCATGCTTTTCGAGGCAGCAAGAGACTGCACGAATTTCGAGGCAGCAAGGTCATACAGCAGCGCAAATTTCGAGGCAGCAGTCTGTACAGCAGTTTTGTGGCACGATTTTTGAGGAGAAGGACAGCACAATTTTCGAGGAAAGGTACAGCAGCTAAAGGTATGGATTCCTAGGTGGTTGGGCACGGTTTTCAAGGCAGCCAGCATGGATTTCGAGGAGGCAGCTCTGCTGTAAATTTCTATACAATCTGTACAGTCCATACAGCCGTACAACTAAGTTCTGGGCACAATTTCCAAGACTGTCATTTGCTGTAATATATTTCTGTTTTAAGTTTTTTGCTGTTTTGGCACGTTTTCCAAGGCGGAGGCAAGTACGGAAAACAAGATAAGTCTGTAATTTATTTGCTAGAATTTTTTCTGTATATTTCACCTCTCTGTAAAAGCATTTTCCAGAAATAAGGAGGAGCTTTCGAACTGGTTTTCCCCAAGAGTTGTAGAGGGTTTTTCCAGGGTCACATTGACCAAAAATCAACGTGTCTATTTTTCTGTGTGGCTGATTTATTTTGCTGAGTTTTATTTCTGCATTTCCAGCATTGTGAAAATTTCCAGAATTTGTGTTTTCAGAAAATATTTATTTTTTCAGCTTGTTGAATGTAAGGCTATGGGAATGGGCATTTAACTATATGGAGAATTAAGGTGAAACTGAAAACCGGGGTGGGAAACAGAAATTTCTACATGCTACCCGAAGAGACTTGAGAAGGAGGAAGCTATACTTCATATGCCAGGAGCCATGGGCACCAGGACATCGATGTGTCGCGGGAAAAGCATACTACATAGAGGCCTTCTCCGACAGTGACGGGGAAGAAGATGCATACGAGGAGATAGAGGCAGGAGGCAGCGCTGTAGTACAGAGAGGGGATCATCCACCACCTCCACCCCCAGGAGCAGGAGGGATAGCGTTTTCTTCTACTGGGGGAGTCCTTACTTCTTTGCGAGGGGTTCCCAAGTATTTGACACTAGGTCTCTGGGTCACCATTCAGGGACAGCATGTTCCAGTGCTAGTTGACAGTTGGACCACCCACAACTTTATTGATGCACAGTTGGTAGAGCAGCAGGGCATACTGACAGAGAGCTTTGATGGGTTTTCAATACTGGTACCGGGTGCCAGAACTATGCATTTTGCTAGATATGTGCCGGCATTGGCAATGACCATGGGGACTTACACTATGACGGATCATTTCTTTATGGTGGACATTCCAGACACCAATGTGATGTTGGGAGTGCAGTGGTTGATCAGGTTGGGGAAGGTCACCACAGACTGGGAGACGCTGGAGATGGAGTGGATGGACAAGAAGAGCGGCAAGCATGTGATGATTCGAGGCATGCACACTTATCCCCCGCAAACAGTGTCAGCACATCGGATGGAGGGAGACTTCTGGAAGGGAGACATAGAGTGGGCAGTGAAGCTGTGTATTTTAGAGGCAGGAGCCATAGGATAGGCAGTTCACCCAAATGTGCAGTCGATTTTGGACAGATATGCTACGGTTGTTGGGGATATACCGCTAGGACAGCCACCAGATCGGGGGTTTGACCATACCATTGAGCTTGAGCAGGGCATTCAGGCTGTGATTACTACACCCTATAGGCACCCCAAATCCTACAGGGATGAGATTGAGAGATATATTCATGAGCTCTTAGCGTTGGGACACATCTGGCCCAGCACTAGCCCATTTGCTTCTTCTGTTGTACTGGTGAAGAAGAAGGATGGCACACTGAGGATGTGCATCGATTATCAGGCTCTCAACAAGAAAACCATGAAGAACTGATACCACATTCCGCAAATTGATGAGCTGATGGACGAGCTGAGGGGATCGAAGTTCTTCTCGAAGATTGACTTGAAGTCGGGCTACCATCAGATTCGAGAGAGGGACCAGGATGTCCCCAAGACGGCCTTCAGATGTCACTACGGCCATTTTGAGTTTTTGATGATGCCCTTCAAGCTAACCAATGCACTGGCCACCTTCTAGTCTTGTATGAACCACATCTTCCGTGGTCAGTTGAGGAAGTTCGTGCTGGTATTCTTCAATGATATTCTGATATACAGCTAGACATGGGAGGAGCACCTACAACACATTGAGGTTGTATTGCGCATTTTGGAGCAGCATTTTTATGCTAAGCTCTCCAAGTGCGAGTTTGGGCTGATAGAGATGCTCTATTTGGGGCATATCATTGGTGTGGATGGAGTGAGAGTCCATGAGGAGAAGATCCGGGCCATTCGGGAATGGCCGGAACCAAAGAACGTGACAGAGCTCCGAGGATTTGTAGGCATCTGCACCTACTACCGGAAGTTCGTCAAGGGGTTTTCCCAACTTGCTGCACCCCTCACGAATCTTACCAAAAAGGGGGCATTCAGTTGGATGGACACAGCTCAGAGGGCCTTTGACAAGCTCAAGGAGGTGATGAGCAGCTGTCTAGTCTTGGTTTTGTCGGATTTCACACAGTCCTTTGTCTTGGAGTGTGATGCCTCAGGAGAGGGAGTGGACGCAGTCTTGATGCAAGGGGGGCCATCCCATATCTTTCAAGAGCATGAAGTTATTGCCGCATGGGAGAATGTATCCTATATACGACAAGGAAATGTTGGCTATCATGCATGCACTGGCCAAATTCCGACACTACTTGGTGGGCGATAGGTTCAGGGTGAGGACTGACCACAACAACCTCTGGTTTTTTCTAGAGCAGAAGCAGTTGCAGGAGAGGCAGCAGAAGTGGGTCAGCAAGATCCAGGCATATGACTTCGACATTAAGTATGTCAAAGGGAAGAACAACGCGGTGGTCGATGCTCTATCCCGCAGAGCGGCAGCATTGTCTCTGATGAGCATAGACACGGATTGGAGGGCTCAGTTACTGGTGAAGTACGACAAGGACCATTTTCCCTGTGAGGTACTGTATGGTCAGATCACAGATGACAGGTACAGGGTGATGGATGAGGTGATATACGTCACAGACAATATCTTCTTGACTGGGAGCTCTCAGCTCAAGGAGAAGATACTGCGTGTCCCCCATGACTCACCATTATTAGGCCACCAGGGGTTCACCAAGACCTATAGGGCCATCAAGGAGAGGTTCTCTTGGAGAGGCCTCAAGGAGGACATACTCCGGCATGTCAAGGAGTGCGAAGTGTGTCAGCGGAACAAAGGAGAGATGAGTCACCCAATAGGACTACTACAACCACTTCCCATTCCGGAGGGGAAATGGGAAAGCATTTCGATGGACTTCATCACAGGGTTTCCCACAGTATAGGGCAAGGATTGCATCTTTGTGGTCGTTGATCGACTGACAAAGTATGCACACTTCTTCGCTATATCAGCACGGTACACACCAGCAAAGGTAGCAGAGTTGTTCTTCAAGGATATCTTCAGATTGCATGGTCTTCCGAAGACCATTGTTAGTGACCGGGACAGTCATTTCATGGGCAGCTTTTGGCAGGAGCTCTTCCGCTTAGTGGGTACAGAGTTGACTCTGAGCACCAGTTATCACCCTCAGACGAACAGGTAGACAGAGATAGTGAACAAGTGGCTGGAAGGCTACTTGCGAAACTATGTCATGGGGCAGCAGAAGGAATGGCTACGCTGGTTGCACTTGGGAGAGTACTGCTACAACACAACTTTTCACATGTCCATCAGTATGTCTCCATTCTATGCTTTGTATGGATACCATGCTTTGACTTTTGCTGACGTGATGTTTGGTGCTAGCAAGGCCCCTAGGGCCAAGCACTGGATCCAAGAGAGTCAGGATATACTTCGAGCTCTACAGGATAACTTAGCTACAGCTCAGAACTAGCAGAAGCTGTATGCCGACAGGGGACGGGTTGAGAGGCAGTTTGAGGTAGGGGACTTGGTCTACCTATGACTTTAGCCATACCGGCTGTCCATGCTGAAGCAGAAGGGGGTCGAAAAGCTCAAGCCCCGCTTCTATGGACCGTACAGGGTGATCCGCAGGATTGGGGAGATTGAATATGAGTTAGAGTTGCCCACAGGTAGTCGGATCCACAACATCTTCCACGTATCATGCCTGAAAAAGGCATTGGGGCAACAGGTGACTGCAACAGAGGAGCTTCCACCTATAGATGATGAGGGGCATGTGGTGTTGCAGCCAGAGGCCATCATAGACACCAGGGAGAGACAGCTACGGAGCAGGACAGTTAGAGAGTACTTGGTGAGGTGGAGGAACTTGTCGTATGAGGATGCCACTTGGGAGAGTGAGAAAATTTTGCAGCATCCGTCCTTGCAATTGCTTGAGGACAAGCAACGTTTTGGCAGGGAGGACTGTAATATTCCCAATTAGCAGCAGCTAATTGGAAATATTAATTTTTGCCAATTTCGCTTTTCTAATGTTTATCAGTTAATAAAAAGAAGTGATGGGACACATACCCACACTTAGGAAATAAAGTCTCCCTAAAGTCACTTAGGCAAATATTAAAGCACAGTGTGGGGCACAGGAGAGCCTAGAGGCAGCGTGGACAACGTAGGCCCATGACAGCGCAGTTGAGAGAGGACAGCGTGGCCAAGGAGGGACAACACAGTTTAGTGGGTCCCCGGTGAGAGCAAGGCTCTCAAACATAAAAGGGAAAGGAGCCTCCTCATTCTCTCATTCTATTATGCATCTCTGATTTCTGTCTTTTGACATTGAGCATGCTTTTGTTGTTGAGCGAAGTCTGCAAGTGTTGTTCAGCACACTGGGTGTCTCTGAGCGAAGATCCCAACCTCAACCTCGGGGGACTTCGAGTGCCCGCTTAGGTGAGGAGATCTATCCATCATTTTTCAGGAGAGAGCCATAACACCTTCAACCAGGATCACGCAATTTCTTGCACAGTGCAGTCTCTTTGAGGGATTACGCAATTTGTTGTAGAGGCAGTTCCGGGAGTGAACAAATATAAGGGATTTCAGCCCGAGGATAGTGTGAAGGGCCCAACCCTTCACTAATCATCATTTAGCAGCAGCAAGAGGCCATCACTTGCAGGTTTATCATTCAAGGCCAGCGTACTAACTGGGAGTGCGTTATTTTCCAAGGGAGGTCAAATTTCGGGGTCAACCATTCCGGGATTCCTTCCTGGGTTTTTCCAGGTTATTGGAGGAGAGCTCATTTCCATAGTTTCACATTTTTCTGAGCAAGAGAACAGCCCCAAAGAGCCATTCCATTCCAGCAATAGCAGTAGTCCGGCAGCAGCAGTAGCAACATCTGGAGATGTAGCAGTCCATGATAGAGCAGCCATTCCTTGAGCATTTCTGAGAGTATTTCTAGCTTGCCTTGAGCAAGCCAAGGTGCCATCATTATGATCACCTTTGTACCCATTGATTATCTTTCAGTTATATAATAAAATGGCTTAGCGTTTCTCCATATTTGCATTATTTGTATGATGTCACTCTATTTGTTGTAGTTGCTTGTTTATGTTGCCTTGTATTACTCTTTATTTCTATTCGGAATATTACACCAGAGGAGAAAAAATTTCTCCTAGATGGTTCACAATCGCAGCCCCTTGCAGCCACCAGATAGCTCGATGTCCCACTATCTCCGCCATCTGAGCCAGCCATATGCTCCCTCGCCCATCCGTTATGATCGAATGTTTGAAGGTGGGCCCTCCAACCCCAAAGGTATGGCTTTTCATTGTGTGGTTGGGTATTTTGTTTACTTATCATGGACAATTTTGGGCATGGATTAGTGGGGGGGATTCGGCGAAAAGAGTGGGCTTGGTTTGTACTCTTGTCTCGGCTATCCAATTTGATTGTTAACATTGTATCTTAATCTCGTGGGATCTCCTTTATTGACCACTAGCTTTAGGGGTGGCAGTGCATGGGAAACCCCGATTTTGGTCACGTGGTCCCGCTTCCCAACACCATTAGTATGTACATACAGCCAAGGCTCATATATGATCATTCTTACCTATAATTACAATCATCGCCATATTTATTCTTTCCTTGTAATTCTAGGTACAGTTGAGGCTGACCTAGTCAACTTGATATGTTAGCTCAATGACTTGCTTAGGGTTTGTGCTCTTGTTTTGTGCGCCCATAACCCCCTCTTGAAGGGATGCCTCACTTGAGTTGTGTGTAAATACACAACTCAAACTCTCATTTGTATCATCTCATCTAGTGATCTCTTGATCTCTCCCACAAAATGTTTTATGCCTAAGGGCACATATATCTGTGCCATTTCTCTTGTTCTCGGCATTTCTTTCTTTTTTGTGTACTTGTGCATTTCTTGTGTAGCACATTTGTACTTCAAAACACGTTTCTCTCTTTATAGAGCACTTGTACTTGGGCATATTTTCCATAGGATATCTCCCTCTAATGCACTTGTGATTGAGTTACTGCAGAATTCCGGCTTGTTATGGCTCCATTCAATTCCCTCCCTCCATTTGTGAATCTCAACAAACAGTTGTATCCCAGATAGAATGAATGTGTTATCTCTAAATTGGTACTGATGCACTGCTTCACCAGACAACTTAAAGTAACTCTTTCAAACCAGCTTTTGACTGAAGATTAGCCTCTTCAGCCTAAGAGGGCTCTCTCAAATAAACTTATGATTTGCTCAATTAGGATTCAATCAGATGGCTAACTCTGTGATAGGTGTTTTAATGTATTTGATTGCAGGTGAAAGATGAAATAGGTTTCACTACCATTGGGTTTATGGAGTCAGTATGAAGGAATTCAATGACAAGTGGATCTTCTTGTGGAAGCTGAGGCTTTTACTGTTTCAATGAAAGGACAATACTAACACACAGAAATATTCAATAGCTCAATGTTAAAAGGAAGTCAGAGCATGCATAACATGAATTCTGAGGAATTCAACATCAAGATATTGGAAACAAGATAAAGAGAAACATAAGACATAAGCTCATTGAAACATTCCAAGAATCTCAGGTGAAGCAGAAACACTGTCAATGTATATTACTGATGATAAAAATTTACAATAGTGGTAGTGTCAAGCAACATTCTCCCACTTTGGTTTTGACAATAGCTGTGATTTTAAGCAAAAAGTCACCTACAGCGATTTCGTAGTGAAATCTAGGCTTGAACCCTAGGATTCGCTATGAAATGGCCTAATTGGAAAAAGACTGAAAATTTGTCTTTTTTCTTCAAAAAATTTCCTATGGATGTGTAATATGATAAGATGAAGTATGATAAGGTAAACTTGATTCAAAATACTTCTTACCCTCCTCAAGAAGTAGCATTTTCATCTTCAACAAGTTCATCTACAAATAAAATGGAGCTGTTTTTTTCTAAAAAATAGGGCTCAAAAATGATCTCTTATCTCCGGATCCTTGATAGCTATGAGAAAAGTGAAAGAGGTTACCCTCCTCAAGAAGTAGCATTTTCATCTTCAACAAGTTCATCTACAAATAAAATGGAGCTGTTTTTTTTCTGAAAATTAGGGCTCAAAAATGATCTCTTATCTCCGGATCCTTGATAGCTATGAGAAAAGTGAAAGAGGTTAATGTTGTTTGATTTGTGCTTGACAATAACCTCTCTCATTTTTTTATAATTCTCCTCTATTTTCCCACAAACTGCTCTTGAATTTGACTGGTCAAACAGTAAAAAAACAGAGAAATCCCTTTGTATCTTCTTGTAAAAACTCATGCAACCAGATTTGATGAAGTCCTCTGCAAAACTAGGGTCTTCCATGACCAAATTTAAGTCTAAAGGTTCATACTTGACCACTGAACCTCTCTTTATTAGTCTTCTTCTGCATGGCTATCTCTTTTAACACTGTGTTGGCCTTCTTGAACTGTGACACCTGCAAGGAGAAAAACTGAACAGCAAGCTGCTTGCTACGAGACTAGACTTTTCAGAGGTGATAATGGATTGATGCATGCAAATCTCTAATGAAAGATGAGAAAGACGTGCTTGGAGATAAGTTTTAGAAATGGAATTCGAATGTGGAGAGAATGATGACAAATGAGGGAGTGGAAAGCAATGATGGGTGGTATTTACACTTTTGCATGCTTGGATGATTATTAAAACCAATTATATGACCTCACCTTTACGCTAAACCACTAAAAACTTGGCAGGTCATCATCCCATTCATTTATGCAGAAAAACATGATTCCACAGCGTTTTCAGTTATAAATTTGACAGATTTGTTACGGAATGATCAGGTGATTCCATAGCGAAAATCACCCATTTTGCATAGAATTCGTTGCAGAATCGTAAAAAATCAGACATGTGGCTAAAAACGAATTTGAAACCAATGATGTGAACCTAAGGTGGATTTTTATAGATATGACTGAGATGACATGACTAATGCAGTGTTTTGGACTTAGGATAAAGATTTATTTCATAAATTTTTTCATCAATTACATGGACCAACCTTATGAGACAGAATGAAACCTAGGTGAGTGACCCTAGTCAAAAATTAAAAATTTATGTGTGATAACAGAATGCATCAACATTTCAAAAAATTGCATTGTCATTGCTTAATACTAAATAGTCTCAATAACATGGGATCACAGTTCCGTACTTTGGCTAAATTAAACTTTTGTTAATTATGATTGCGTATCAATAAAAGGAGGGAGATTTAAAAATTATTTTGTAACATTCAAAAGACTATAGTGAAACAATGCATTTAGATTTTCTCAATTTTTCATCCCTATAATAGAAGCTTAAAGGAAAGTATAACCCTAGAGATCCTTCCTAATTATAACAAGTTTGTCTTCAAGCCTTGAGCCTGATATCTAACAAAACAATTCTATAAGAATAACTGACTAACAAATAATTCCTATGTAGTAGCATCTACACAAAATGTCAAGTTGTATGAAACGAAGAGATTACCATATTTTCTACCTTACAAACTGATTTTGGAGCAATCTTCTAACAATCCATGAGTTATCTAGGGCAAGTTCAGAAAACTGAGCAATCCAATTCCAAGGATGCATTTAAGAAATCCAAATTAAGAGATGGAAAAATGGATACCAACATATTGAATTTGATACCTGGTTGTCAATCCGTCTAGATTCATGCAGGGAAGTACCAATGACATGAAGACCGCCAACTTTCTTAACTTCTAACCCTTCTTTGTAGCAATGATGCTTGCAGTCTCCTAACACAGCAAGATATGCAAGGGCAATCACAGGACCAAGAGCATATATCCCATCTGTACCTCTAGCTAGTCTTTCAAGCTCATCTGTATCCTTTATCCTGCTCAATTCTAAAGATGCAGAAATCTTAGCTTTTGCTTCACGATAATTCCACTCGTTTCCATCCCTTTGGCAAAAATGTTTGACTGTTGATTGACAAGGGGCAAGTTAGTCAAGAAACACTTCTTTTACTAGTGAAATTAAAAAGAACATTAAGAACTAAAACAAATCCACAGAAAATACTGTAATGCAGTTGACTATTCTGTGCACAGCATAACAAGTTTCATCATATTACCAGTTAGCACTGCCTTTGTCAGCTTTGCTAATGATGATGGACTTAGCTTTATCTTTGACAAACCCTATATCACACAATTCATACTGTGTCAATCAAAGCAAGAATCATTAATTATCCAATTAGAGGCCTTTTTCTTTCCCAAGAGAAAATGTTTTAAATGCAAAATATGTATGAGAAACAGGACCTGCCAAGAATCAAAAATGTGAAGGCCATAATACGATAGTATGCAAATTAAATTTCATTTCAAATGAAGGACACTTGCCATCTGTGACAAAGGTACACCATCTGTGTCAACATTAGGAGCTTCTCTTGTCATGAAAAGAAGCAAACTGTCTTCAATAATATCTTCTGCAAGCATCTGCATATCATGCCTACAGTCATCAGGTCACTAGCAAAGACATTTTACAAAATCAATCTAGAGAAACTTCTATTTTTATTCGTTTCACATCAAGTGCATAATGTGATTATAAAAATATAGGCTGAAAATCACTCCCCTCCACTTCATAAACCCCTATGTGCATATTATAACTATGTTTGCTTGTATTTGCATTTAATGGATTAGTGTTCTCTTTGTCATAATAATTTGATGGATATCAAGCGAAGAGTTATTAGTAACTGATATTAGATATATCATATGACTATGTGCCCAGGAGTAGGGAGAGGAGAAAAACAGATTCCATTATGGATTTGTCCTCTATTATATGATTCACTGCTAGGAGAAGACAGGTCAGTAAGGTGAGAGAACCTCACCACATGGAAGCAGGGATAAATATAAGGAAAGAAAAGTTTACTCCATAGCTTGATCACTTGTGCACATAGAGATATCAGCAGCCATAGACTACTGAAAAGTTTCTATCCAGTCTGTCTCAAAGATCATTCTTGCAACTTTCAATGAACATGTGCGAAAGAAAACAGTAAGGAGATGCTGTAGCAGGCATGAGTTTGCAGGTTCCAACAGCATGTAGTAAGAGCTTGCTGTTCACTTATGTAAGAAGCCCATTTGACATGCGATACATATCCATGTTTGCCCATTTCTTCATATGCATAAGTTACAACAATTGTTATGCCAGGATGACCACTTGTCAATTCACAGCTATTCCTTAATTCATCCCTAATGTTGGAATGGGCATTCAATTATCTACATATTCCAGAGTTAACCTGTATTAGAGGCTTAGTTCCCAGTTAGCCCAGAGTTCACTCTATTGGTAGGGGAAATATATCAAATAAGTAGACATTCTTATTCCTCTTGCTGGATTACAGCACTGACGTTAAACTATACCATGCACCTACCAGAAATTATTGTCCTGTTTTCATTGAAAAATTGAAACCTATGTCATATACAAAGGTTACATAAAAATAAGGTTCGGGGGAAATATTACTTCTTTGGATCCTTCAACTATCTAATTTTCCAACAATCTGTAACTGAACAAAACAGAGCAAGAAAATTCAAGTGAAATATTACTTCATTGAATACTTTAACTTTCTACTTTCCCAACTATACAACAACTGAAGAACAAAGAGAGAAAACATTCACAGCCGAAATGATATTTAGTTACGTGCCTCGTGATTTCCACCTAGGATTATGTCTGTTCCTCTTCCAGCCATATTGGTTGCAATGGTAACAGCCCCCTTCCTTCCTGCCTGTGCAACAATTTGAGCCTCCCTAGCTGCATACTGTAAACATGAAACACCACATACCACAACAAACCTTAATTTTCCAATATTTGTAATTTGAATAACTCAAACAGTTAAGCAAATCATGAACCTTCTCTACTTGTGTAATGCCGTTGGGATATTGATCAAACCTTTGGTCGAGCATTCAAAACATTGTGAGGAATGTCCCACTCACTAAGAAGCTCAGATAAATATTCAGCATGTTCTACACTGCATCCAATTATAAAATGTAAGATCAATATGTTGAGTGGTCACAAAACATTAATAGGAATTTATCCATTTCAAATGGCATTCCATCGATAAACATTAAAATAGATTTCTAAGATAACAGCAAATTCATAAAAAGTAAGTTGAATATATTGATAAATATTCGCCAATAACAAGTTAATATTGCAATCAAATTAATGTTTCTTCTAGTTTAGAATTCATGACATTTTTAAAAATATATAAACAGGAAACGATTACGAAATCCTGAATTGATTCGAAAGGCACTTCACAAGAAAAAAAAATTATCCCAAACAACTATAGAACTAGGTGAATGGATACTCAAAATTCTAGAATAAACCATGGCTTCTCTCAATAAATCATAAATCATTTCCAGCACATGGTATGATGTACACATATTTGATGAGGATTTATCATCCTCATCATTTCACTGATAAAGCATTAGCAATCCTCCAGTGTAATTTCCGATTAGCAATGTTGATCTCTAACGTATTCTTTCAATAAAATGATTTATGCAACTGTTACAGTTTTCTGATTTTTTTTCTTGCAAATTACTTCATATTTTATAAAAATTATTTACATCAAGAGAAAACTACAGGAATAAGAGTATATACATTGTAAAATGATATTGACATCCTCTTCCTCAACGTAACAAAAACAGCGATAAAATCAGCACAAGCAACAGTGTCTAACAACTTGGCATCCATGATCAACAAAAATCCTTGTCTTTTTTGTCTTATTTAATTTTCCTAAGTTTAGACTTAGGAAATCCATTAAAATAATTAATTGTTTGAATAACTTGAACACCAGGTGAAATTTCACAAAACACTTTCTGGGTTTTGGAGTTCAAGTGTGTCTTAGCCCCTCCACAAAATTTCAGGGCTAGAGCACACCCGATGCTACACCAACTATACAAAATCTCAACAGTAGATGCCTATATGCATCTTTCACTCAGGTATCCGCGGTTGAAGGTGAACCACTCATCCTGCACATATGCCATGGGAGAAGGTGAACCATTCATCTTATGCATATCTCATCAACCGTAGGGGAAGGTGAACCACTCACCCTACACACATGAAAACCACCATAGGGGAAGGTGAACCACTTACCCTATGTGTCATATATCATCATCACAGGAGAAGGTAAACCACTCACCCTGTACCTAGCGTACCTATAGGGTAAGGTGAACCACTCACCCTATGGTCGCTTAGAGCATCAAGAAGTACCCCAGGCCCTCAGGAGCTTCCAAAGCTCAAAGTTCAACCAGGACCTTTTTGATAGAGTCCATCCATGACTTCCAGCCTCTTTCTGCAAGAAGATCTTACCAAGAGTCTATGTAAGGATGACACTAATTTGCTCATCCAATCAATAATGATGAAGCTAAGTAGCTCTCCAATGTACTATCTCAAAATGGCTCACTAAAGAGTTTTTTTTCTACATAAGCCATACTTGTTGTTATATACATTTAGCCTCAATAGTGCTTCCAGAGTAACAGAAGAGATATAGCACTAGATGTGCTCTTTCCATTCATCGCACTGCCAACCGAGCCAGCGTCAAAATATTCATGGAATCTTAGATTCCAGTAGTGTAGCTCAGATTATAGATAATAGAATCACAGAGATATTTCAATAAGCAGTTATCCAATATATATGAGGCTCATTCATAGGTCAATTTAGAGTCTTCATAGCAAGCCATATGATTGATCGGGTGTTTATCAAGAACACCAAGGGTCCCATGAGATAGACATATGCAGACAAGCGGCTTCTCCAACTCATCAGACCTTTAAGTGCATGGATTAGTGCATCAAGGCTAGGTCTTCCATCTTGACTTTGAAAGTCAACTCCCTCTTACATATAGGCTTCCAAGAGGTCAAATGGTCTCTTATATATAGGCTTCCAAGGAGGACGAATAGCCCTAATTAGGCCAACTTCTTCACTTCTAGGCCGACTTGGCCTTGGAGGGGTATTTTGACACTTTTGACTCAAAATAAATCTTTTTGAATTGTTACAAAATGCCCAATAGGGTCTAATACATATGACAAGGACTCTAATGAATTCTTGAATAATGAAAAAACCAAGAAGCACACAATGGGTGCTTTGAACTAGAACAATTAAACTTGAGCATGAAACCCATGCTATAAAAATAACAATAATAATAATTTTTTTTCTTTCTAGATCAAATACATAAGATCAAGAGTACATAAAATATTATGAAGATTGACCCTGGTTACAAATTTCAACACCGGATCCAACTAGAAGTTGTTGAACTTTTAACACTAGGTTTGATTTATTTTTCTCACGGATATTTAATACCTAAAAAATAATTTATGTTCGAATTAATTTTGAAATTGTTGAAATAATTACACTCGTGTTCTCAACTTCAAAAGTAAAATATGCAACAGCAAATAAATAGGAAATCATCATAAAATAGCAAAGATTTTTCCCAATAAATCTCCCTTCACTCTCTATTAAATCTAGAAAATTTATGTCCTAGACCCATTGAGAAATTACACAAAAAAATACAGCAAACTTAGAACTTAGGGATGGTCCTTGTTACCCACTAAAATGGGTAACCCCATAGGAGAAAACTTTTCTCCTACATTTGACAGGTAGCTAGATAGCAACTAATGACAATCACTTCTTGATAATGATATGTCATATGTCTCTTCCATCAGCATCAGCCATGCGCCTCTCACCATCTAGGATTCCTCTTAAATAAAGGTGGGTCTCAACAAATACTTTGATCATTTTACAATTGGGAGCTTATACTTGACGTTTTGGGCATTTAGTACAGATGAAGGGGTAATCTAGAAAATTCATTGAACTTGACTGTAAATCTGTTCTCTCACCTTACCAGGAAGGTTAATCTTTAGCTCTAGTCTAGTGGGACCTCCCTTCAAGCCTTAGGGTTATAGGAGAGGCAATAATTGGAAAACCTAGATTGAAGTCATGTGTTCATTCTCCCTTTCACCATACTTTACACTTTTCATGTCACATTATAAGCCCTTTATACCATCTCCATTCTTCAAGTCTAACTTATCACTGGTTGATTGGGATTTGGCACCCTCTTAACCACATCCTTGAGTGGGGTCGGGAAAACAATACCTTGGAGGTTGATGCAACTCAATATTGCGGGAACCCCCCCTCCCCCTCAGTTCTGAGGGCGGATTCACATCCCGTGCGGATCCACAAGTGAACCACAGGTGAAACCGCAGTTCCACCTGAAATTCATGGTTCCAAGACATTAAGAATCGTGATGGTTTCGAACACCAGTTTCGGCACGATTCCACAAACCCAAACCGTGGTTCGCACGGTTCTGAGGGGCATATTTTTTTTTTTTTTTTTGAACCATTATGTGAAGAACCATGCTTCCTAGACACTCAAAAAGTTCTCCCTTGATGCTTCCTAAAGGCTTCCTAGAGGCTCCCTAATGGTAATGTTAAATTCTTAAAGAAAAAGTGGCATTCTCCTATATCTTTCATTTTCATCCTTTTACTTAAAGTTTTAACATTACAATGAAGAGAGTGGTTCCAACCTCATCGGAATTCATATGGAGAAAATAGAATTCATATCCAATTCAAAATTCAGCAGGCTTAATAGTTTTCAAGATTTCAGGATCAATAGGATTATGGCATTTCATTAGATTATATCTTGTATGAGGGTATGTGATTACCATTTAATCAAGAGCACCAAGCCCTATATGTACCCCATTGTTGGTGGTGTTGATTGTTGAACTCCTATTTCACAGCCTTTGCAAAAATGTACCTTCACTCAATTCAAAAACATTGATCAGGCATGTTAAGCTTTTTCTACCATATTAAGAGGCTTGGATTAGGTAGTTTGATCAAAATTGTGCAATGTTGACTAATATCCCTAGAGGATCGAAGTAGAGGCAAGACTAGAGAAGAGGAGAGGAATCTAGATTCTAGATAGTTGATGCTCAAATAATTAATCATTAATGTACTATGGATCAAGGTTGCGGGGGAGTGCCTCCCCCCTATCGAACCCGCTCCTGAAGCACGCTCCCTCGAACCCACTCCCGGAGCGCGCTCCCAGAGCGAATGCTTAGAGGTTGATATTAATGACAAATATCCCTATAGGAATCTAGAGGTAATGATAAAGATACCTCTGGTTCAATCTATGTTTTTATGTTTTTTATGTCTAATTCATCATTCTACATGTTTTTGTTGACATATATGCATCAAAATATAAAAAATATATATATTATAAAAAACGCTCCCCGAAACACTCTCGAACCGGGAGCTTCTTTAAATGGCGCTCTCGCTCCCGCTCCCAAGTAACCTTGCTATGGATGCCAATTTTATCTTGATTTGTGTATAATATCCATGCTTTGATAAATTATGCAACTAAATTGGCACTCTAGATGTGTTTTTGAATATAAATGCAATGATATATATATATATATATATAATAGACACTTTCGAGATGCTTCACTTTTGAGGATTTTTGGAAAATGATGCTTCCAAAGCTTCGCTTCCAAAAAACGTCTTCGCTTCGTCCTCACTTCGTGCAACATTGCAGCTAAAAGAATGAAAAAGCATAATATGGCCACAATGAAAGAAAAAGAAAATCAAAATGCAAAAGATGGCTGGGACATAAGTTAGTGTGTGGGCAAAATCCTAGCATGAGCTTTATCCTCCTCATTAGCCATCACTCGGTTCCTGAGCACTTGATGCTCTATTTCATCGAAAAGAACCCTTGCATGTCCCAACCCTAATGAGCAATAAACCCCCTTATCTTAAGAGGTAAATTAAATGCAATATCATAAAGAGCAAGCTTTGATCTTTCAACTATGCACTGTAATACAAAGCATTATCAACAAGAAGTAAAAGGTGCACCAAAGGGGTGGAAAAAGCAAGCTAAGCAGGGTAACTCGTGCCTCCACGATTGCTCCTGACATTACATCTATACACTCAGGATGTGGACTGTAATTAGTTGGTTGCCTTACCATAGCACTTGGCCATGAAGTCTTTCCCCTCCATTGCCACTCACTTGCACCCACACTTATTGACTAAAGGGTTAACCTTAGGAATGCCACCTCCCCTTGGGCACTTGAAGAACCTAATAGGGTTGACTATTAACCACCCCTACCAAGGTAGGGAACACCTTTACAGGACTTGGTTTGGTTAGATATTGGAAGGTGATCCCAACTTGAAGTATTAGTATGCCCTTAACATACACGTTTGGTCCAGTTAGATGCTTCATGATCTTAGCCTTTAATGAATGGTTGCTTTTACTCGAGTTTAAGATGGTCTTGCTAGGTGGTCCTGTTACCCACCACATGTGGGTAGTGCATATAGGAGAAAAAATTTCTCCTAGATGGTCCTCAGTCTACAGCCAGCAGCCCCCAGGTTGCTCGATGTGCCATTTTCTCCACCACCTGAGTCAACCATGTGGTCCCTCGCCCATCCGTTATGAATGTATGTTCGAAGGTGGGCCTCCCGACCCCAAAGGTATGGCTTTTCATTGGTATAGTTGAGTAATTTTCCTTACTTGTCATGGGCACTTTTGGGCATGGATTAGTGAGGGGATTCAGTGGAAAAAATGGGTTAGGCTTGTATTCTTGTCTCCACTATCTGATTTTGTGGTCACCCTTGTATCCTAGTCCCATGGGATCTCCTTTAATGACCATTTGGCTTTCAGGTTGGCACTACATGGGAAATACCGATTTTGGTTGTGTCCCGCTTCCCGATACCACCTACATTACACCCCCCTCCACTCATGTTAGCCCCATTCATCTATTTTCCCATTTGGGTCCACATGTGTCCACTGGGTCCATGTACAGTTATCCTCCCCCTCCCCTTGTCCACACCTTGGGTCGGGTCTGGAACGATGCCTCGAAGGTTGATGCAGCTAAAAGGAAAAGAAAAAGCATAATTTGGCCACTCTCAACAGGAAATGTACCACAAAATGCAAAAGATGGTCAGGACATACAAATTTAGCAAGTGGGAAAAAGCCAAACATGAGCTCTACCCCTTATCCATGGCCATCACCCTGGTTCCTATGGGGCCACTTCTTGGATAGCTAATCTTTCATTGTATGTGAAGTCTGTCATAAGATTATTCTTTCACTGATATTATGACGTCTTGGAGCACTAGATCCCTCATATATATATATATATATATATATATATATATATATATGACCCTAAATTATATTTTTACCAAGAAGACAACCTATATAGACATCAAGAAGAAGTCTATTTAACCTAAATAAAATCTTGCTCATGAAACCCATATTACAAGTACAAAATACATTTTATTATCTTTTGTCTTCTTCTTTACACAAAATACATAATTACATAGTCAATATGAAGACCGACCTAGTTACACATTTCAACACTTCCTCTTAACTAGGGAGGTATTCATACAGGTACATGGTCACTTTCAAACTGAAGAATCTCATAAGAAGAATCAAATTGGTAATCGCATCTGTATAGCATCATATCAACCAGCATTGTCCTAGTGCAAGGCCTTGACTAATAGCCCCATCTCTCAACGAGACAATGGGCTACAATGCTGGCGAGACACATGACTTATAGACACCATCGTCATTGTCTCTCCAAGGTACATAGTCCACCCGGGTGTTCCCAAAGTATGACCTTCTTGGACTATTCTTCTCTTGGGTAGCTAGCCCTCACAGAATATCAGTCCCCTACTACTCTTATCTTGAATGCCCTAATACATTCTCAAAGAGTATCAAATGCCAGATGATTACCCAATCCTCCATTCTGTCTTCCCAAGTGAAGACCAGAATGATGTGTCTATCTCTCCCTCTCAACTAGGGAGAACCTATTCCACAAGGGAATGTACTCATTCCTATACAAGGAATGTACCGAAGCTCATTCTTAGGAATTACCAAGTTTCTTCCAAGTAAGAAACTTATCATCAGGCTCCCTCTTAAACAGGGACCTCCAGCAGCAATGGTGAGACACCCAGCTGCTCATGAAGAATTCTTGTCCTCGATGTCATGGATTTCGATATTGAGGAATCTCCAACTTTTAGCTTCATAGGGCACAGATCATCCATCACTTTCATCCTGAGTCTTGTCGCTATCAAAAAGTGATTCATCAAACTTCCTTATCTGGTCCACTGTTATGCCATGTTGCTTTCCTTCGAATCATCTCCAAGGATCATACATCCTTTCTCATGATTAGCAGTCCTGCACGAATTCATCCAGATAAACATATGCATATGAACTTTTAGGGCAAAAGTTACCTTAGTGATGATCTTTCACTATGACATCTTCCTGTAGGTATCGGCATCCTTCATACAGATTGACACCTCCTAATGATATGTTTTGCCAAGGGTCTTCTTATTTACCAGACTTCTATCAGAGTCTGCATATCCTCCCAGGAGAGCTCCTAGTCACATCTTTTTGGCTTCCGGATGATAACTGCCTCTTGACATGGTTGCATTTCATGATCTCTTCCTTTCTGCACATTCTCCATTCCCAGGGACTTACAACCTTTCTAGTTTCTCGTTCATTTACAACCACCTCATATTCCATGAGGACATATTATGTTGATTTCATCTGTCCGTGCACTGAGAGATACTCCTCCACAAATCATACTCCTAAACACAAAAGTTCATTACCTGCAACCACATGACATGACTTCACAACATCCAATGTTAGCATATAAATATATTCATACCTCATACCCTTTTCCCTTGAGTCATCCTATAGCAATTTCTCAAGAATGAAGAGCTTCATTCTCTTGCCCTGCTCCATCAATATGTCATCACATCCCAGAAATATGTTTCCATGATGACCCTTGCTCTTGATGACTGCTCTCCATTAGTAATGTTATTAGAGAGGTTTTCTCGGCGCTGAATCACCAGGAGCTCCTACCATGCTTTCATCAAGATGCTACACTGCTTCCTATCATATAACCAACATAAATCACTTAAAGGAGAAGATGATTTCAATCGTAGTAGAGATCAAGGTTACTTGGAAGTGGACGTACTTAGCGCTTAGGCGGAGCGCGAAAGGCGGAAATATTTTTAAAAGTTTCCTGCCCGGAAGGCGGAGCGTTTTTATATATATATATATATATTTAATATTTTTTATATTTTTTATATTTTGATGCATATATACACAAAAACATGTAGAATGATGAATTAGACATAAAAAACATAAAAACATAGATTGAATCATATAACATCAATCATCTAGAAGTTATAATCTTCATCAAACTGTTTCACGCAGTTGAAGTTGCAGAACATATTGACTCGAGTCTATGTAAATCACTAATCCGCATTTGTAGCTTTCAAAATTCAATATATAACATTTATCATCATCGATATATAACATTTATCATCATTGATTTCAAATTTCAATATCTAACATTTATCATCATTTATTCATTGATTTCAAAATTCAATATACATTTATCATCATTGATATCTAACATTTATCATCATTGATTCATTGATTTCAAAATTCAATATACATTTATCATCATCGATATATAACATTTATCATCATTGATTCATTGATTTCAAAATTCAATATATAACATTTATCATCATTGATATTATATAACATTTATCATCATTGATTCATTGATCACCATATACCTTTCATGAAGCATCATATTCATAATTCATAATGACTTGTAAACAGTAAACTTATAAATGCCAACTTCAAAGTTTCACCTTTCAAATTCAAACTTCAAACTTAAATTGTCATTAAATATATGAAATCAGAAAGAGTCAAGTTTCAACTGTTCAACTGTCAACAACAAATAGAAAAATAGTAAACAACAAATATATTGAAAAATAAACACCCCCCCCTTTTTAAAAAAAAATCGAATTTTTTCATAAAAAAAATTCCGCGCGGCGGGGAGCGTTCGCTCCTTTTTTAAACGTCGGAAGCACTCAGGGAGCGTTCGCTCCCGAGCGCTTCCTGAAACGCTCCCGAAAAAACAGGGAGCGTTTTTACAGGGTCGGAAACGCGCTCCCGAAAACGCTCTTGACAGGAAGCGTTTTCGGAAGCGCGTTTTCGAGCGTTTCCGAAACGCTCCCGCACGGAGCGAGTTTCCGGAGCGGGAGCGAAGGGGGTTTGAAGCTTCCCCGCAACCCTGGTAGAGATCCCTTGCTTCTTTTCTCTTAGCAGGCTCTTTCCTCATTTCAAAGACATGGGCTTCTTTTCTATTTCTCTTGTCCTTTTTCATATTAAGGACAATTTCTATTTTAATGCCCAAGTTCATCATATCCAAGGCATCGTGCTTCGTCCACATTTCTTCTTTTACTCTGAGGACCAAAACTTACCGAATCTTCCTTTCTTCCTGGACATGGCTGCAAAGGCTTGATTCCTTTACTTGATCCTGTAACAGCTTTGGCTTTCAATCTTGTTTCCTCTATTTACATAGAGACCCTAAATCATGGAATGGTGTGATTTTTGTCTTCCTGTATAATCTTGAAGTGAAGCTTTCCCCATTCTCCTGGCAGAGCATTCAATACCACTGTAGTTATCTCAGAGCCAAACATTACTTCTCCTAGTTCCTGCAGTTGATCAGAGAGATTGCTTCTCCTGTAGTACTCACAGAGAATAACTCCATCAATTTCTCATATATTCCTTTTGATGATTTGATGCATCGGAGATGAGAGAGTCTTTTATTGATTCTGTAAGAATCCTTTGGGCTCTTATATCTCCCTTCATGTATTTGGCATGACTTCATTGTCCTTATCTTCCATGCAGGAAAGATTGAAACCCTTACCAATTTGATGTTTTCTTTGCACAAAAGACATTTTTGATAGATTTAGATAAAGTCATAGATACTTACTTGAGTAAGTGACTTTCTCCTTTAGTAGCTTCCTTGATGAAGAGGTTAGGAAAAACTTCAATCTAGGTGATCTTAGGTCCTTGATGGTAAAGGATGTCTTCAAGAGATGATGTCTTCTTCTACCACTGTCTTGAATGTAAATCTTTGATGGCAAAGATTACTTACTTGAATGAGTTGATATAGCTAGAGAGTCTTCCTTGCGAACTGATTTGATTCTTCAACCCAAACTTTGATCTTTGCTTCCTGTAGTGTCTCCTTGGTCAAGCAGCCCTTGCATTCAGCACCTTAGCTCTGAAACCATGTTGAGAATTTATAGGCTGGAGATTAATTCAAATTCTCTTCTTGATAATTTCTTGTGAGCTTACTTGAGTTACTTATGTCTTCTCTTTGTTATCTGATTTAGTCTTTCATTAAGTCAATTTTCAAAATACACAAGACAAGAAATTAGGCTCCTGGAGCCAAGGCAAAACCTCTCCCTCTTGGAGAGGAAAACCCGCAAAGAATTCTTCTTATAGATCTTCAAATGACAAGTACCATGACCAAGACTCATACCCTTGACCTAGAGATGCTTCCAAGACATTGTCAACACTTCTTTGTATATTCACAACACTGATCCTTCTCCACTGCAACAACCTGAACTGACCTGCACCAACATTAGAGAACTCGATCTCTAATTTTATCTTCCTTAATTCTTCGTTTATCAAATCACTCCTTCTTCCTTGATATTCACTTGAGATATGTTACTGTCTTTGGAGCACTGAAGATAGGAAGGTAAATCTAGGATTTACCTTCCTCTTATTCTCTCACTTTCTATTTTCAATATGCAATACATTAAACTTCAAGTTATTAATACATATCACAGTGTATGATATTACCGTTGACTTAACTTCGGATAGATAAACTTTGCTGTAGCATCTCAATCTGCACTATTCTCCCGTTCTTGGACTTCCGCACTTAAACCCAGACTATAACGTAACTCCTTATATTAATTCGTATCTGCTGCTTCAGGATGCTACAGAAGACAGATCTGCATCCACTGCTTTAATACATATTTAATCCACATTTTGTCACGTTGTTTTTATCACATATAAGTTTGCTTATCCGCACTGTTATTTCAGATCTCTCCGCAAGTTGTAATTCCTGTAATCCGCATTTATATAACTTGTGAAATCTGCCTCTATTTCTCTTCTTGAATCCGAAGTTGTCCACAGATTAGTCCGCTATTTATATTGTTCCAATCACAGAGAAATACGCATGTTTCTAATTGTTGATTTCACCGAAAACTTCGTTATTATATACGTCCTCTTTCAAACTTACATCTTCATTAGACGTTGTCTCAATTTCACGTTTCGGCCTAGATATGTCTGAAGTTTTTCTATCACAAATGAATGCAAAACTGGTGTATATATAAAGGAACGGATTCATGGAATTTAGGCCGACCATTCTACGGTTTGAAGGCCCACTAGTCATGTAATGGAAGCCAACATGACACTTCTTGGATAGCTAATCTTTCATTGTATGTGAAGGCTGTCATAAGATTATTCTTTCACTGATATTATGACAACGTCTTGGAGCACTAGATCCCTCATATATATATATGACCCTAAATTATATTTTTACCAAGAAGACAAAACCTATATAGACATCAAGAAGAAGTCTATTTAACCTATAATAAAATCTTGCTCATGAAACCCATGAAGCAAGTACAAAATACATTTTATTATCTTTTGTCTTCTTCTTTACACAAAATACATAATTACATAGTCAATATGAAGACCGACCTAGTTAGACTTTTCAACAGAAACTACCTAATAGGGTCCTTGGTTAACCCCCTATTGAGCTTGGAGACACTTGTGCATAGTACATACCAAAGCCCACTATGGAAGGGCATGCCACCATGAAGTGCCCCATTGGTTCCATGACTTGTCAGCGAATTTACTTGATTATTTTGATGATTTGTTATGTTGGAGGGCAAGGGGATACATTGGATATTATGCAAGATTGCAGGTGGGTTTCCATTTGGGGCTTGGTCTCCCTATACGGGGTCCTAGCCTTCCAGAGGGCCACATTAGCGCTTGTAGGGTGAGCGTTGAGAGCCATGGGCCTCCACCATAGCAGATATTAATTACTTCATGGATCCCCAACATCGCTCATTGATTGCTCGTGTTCCACCATTTTGGATAAGGATGATGCACCTGGTCCACCATGCCCAGTTGGCTCCACAATTGCACCAAACACTTGGTAGATGTTCCAGGGTCCAAAGGATGGCTCCCGCTGCAGAGAGAGGCCTTATGTCATTGTCCTATCCCTTACAAATGGTCTATAGGCATATTCGATCCATTTGGAGACCCATGAGGTTACCCTTGTGCCCCCACACCCACTTGGTTCTTGCTTGGAAAACAAAGGGCCAACCACTTGTCCACTATGTTTAGAGTCCATTTCTTCATCATGGCACCCCTTGGACTTCATTAGGCCTCCTCAAAGCCCCATCGACTCACTTTGTTGATCATTCGACCCTCTTGGGAGGCTTATTCTTGTATTATTGATCTATTTGGTGGGCTTGTCACCAAAAGTATTGTTATTATGCACATTATTTTATTTCAAGGGTTCAATTAAACTAATTTAGCTAAATTGAATTCATTAGAGAGTGTATAAATAGAAGTGAGATGATTCATTTTCATCATCATCACTTGGATTGGGTCATTCTCTCTTGTGATATTTTCGCTATACCTTTTGGGAGGACGAGTTTGGATGAATGGATGAATTTTGATGTTTGGATCTCTTTCATTTTTGTCTTGGAGCTTCACTATTGGCATATCTTGATGATTGGATATACTCTTTCCTACATGTAAGTGATCTTTTAATGCTATTCTTGTTATTTACTTTTGTCACATGCATGTTGTCGGGATTTTCTCTATACTAGGCTGAAATTTACTGCTTTTCTTATGCAAAATTGTGGAAATTTGATCTTTTATAGCATTGCATCATGCCATGGGCCACATATGAATGGGTGAATGTTCCTAGAGATAATTTATGTTAAATACATCTCGATAAGACATCATTTATTGCAAACCGAAGTATAAAGTCCTTGCAGTTCCCATGCTCTAAATGCCATGCGAAGTTGTTGAAGGCCTCCTTGATTGGGTGAATTCTTCCCAAACCATAAATTATCCTTGAATCCATCTCTCCCAAAGGAAAAGTCACTAATCCTCCATTGGTGATCATTTTCAATGCTTATTCTTTTCACCTCTCTTTTTCTAGGCCTAGCCTACATAGGTCACCTAGGGCATCAATTATCTCACAATCTAGCCATCCAAACACTTTGATTTTTGGTCCACACCTGCGCTAGGGTTTGCTTTAGAGGCCCTCCAAATTTGAAGCAAATCTGACAGTAGAATCTCGAGATATAGCAAGCCCTAGCTTAGGGACCATTTCTTGTCCTAGTTTTCCTTGGCTAGTGTCCTCATTGGGATCATTGAATTCAAACCTCAAAGAAAATTTGTCCCTTGATCCTCTTCTCCTCCCTAATTGGCTCAAGTCCCTCATTAGGTGATCAACTCCATATCCTTGACCTGATTTTTGGATCTGCTTGGTCTCATGTGGTCCCACAACTTATTGAGCCTAATTTCACAAAGACCACTTCGAAACTAAATTTCCACAAGGATTTCTACGACTAGGTATCTCCTTTACAAGTCTTATCCTCAAGCCCTAGCCCTTGAAAACCCCTTGGCCCTTCCTAGAGAGCCTATCGCCTTGCTTCTCGAGCAAGAAAACCATACAATTGAGTCTCTCTTGTGAATAGGCCTTAAGAATCACTCCTTATCCTTTCATTGACCTACTCATCTTGTGATTCCCTTTATACCGGGTCTCCTCCCATTTGTGAAAGTTTGTAAAGAGCATGGAGCTTTAGCTGAGGTGACAATTGGCTATCGCTCCATTGTTGCTCTTGACTTAGCAGTTGCCCTTTTAGGACCCCTGCTAGTTTGAGTGGTAATAGGTCCACAACAACAGAGGCCTTGAGGGCACCCACTACATAAGTACCTAGGCCTTACATAGAGATTGATGACTTAGCAGATGCAGCATCACCCACTTGCAACAGAGCTTTAGGCAATATGATGGCTTGAGCAACTGAGACACATCTCAAAGTACCCCCAGGAACCAGGACACTGATCTTCTTTGGCTTAGCACAGAGGACTCTTGATGATTGCACCAATCGACCTAACATGCCCCCAGGCTAACCTTGAGTCCTTGACACTACCTGATGGGCAAGCCACACTCCAAAGCCCAAAAGAGGATGGTCTTCCATAGGATGACTGAGGAGGGATTGTTGCACCTGATGGAGCCTTAACATTGGAGAGAAGAAGCACTACATTGACCATTAGAGATCCAAGGAGATGACATGGGGGCACCCCAGCTTAATTTGGGACCTTTGGAGCTGCTTGATATTTGATTTGAGATTTGCTCTTCAAATGATGGATGATCATGATGCTTGGAGACACTTTCAGCCTTCCTTTCACCATGACTTGGCATTTGGAGCCAAAAAGGGGCATGAATTCATCATATTAGAGGCCTACGGCTCACATGTGTGGGTCTATTTTACCATTGTTTCATGTTGGACCCAATGGGTTGGCTTGTAAACCAAGGTTTACTTGTGTTTACTCATTATCATACTTGTTTAGGGGCTTCTTCGTTAAAAATTAGGTGAGGTAGACCTCATATAAACAAATGGTCACCTCACATATTCATTCATCGTCACTTGTGGATTAATAGGGGATTTTAGCTTCGAAAATATTATTTTATTGTAATAATGAATTGAGGGTCTCTCCTATAAATAGAGAGATCTCTCACCTCATTTTCTCATGGAGTTTTGGGGGAGAAATCCCATAGTTAGTCTGAAATTTTTTGCTATTTTTCTCTTGTAAAATTGGTTATGGATATTTCAAGTTCGCAAATTGTCTTGGGAAGAATTTTGTGATTAGATGGACTTTTCTCTTGGATGATAAATGGTGATTCTATGGTGAATTTGTTTAAATTTATTGTAAAGTATCCTCTTTCATCTTGCATTTGTTGCAGAATTAGTGTTTCGCTGACATTTTCACACAAATATGTTAAATATTTTATGGCTCTAACATCTCCCTTTGCAAAATTATCATCAAGTTTTCATCAAGGAACCTTGGTATAGCTTCCTTGCTCTTTATTATTGAAATTTAGGGGCAGCTAAGGGAGAAATTTCTCTTAGAGACCCTAAGCCATAAGAAGATCATTTTTGAGCATCCATTTCAAAAAGGGAAACTCTCCAAAGAAGAAAAGCCGGATTCATTAATTAAAATTTAATGGGACAAGTCGGCTTTGCCTCCAAGAGGCACCTTTTCACATTGGCAATCAAATATAAATACCCTCCAAGGTAGTTCTTCGATAAGGTACATTAGTACCGAGCATTTTTGGATGGTTGAGGATTATTCTGACGTTTTTCTCTTTTACTTAATCATGGCACAGGTCTTCCGCTGGCTACATATCTCTCGTATACTCCTCAGGAGTCTAGCATTTGTCTACAGGACCTATCTCGCATGGCTATATTTGCATCCTACACGATCTCTCTCGTATCTCTCACAGAAGTTACAAGGTTACTTTCATGATGTCTGTCTGACTGTATGACACATAACATCGCTATCATTTGGCATGACTGATCTCGCATATGGTAATGGCATTACAGGACTTATGTTACATTGACAGGGTCTTATATACTCTGCAACTTGTTTATCCGATTGATGGTCCTCATCTCACATTGATAATGCATTCATAATCCATGGCTCGCATTTATTTTCCTCCTTTGTCTCACATTTAATTGACATTCACAGACTTGTTGACTCGATGGCCCACACCAGGATCATTCACCGTACTTGGTTTATATGGCTCGGATGGCCCACAGCAATACGGCCCAGTTGGTATGGTCTCTCTCTGTATATGGCAGTGTAACTCAATCCTGGCATCATGGTTATTTTATGGCATCACACAGTTTCTCTGAATTATGTATGACTTCTCTCACTCTTATATTCATACTGTAAGTATTCATGATCTCTCATCTCAATTGGGCATCAATCAATTTACATTTCTTGAATATATATGCGGCATATTTGTGTTGTAGTTAGTCTCAGCACAGTACTATGGTTGATCTTGGTGTATGTATGTGGGTTCGGTTCTATGTGTTACACATACTCCGTTCATTGTAGTCATATGACATGGCAGACATCCACATAACATGGAAGACATTCCTATGACATGGCAAACATCCATATGACATGGCAGACATCCATATGTCATGGAAGACATCTTTAAGACATGGCAAACACGCTTATGGTATACGACAGTGATCTTTATATCTAAAATTGGTTGTAACCCTATCAAGTGTTTCAGATATAACAATGATGTAGTGATTACAATATAAGATGACCATATGTCCCATGACAATAACCTTGCTTTCTTGGGTGCTAAGATACATGATGGCAGCTATTTTGTGCATATGATAGTGTTGACAAATGATGTCAGGGATATATATAATTTCAGTTATGTCATGAAACCTTACTATTAAACATGACCGTGACTTCAGTGACCATGCTGTTATATCGACAGTGAAATATATAACAGAGACTGTGCTTTTGGGATGACAGTGATCTTATCAATGTCCTTATTACAGCATCTTTGACATGGCAGTGGGTTTTAGTATCAGTATAACTGCATAAGTGTGATATGATAGCAACTCTCCTGGACTTGTTTTTTTTCAGTTCACAATTTCGTAGCAACTCTCCTGGACTTGTTTTTGTTCAGTTCACAAACGAAATTGTGAACTGACTTGGGTTGCCCTTAGGTGGCCTGATGTAATGATGTATCTCTCTGGATTACTTTGTATCTCAGCTGAACAATTGACGAAATCTAATAGAAAAGGAAGAATTGATTGTGGGTTTTCCCCTTTTGGGGTTTTGCTCGTCTCCAACCAATCCTGGTGTCTCTTTGTGTGCATGCTTTTCTTCTAATGCTCCTTTTACTGTTCCGTTGCATTACTGGTGAAGTTGTTCTTTCTACATAATTGCACATGATGTAATAATGTTACAATGTTGTGGGGTGAATTCAATGTGTTTATGATGTAATGCAATTATCAAAAGAAAGAACAATATAACCCTTATAAAAATTAACATTTATCTCCAATTTGATTGAATGCCGCTAGGGTTTATGAACTAGAGAAACCTAATTGTATCTTTTTCTCTCACTCATAATTGTCTTCCATTGGTCCTCATCCATAGACTTGCTCCCTTGTTGTACTCCATATGCCCAAAAATACATTGATAAGCTAAGGCACTGATCTTTCATTCTCCATCGCTTTATACCTTTTTGTAAATCATAACAACCGTTTTGCTAGGGTTCCACTCTCCTAGGAAATCTTGTAGTTATAATGTTTGGGGACATTCCCTTTGAAAGCTAACCCTGATTACTCTAACAAACCTAGCAATCCTATCACCCACCTAAACCATAATTGATCAAAATCATTTGATTGGAAAAGCTTTAAAGAGTTTTTGACTTTGTGTGACCAGGCCATTAGATCTCTAGGATCTACATGGAGAACCACCGTTGAATCAGAGTAAAGCTGGCCAGATGTGAAAAGAGGGTTGGTGAGGTGACAATGGCCCCCTCTGAGGTGCAGTGGGTCTGGCACTTGAGCTTTTGGACTTCATCTCTGGAAGTGCAGGATTTTGCAGTAACAGGGCCCTGCCATTCTAACTCTGGAATATTATGAATGTGGGGCTTTTCTTTAATGTTGTAATCAAATTAAGAAGAAGCTTGTAAAAATTGTATTTTAAAAATTGGTAATAGCACTAGTAACCTTCTTTTTCAAAATACCGATATTTTTAAACCGAATACTCTGGAAAAATTAGAATCTGTTTCAAAAAACACTCCCCAGTGCAACCAAAATTATTAACCGTAGTGTCCAATAATATCGATAGGGAAGATTCACCTTGTTGTTCCAGCCAAAACAGGTCGACCCTGCCTGTACATAAATTCTACTTCCTCTGTCACTTTCTGCCATTTACCCCATGCTGTCTGAGAAAAATATACCATAACATGATCAATAGCATTGAAACTTGACATGAATAATAAAATGTAAGAAGAAAGATACTGAATGCTGGAATTGGAATATTATCATACAAAGCAAAACTCTCTAAAATACATACAGCAAAAGCCTGCAGAGGTAAATCCTTGCGAATATTGGGCAAGTTTGTTGGCACTTCAACAACTGGCATCTGAAACATTTTTAGAAATTCTTTTTCCTGAACCAAACAAGCACAAAGTTTAACATGCCAAAACAAAGACGAGAAGAAAATTGTAAGTCTTGTAATTCAACAAGAAAGAAAGATATACATAGCACACAGTCTTGCTAAGTGAAGAAATATGTTTGAATGCCTACTTCTGTTTTAGCAGTTCCAGTCATTCCAGATAGCTTGGGATAAAGCTTAAACAATGATTGATAGGTTATTTGCGCCACAATTGATGTATCTGCCTGGTAAATTTGAAGCATAAGAAAGCAAGTTACCTATGAACCATAACTCATGAATACTTCTGAATCAGTAGAAATCAAATAAATCAAGGCACTAATTGCAGATAACTCATACACGTATTTGGACTCCTTCTTTGGCCTCTACTGCCTGATGAATGCCATCTGACCACCTCCTTTTCTCTTCAACTCTGCCCGTTAACTTTTATACAAAAATGATAACAAATCCAAAATCTCCGGTAAGAACATGGCTACCAAAACTTATCACGAAACTTAATCAATTAAAGCAGTCAACACTCAAGCTCTCTATGTCTCTATGAATGTATTTGCTATAGACAGGAAAAATAAAAGAATAGTTATCTAATAGTTATCTGCTGTAGGGAAAATTTTGGAAAAAGTGATAACCTATAGAATAGAACCTTAAACATTAATAAACCTTGGGCATAACAATGATTCCTAAACGCATTGGCAAGTGAAACAAGTAAAATTTCAGCCGAGTTTAATGAGGAGCAAAGTTACCAAACTGGAACCAGAACAAAACAAAATTTTCCAAAATCATAAACCAAACCTGGACCAGCCAGGAACTAGCCAAAAATCCAGGTTGAAAAGCTGGTCAACTATAAATGCATAAAATATACAAATTTTACTTGGAAAATTATATTTTCATGGACATCAATGTCAATCCAGATTCCAAACTATTAGACAACAAATATGCAATGTTTGCACATATATAAAGCATGCAAGAGTGAATATAGCAAAATGGCAAAATAAATAAGTTCTACAGTACATATCTGAACGAAAATTCATAAACATTGAGGTTCTAAATGGCCTCTAGAATCAAAAAATAATCATAGTACAACATATCATTACTACCATTCCCTTGATCAGGATTATCACCAACATCCTTTGTATGGGTATCAATGTCATTATCCTCTCAACTCAATCCCCCAAGCATAGCACTAGTTCCTAGAACCTTTATTGCTGCAACTGGCTTAAAGTACATCAAAATGAGGTCATCGTCCAGAAATATTGTTGGGTTAACTCCTTTCTATTGTGCTCAGCTTTTGGCTACCAACTACTCTTTGTATTTATCACCAATATCATCGGACTTATACTTTTCCTTTACTATCCATCTATATCCAATTGCACTATTGTTTGCAGATAATTCAACTAGATTCCAAGTCTGATTATTTCGAATAGAATCCATCTGTCTCCATAACTTTGCACCATTAATCCTTCCTAGTTACCTCCTCATAGGTCTAAGGATCCTCTGAACTCTATTAACACTGATTTGGATGTATTGGGGTATTTAGAGGAGGTTCTCCTAATCTTTAAGCAGTTATTGTGTAACTCATCTTTCTTATCTATTTGGGAGTTGTGATCCACGCTCACATGTTGTGTACAATGGGGTTATTATGATATAAGCATTTGGTACATAACATTTAGTATCAAAAAATACAATCCTTGGGTTTGGCAAATTCAAACAAGCTATCTTGGTATTTTCATTATAACTTTGTTTTTGGGTCATTTCCAACAACAAAGTTCAGGAGCCTGAGAGGACAAAGCAAAGTACCCATGACAAAAATTTCAGATTCAGGTTCTCTATACTCGTCAACTTACATACTGTGAAAGTTATGGTTTTTCACAATGTTACCAGACTCGGAATCGGCAATAAATCGGTGAGGCAAAAGAGCGAAGAGTTTTAATTGGATCGGGAAAAAATTGGTGAATTCAATAAGATACACATTGAATTTAAAAAAGAAAAAACATTTTTCATTGATATTCAATAAAGCCATGTCCAAACAATGCATAATATCTATAGATGTCCAAAATATCATGAATGAATAAGTATCTAAGTAATTCAGTGCAGTGAGGGGCAGTTCGACAACGAGACTTTCATCCAAGGCCGAGAATACGATTGCAGAGAGGTGGATCAGCACCAGGAGGGACAGTGCAGCTCAGGGAGGGTGACGCAGAGCCAGCAAGGCTCACGCAGGAGTGACGCGGATCAAGAGAGGGCGACGCAGTCACTTGAGCAGTTGTGTTGGGGTTTCTATGAGGCAGATCGAGCAGGCATCCAGTAGATCGATTACTGAGCTGGAAAGGCTCACAGAGAGGGAAACGCAGCCACTACGAGAGGTGACGCAGTCTCAGCGCATAGCCATTGCTGCGCAGCACTGGGGACTGCGTAGTCACCTGTGGGGTTTCTTCATTTTGCCGCTGGATCTGCCAAAATATCTGTCTCCGGATTTTCTCTGTTGGGTGAGCCGGATTTGGCACCCTAGATTGTATTCAGAAATCTGCATAATAATATAAACCCTCAGAACTATTGCACCGATTTTCCCGCATTGGGCTTTTTCGGAGTCATTTGTCCAAAAAAATTGTGTGTCCTTTGTCTGATTGTTCTACTTATTTTTCAGTACTTTGTCTGTATAATTGTGTAGGCAGCGGTGTGTTCGCATTAGTATTTTTACTGAATATTTAGAAAAATAACTTGTAATTTAAATAAGGCAAGTAGGTAATGCAAACCGGAATTACTGCAGTAGGATTTCTAGTGTAGATTCGGAAATTTTCACATTTGCAAGTGATTCCTACACTACCAAGACTCATCCCATCGGTGAAAGTCCGTAAAGAGCAGGGAGACTTGGCTATGGTGACAATGGGCGTCGTTGCCCTTAACCCCTCTTAGGAACCCCTTTAGGTCCCCTGCTAGTTTGAGCGGTAACATAACCCATAGCGGGTTTGTCACCATCAACCATCCTGAAAGTGTTGAGAAATCTAGGGGCAGCTAGATTAGGGGATTTCTCTTACTTCGATAACTGCTTGTGATGTTGTTTTACTCAACTTGATGTACTTGAAGTTAATTTCTTCTTATCTTGATTATTATAGTGTTCTTTTATCATCAAACAGCTACCAAACAATGAAAATCAACGAGACAATAGGACACAAAATGTAGGTTGCTAGCCAGGGCTAAAACCTCTCCTCCTGAGAGGAAAACCTACAAGAATTCTTCTCTTCTTATAGAATCTTCAAATGACGAATTTCAAGACCTATGACCCAAGACCAAAACCCCTCCAAGACCAAGTCAAACCTTCCTTTGATGAGCTTCTCTTCCATAAAGTCAATGTTAGTCAAACTGCTTGAAAAACTTCAGATTTAGTCCTCTCCTTCAGATTTTCAGCCATTGCTTTAGGTCTGTAATTTTTGGTCTTCTCTGCAGAAATCCTAATTTACCATGTGTGATAAAAGTTGGTGAAGAATACCTCTTTCTTCCTTCGCTTGGAGAGTTGCATCTTCCTTAGTGACTCGGCTTGCTAGATGATCCTTTTGACACTTGAATTCGGCCTCCAATATGACTACAAAAATTTCAGTCTTTGTTGCAACAATTTATGCCCTAACGCCTTCGCACATGTGAGGAGTTGTAGCCCAAAAATACAAATTTCGATCTTTCTTTTTGTCTTCTTGTTTTTCTTTCTTCTTCGCTCTTTTAGGTCTGCCTTTTCCTTCCTTGATCGAACTTCATTACTTCTCCCAAACAAGGTCAAGTGCCTCTTATTTATACGCTACTCGGAAGCCCTCAATAGACTGACTTGACATCTTTGGGAGGCCGACTTCACTACATTGTAGGTTGACTTCTCTTCTGAAGGATGACTAGGTCTTAGAGAGTCTTTATGACTCAAAGATGACATACATGAATTTTCTTTACATGATACAATATGCCCAACGGGGTATTTCATTTATGACAATGACTCAATTAACTTCTTAACTATATGACAAATCCTAGAAGCACTCAATGGGTGATTGACCTACAAATAAAATTGACCTTAAGCATGAAACCCATGCTAAAAATAATAATAATATTTTTTCTTTCTTTTTACAATATACAAGAATCAAGAATACATTTCATATTTATGAACAGCAGTTCGAAACCCTAGAGGGCAGCGTAGTCACCTTTGCCAATAGGTCGTATTTCTTGAGGAGAATCGATTTTTCTAAGAGAGGGATAGAAAAATTCAACCTCACCAGATCGAGGAATTCTAGAGGCAGAGGGAGTAGCCAGTATTTTTCGCACAGCAAATCTCTAGATGGACGCAGTAGTTTTGCAGCAATCTGCTAGAGTAGAACTAGCGTCGAGTGGAAGAAGAGCACACACAGAGGGAAAAATTTCCTCAGGGAACTTCTAGTCTCAAGAAGTTTGATTTCCCTTGCAGATCAGCAGTCGTCGTGAGCAGAGTTTCTCACTAAAAAAAGGAGTGCAAATAGCTGAGCAGAAGGGAAGAGGAGATTTTCAACATTGTTGAGATGGCCACTGTTGGGCTTCCTAATCAGGACAGGTTGGATGGGGCTTCCAACTACGTCATTTGGAAGGCAAGGATGTCCTTCCTTCTCGACGAGTTTGGCTTGAAAACATATATTGATGCAGTGGTAGCAGTTCCCACGGATGTGGATCAGCTCAAAGAGTACAGAAAGGAGATGGTGAGGGCAAAGAGGTTTCTACTTGATGGTGTTCGGGATCACATTGTATCACACATAGCGTCCAAGCCAACGGCCAAAGAGATGTGGGATACACTTTCCACGCTATACTAGGGCTCTTCCGAGCAGCAAAAGACGTACTTGGGGGAGAATTTGAAATGCGTCAAGATGCAAAAAGGAGAACGCATAGACCCCTTCCTCAGCAGAATTCAGGACAACCAGGATCAGCATGCAGCTGTTGGGGCAGCGCCTCAACCTACAGAGCTAGTACAATTGGCACTCAACAGTGTCTCCAAGGAGTGGCAAGTATTTGTCCAAAGTATTTTGGGCAGAGACACCTTGCCAAGGTGGGATAGAGTGTGGGCCGATTTGCAGTAGGAGGAGTTGAGATGAGACTTGCTAAAGAGCTCCATCAGTGGCAGCAGCAACAGCGGATCGAAGCAAGTGAAGGAGGAGGAGAATGTGGCCCTTGCATCAAAGGATCCCAGTTAGGGGCGGGGGGAGCAAAAGAAGAAGAAGGACCTGTCAAAGGTCAAGCACTTCAGGTGTGGCCAGCTAGGCCACTACAATACCCAATGTCCTCTCAGGAAGAAGGACACGGAGGAGAAGCAGGACTAGCAGGCAGCTTCTGCAGAGATCGATAGGTTGTCCTCCAGGCTAGAGGGAAGAATTCGCCATGTTTGTAGACATCCCTCCAGGAGTGAGGTGGGCTAACTTGGTTTTGTAGCCCCAAAGCGCTACAGATGGGCAGGATCCTTGAGGAGTCCACCTCTTGGAACAGTACTTGGCTACGGAGGCCCACAGTATTCAGTAGCAGGATGCACCAGTGGCAGTTGATGCAGTCAAATGCCAGAGTGACATTTGCATAAACTAGTAGCAATTAGATACTGGGGAGCCAGTGCAGAGTTGGCAGCAGTGCAGTTGGCACAATGCAGAGTCAGCAGCAGCGCAAAGTCTTCAGTGGAAAGTGCAGTAGCTAGTAGCAGTCGGGACTCAGGTGACAAATGCATCATACTGAACACAGATGGTTCAGTATCAATCCTAGCCATTGATTAAGATCTAATCTTGGTCGTTGAAGTCTCAATAGAGGATTATAAGAAGTCGATGGGGCTTGGAGAAGACACATTTCAGCAGTTTGATTTTACTGGGAAATTGATTTCCAGAGTAGCAGTTGTTTGTTGCCGGAGAGAAGTTCAGTGAGATCGAAGCAGTGAGAGAGGGGCAGAGACAGTGAAGCCGGAGGAGGCATTCCAAATCTGGTGAGTGCATTTGCAGAGAGGCAGAGAAGCCACAGTGAGCCTGATGCAAAGGAAGCGCAGAAGCCTCTAGAGGTAAATTCATATTTGCTGGGGAGAAGCAGTGATTCAGTGTCAGAAGTTGGTCAGAGGTTTAAGAGGCCGAGAGAGTCATTTTCCCAGACAACAGTTGACCAGACGGCTTGAGGAGAAGTTGTTTCGAGCTAGTTGACACAGTGACCGCGCAGAGGCAGTTTGGACGGCTCAATTTTGAGCTGAGGTTAGTGCTCGGATTCGCCTGTGGAGTGAGGAAATTTTCACTAGATTTTTCTTGCCAGTATTTCTCTGTAGGATTGTCAATTCCGGCATCTAGTTGTACTCAGATTATTTCACTGCTGCATAATATTAAAACCCTCAGTTGTTGCACCGGTTTTCCCAAGTTGGGTTTTTTCAGGGACTTTTGTCCAAAAATAATTGTGTAGATTTTATGTGTGTGCTAGCATTTCTTCCATCGTTTATTTCTTCTATAGTTTATTTGTGTAGGTTGCGATGTATTTATTTCAGTCTTTGTCGTAGAAAACTGCAGATAAATTGTTAATTTTAATTAACAATTAGGAGAAATAATATCAGTTGCTGCAATAGGATTCTGGTTCACAGAATTTTCACACATAGTATTTCAGATAAATATTTCAGATGTAGATCTCAAAAATTGGACACATGGAAGGCTATAAAAATTCACTTTTGTGAAAGATTCAAAATCATCAACCCTTTTGAAAGTTATCATAACTTTCTTCTAACACCTCAAAATTTAGTCAAACCTGTGCCATTACAGAAAAGAAATACCAGAATACTACATGTTAGATTTCTTAAAACTCAGCAACTAATCTGTGAACTATGCTAAGTAAAGCGTTGAAAACTAAACTTTAACTTCAATCCACAAATATACTGAGTTTTCTAACTAGCATGCAGTGGAAAATAAGGAATAAATGAAGACAAACACACCATAAAACTGTACACAACAAATTTTACCTAGGAAACCCCAAGTGGGGAAAACCTGCAAACTTGGTGACTTTTATTAGGCTGCTTCAGCAAAAAGTATTGTTCAAAAAATATTACAAAGAAGGGAAAACTTCCCTTTGGCTCTGCAAAATCCTCAACATGCCTAAGACACCCTCGCTCTGCCTCACGGCCTAGTCAGCCTGCGCTCTGTATATTTCCATACAGCTAAATATGGCCTGAGTACAGCCCCTTTTATGCCCTGAACACGGCCTGGCTAAAGTATGATAGATGCTGGATAAGATATGAGGCTCGTGTGCCTCTCTTTCTCCCTTAAATTGCGCTGAAATGAAGCCATAGTTCGCTGAAACCCTGACCTGAAGTGTTCTCTTATTGCTTCCTTTTGCCACCAAGTCTCTAGTGCGTGAATGAACCAAGTGAGCACCCTTTTTCCTTCTTAGAAATCGACCTGGGCCCACCACTGCCACGAAGGGCTGAGATTAGATATCTTGGATGGATGCGATCATTTCACTTTTTGACTATAAGAGAAATTAAATTTCTCCTAAGTCAAATGACAAGGTAAAGTATGACTATGCCTTGGTCCACATGTGGGTCCTTCTGTCAAAACGTAACGCACCTCTAACTACGCCTTGGTCCACATGTGGGTCCTTCTGTCAAAACGTAACGCACCTCTAACTTCGGCTGAACTCTTCCTCCTCTAATTCCATTTAACACTACAGGCTAAAATTTTAAAGATACGATAAGAGCAAGGTCAGCCAATAGGACAATCTCCAAATTCATTGCTAGACACAAATGCATCTTTCTGCTAGATACAAAAACTACTTGTTAAAATCCTACATGCTGATCTGAATTGGGCGTTTTCTCTTCTCCCCATACTTGATCTCAAGCTCCCATGATCCATTGTTTGATTGACAAGGTATACATATGATAAATTTTGATACTTCAAACATATAAATAAAATATTCACAAGGAATAAATGTAGCAAATAAAAACAATTAAACTTGCTTAGGAAACAAGATGCAAACTCGAAAAGACTGCCTAGTAAAAAGCAGTCAGTAACCGTACCTCATTTACAATTTGCACTTGTCCATCTTTGACAATGTAGTGAACATCTCGACGGTAAAATTCTTTTGCCTTTATAGCATTTATCACAAACCTGTAGACCTTCCAAATAGATTGGTGCAATTAAATGAAAATTCGAAAATAAAGGACTAAAAATAAATGAATGACATTTATTCAAACACCAAAAGCCACAGGAACATCAGCAGATATATTGACTACATTACAAATTCCAACATGTATCTTGGAATCACCAAATCAAGTATCCCTGTGAAAAACAGCAGAATTACATGTTCACTGAATGCAAGCCCCTTGATAATTATGTAAACAGGCACAAAATCCATGCATAACTTACATCGAGTAATACAAAATACTGCACAATTGACTAATATAAATATGAAGGATAACATAATAAAAATGGCCACCTTCACATTCAAGCTTCTAGAAGTTCCTTTCATATGTATTTGTTACAATGCCTATTCACTTACAGCAGTACTCGTAACTCAACTCTGTTTTTACTTTGTTTATTTAAGTGTAGTCTGGGGAACCTTTTGAGGTGCATCTAAAGACTTCAGCCTCTTGTTCCAGTGGCTAATTAAAGACAGAAGCATCAGTATTTCTGGAACTGCAACAGCAAGGAATAAGAATATGAATCTGAAGAGGGAGCTGCTGAGATTTGATTTGAATGTGAGGCAGAGATGAGTCTTGCAGTTTTTCCTTTTCATACAAGGACATTGATTTGGTCTAGCGTTCTTTGGTGGGGTAATGCGGACTTCTTCATGCCCAACATGGATTTTTCTCAGGGCCAAAGTTGTTGCTGCAAAAGGTTATCTTTCAAATCCACTTGAAATGAACAATGCAGATACTCTTATACTTATTTCTACAAAGCTCACCCTGGTGTTA
Source organism: Pinus albicaulis (assembly GCA_034641835.2). Classification (NCBI taxonomy): domain Eukaryota; kingdom Viridiplantae; phylum Streptophyta; class Pinopsida; order Pinales; family Pinaceae; genus Pinus; species Pinus albicaulis. The sequence goes on from CM076582.1 coordinate 1,164,965,263, forward strand.
TTTAGCAGTTGGGAATGTTGTTTTAGCTCTTTCTGCCTGTACCTGAAAGCCACACATGTGAGAATTCTCAAGTGTATGGCTGCTGAGGTTAGTTATTTTTCAAATCTATACAGATCAAGTATGGTACCTGATAACCAAGGCTGGATTGGCAGGTATGTTCATGATGATACTCAGACCAATGATGATGAAAAATATGCAAGGTTTTATGGCATGCCAGCAGGATGTAGATCTTTTAAACCTAATAATCCATTATCAGATGATGATTTACAGGATACCAGGAAACAAATCTTCCAAGCTACCAAGATTTCAAAATTCAAGTATATGAGGATGGCAATGAGGTGGCAGAAAGAACAGTAAGAATCCAAGAAGCAAAAGATGTTTAATTATAAAAATTCATCAATTAGAAAAAAAAAGCTACAGAGACCGAAACAAATGGGACCTATTGCCTCAAAACCTAGCACGCCTTGTGAGAGGAGTCAAGACTCAAAAGGCAAAGGCCAGACGTTGTTGCAACAATGTGGCAGGTACCATCAGGCTTGCTTACTAACCATCAACCTAGAGATCCAGGTGCGCATCCACCCAATGCCACCTTCCCTACCAGACATCAATACAAAGTGTCAACCTGAAGTCCTTCCAGGCAATGCTTCACATACAAAGCCTCACCAACAAATCTCTCCCAATCAAATTGATCGGTAACCAGCATGCTATCAAAACTTTCGAGAGATTTACCTGTACAAACACAACCCCAATCAGTAATACACTTTCAAATATACATCAAAAACAAACCTTCAGGGTCTCAATGTTGCTCTTCAACTTATCTCAGTAGGACTATTAATCGAATCTGTTGATTCCTATAGCATCGGAAAGTGTTCTAAGTCTCATTTTTGGTAGAGAAGCTTAGACATCAGTTATCCAGAGAACCCAGAAATCGTTTACGGAAATTCCACTCGGATATGACTTTATTAAAATAATTAATTATTTTAATGCAGACCCTAAGAATAAACTTAGGGAAATTAAATAATTAAAGAGTATTAATAGAGCAGAGTGTGAATCCTCTAGAAGACAAAGATCAAGTCATCTTTTAATCTGAGCCATTGATTAAAGATATAATCTTGGTTGTTGATTCATCAACGAGAAGACTATAAGAAGAGACTTGAGGGCCATTTGGAAATCAAGTCGGAGACACTCTCAGTACCCGAAGGAAATCGATTCTGAAGCAAGTGAAATCAATTTCAGTGGGTGAGTTTGTAGAGGCTGGGTTGCAGAAGCAAAAGGAGGAGGGAGAAGTCAGTTATCGGGAAGCAAATCTCAGGAGGGTGAAGGGAAGGGTGAGCTGACCAGCAGCAAGAACCCCTCCACGCAAAATCACGCAGTCCAGAAAGGGACTGCGCAAAGCATTCACGATGGATGACGCAGAGGGCGAAGGAGGTCACCCCGAGGGTCCGAAAATTGTCTGGAAGATCTACGAAATTCAGCCAGGTGTTTGCTAATTTTTCTCTGCTCATCAAACTCCTGTAAATGTACTTTCCATTTCTGAAGATAAATATAAAACCCTCATCTGCTGCACCAGTTTTCCCACATTGGATTTTTCCAGGGACAATTGTCCAAAAACATCTGTGTTCATGTGGCTATTTCTATTGTGCTATTGGTGTAAATTGTCATTATGTTCTTATGCTCTTAACGAAAGTGAAGATCTGCAAATGTGTTTATTTCATAATTTACCGAAGCATCTGTAAATAACTTATTTCATAAGTAGGAGAAATAAACCAAGTATTGCAGAAATATTTTACTTTTGAAAATTCACACGGTATCAGAGCAAAGGGCTAAAAACAAGGAAGGGAGGACCTGCCATGGACCAAAGGAAGGGTTCACGCAGTCCTCCAGAGCACACAGAAATGCAGAGAGAACATGACATGAAGGTGTTGGCATCCAGACTAGAGGAGGATCTTGCCTGTGTGTCAAGCACATCTCCTCCAAGTGTTTGGTATATTGACAGTGGAGCATCTGCTCATATGACGGGGGTTCGAGAATGTTTTTCAAGCTATCAAGAAGAGCAGATGAATTTCCGAATAACTATGGGAAATAAGGAAAAATGTACCCCCATCGGGAGAGGTACCGTAACATTTCAGTCGGAGGATGGCAACAAGATTCAAGCCACAAATGTTCTGCATGTACCAAGGTTGGGGATGAATTTACTCTCGGTGTCTCAACTTCAAAACAAGGGCTATGACCTATACTTTATTCAAGATAAGGTGTATGTCAAACACCCTAACTGGAGCAAAAAGGCACAAATCGAAGTAAGGAGTCACAAGCTGTATAAGCTCCAGCTTGAATCTCCAGTGGCCCTGATCGGCAGTACAGACGACAGAGATCTGAATGAGTTATGGCACAGAAGAATGGGGCATCTACATCATGGAGCCTTGGGGATTCTCACAAATACTGTCATAGGGACTCCTGAACTCAGCACAAAGAAGGACGAAGTTTGCAGGGGATGCGTACTAGGGAAATACGCTAAGGCATTTCCAAGAAGCAGCAGTAGAGCCAAAGGTGTATTAGAGTTAATAGAGTCTGACATTTGCGGTCCGATGTCCACAACAGCTCTCAGTGGGGCAAAGTATTTTGCCACCTTCATTGATGATTACTCCAGGAAAACTTGGATCTATTTTCTGAAGACAAAAGATGAAGTCTTTAGTCGATTTAAAGATTTCAAAGCATTGGTGGAGAACTCTACAGGAAAGAAGATCAAGAAGTTTAGATAACATTGGAGAATATATCAATAAAGACTTCACCAATTTCTGTGCACAGGAAGGCATCAAGAGAGAATGGACAGCTCCTTACAATCCATAACAAAATGGAGTTGCAGAACGGAAAAATCGGACCATAATAGAAGCTGCAAGGGCAATGTTGTACGACCAGGAGATACCCAAATTCTTATGGGCAGAGGCCTGCAACACAGCAGTTTATATTCAGAACAGAGTTCCCAATAGAGCTTTGGGGAAGGTTACTCCCGAAAGTGTGTTCACATGCAGTAAGCCAGAAGTGAGCCACATCAAGATATTCGACAGCATAGCATACTACCACGTTTCAGAGGAAAAGAGGAAGAAGTTGGATCAAACTGCAAAAAAGGGTTTTCTAGTGGGCTACAGTGAGAATGAAAAAGGCATACCGCGTCTATATTCCGGAGAGCAGGAAAGTCGTGGTAAGAAGGGATGTAAAATTCCTGGAGGAGAAAGCCTTTAGGAAATCTCGAGAGATGGCCACAGATACGCAGATTGAGAAAGATCCACTGGTACAGCCTCAACAACCTATGGAGGAGAGGTCCAGTGCCTCTCCAAGGCACAATATTTCTGAGGGAAGCTCCACAAAGAACAGGAGGAAGAATAGGTGAATCCGCCCACCACTGATGGAAGACCGAGCAAAGAACCCCAACAGATTCTTAGTGATGCAGAAGGATTTGTTGGAGCACCTAGAGAAGGGAAGAGGATAAGGAAACAACCTGACAGATATCAGGCACTGGTAGCTTAGGTTGGAGAACCTTCTACCTTTCGAGAAGCAGCTCAGCATCAGGTATGGGTAGAGATGCCATGGTGGAAAAGTATAGCTCCATCATGACAAATGATGTTTGGGAAGTAGTCCCTAGACCACAGGACAGATCTGTTGTAGGATCCAGGTGGATCTACAAGATCAAATATGCTGCAGATGGCAGCATAGAGAAGTTCAAGGCAACATTTGTAGCAAGGGGGTATGCCCAGAAAGAAGGCATTGACTATGAAGAGACCTTTGCTCCAGTAGCACGATACACTTCTATCAGATCCATCATCTATCTAGCAGCGCAAATGGGATGGGAGATTCACCAGATGGATGTCAAGACTGCGTTCTTCAACGGAGTGATAGAGGAAGAAGTGTACATAAAGCAGCTAGAGGGCTTTGAGACACATGAGCAGAAGACTCATGTTTGCAGACTTAAGAAAGCCTTGTATGGCTTAAAACAAGCCCCCAGGGCATGGTATGGTCGAATTGATGGCTACTTGCAGAAAATGGTGTTCGTCAAGAGTGACGCAGATCCCAACTTATACTACTTAAGAGTAGGAGATGAGCCGCTTATTCTTGTTCTGTATGTGGATGACCTGTTCTTGACCGGGTCATCCAAGCTCATCAAAGACTACAAGGAGAATCTGGCAACAGAATTCGACATCAAGGACCTGGGGCAGATGCACTATTTTCTTGGTTTAGAAGTATGGCAACAGGAAGGGGAAATCTTCCTAGGACAAGGAAGATACACAACAGAAATTCTGAAGAGATTTTAGATGGAAGACTGTAGACCCATGGCCACACCAATGATTACTAACTGGAAGAAGATAGACACATCAGAGGATGATGAGGTTGATCCCACATTGTACAGACAGCTCATCGGGTCATTGATGTATTTGGTCAACACGAGACTAGACATTTGTTATGCAGTGAATACCCTCAATCGGTTCATGGTGGAACCAAGTAGGGCTCACTGGGCAGTAGCCAAACATATTCTCAGATACGTGAGAGGGACAGTCGAGTATGGGCTAAGGTACACCAAGGGAAATGAGATCCAGTTGAGTGGGTTCACAGATGCAGATTGGGCTGGAAGCACAGTAGATCGGAAAAGTACCAGTGGGTACTGTTTTAATCTCGGATCAGGAATGACCTCCTGGTGCAGCAGGAAACAGAAGTCCGTAGCACTAAGCTCTGCCGAGGCAGAGTACATGGCAGCAAGCACAGCTTCGTGCGAGGCCATATGGCTACGCAAATTGCTCTTGAACTTACTCAAGAAGCGGATAGAACCGACCGGGATTATGTGCGATAATCAGAGTTGCATTAAGCTCTCTGAAAATCATGTGTTTCATGACCGGTCGAAGCACATTGACATTCGGTGTCACTTTATCAGGGACTATGTCCAGAGGGGAGCAGTATAGTTGCGATACACTCCTACAGGTGAACAAGTGGCAGACATCCTCACAAAGGCTCCAAGTAAGATCAAGTTCACTTACTTCAGAGAGAAGATGGGGATGGTCAAGAACCCCTTCCACTAGAGGAAAGGGTGGTCTTCAGAAGAAGAGGGAGCTGCAGTACGGATGTTGCAGTGACAGGGCAGCAGTATAGGAAGCAGCACCGCAGAGATGAGGGGCAGCATCCGGACACCATCAACGCAACAGATGATGTAGAGTCAGAGCAGTACAGCAGTATCTTGCTTAAACACTTTCCTCGCTAAGAGGGAGTGTTGATTTCTATAGCATCGAAAAGTGTTCTAAGTCTCATTTTTGGTAGAGAGGCTTAGATATCAGTTATCCAGAGAACCCATCAATCGTTTGTGGAAAACTCGGATATGACTTTATTAAAATAATTAATTATTTTAATGCAGACCCTAAGTATAAACTTAGGGAAATTAAATAATTAAAGAGTATTAATAGAGCAGAGTGTGAATCTTCTAGAAGACGAAGATCAAGTCATCTTTTAATCTGAGCCATTGATTAAAGATATAATCTTGGTCGTTGATTCATCAACGAGAAGACTATAAGAAGAGACTTGAGGGCCATTTGGAAATCAAGTCGGAGACACTCTCAGTACCCTAAGGAAATCGATTCTGAAGCAAGTGAAATCAATTTCAATGGGTGAGTTTGTAGCGGCTGGGTTGCAGAAGCAGAAGGAGGAGGGAGAAGTCAGTTATCGGGAAGCAGATCTCAAGAGGGTGAAGGGAAGGGTGAGCTGATCAGCAGCAAGAGCCCCTCCACGCAGAATCACGCAGTCCAGAGAGCGACTGCGCAGAGCATTCACGATGGATGACGCAGAGGATGAAGGAGGTCACCCCGAGGGTCCGAAAATTGTCTGGAAGATCTAAAAAATTCAGCCAGGTGTTTGCTAATTTTTCTCTGCTCATCAGACTCCTGTAAATGTACTTTCCATTTCTTAAGATAAATATAAAACCCTCATCTGTTGCACGAGTTTTCCCACATTGGGTTTTTCCGGGGACAATTGTCCAAAAACATCTATGTTCATGTGGCTATTTCTATTGTGTTATTGGTGAAAATTGTCTTTCTGTTCTTATGCTCTTAACGATAGTGAAGATCTGCAAATGTGTTTATTTCATAATTTACTGAAGCATCTGTAAATAACTTATTTCATAAGTAGGATAAATAAACCAAGTATTGCATAAATATTTTCCTCTTGAAAATTTCACAGAATCTTTGAGAGAAGATTCTTCAATTATTCACTTTCCTTTCCTACTTCACATGTAGCAACATATCTTTCAAAATGTATTCTCCAATCAAAATTATGCTATGCCCTCCCTCTTAACTGGGGAGATTTCTTCTATCCAGGCTCCCTCTTAACCTAGGGAAATCAACTTCTTCTTTCGGTATTGGAGAACCTTTCATGGCTTCCATCCTTCTTATCATGCTTATCATATCGACTTCTCTTACGGACTCCTTCACCAACTTGTATATGAGATGTACCTAAACAACTTAGATAGCAAGTACAACAAAAACTATAGAAGCATGAAGTTATTCATAACGAAATTTTACAGTAGCAAAAGCATTAGACATAATCAGCAAGAGACTATACTTCAACTTTTGGCCCAGGTTTCGTTACAAACCCTAAATCACATCAGCAATTCAATCAAGATGTCAGATGACAAGTATATAGCGATCCCTAGAAATAAGTCAAAAGAAAAGAAAAGTATCTAATAACTTTCAAAATTCATATGTTAGATTTCCCACTAGGATTTCATGTAAACCCTAGATTTCATACACGAGCTTTAACAACCAAAAAACAATCACAGCTTGATCAACATGAATAGCTTCTACTAGGGTTTGATGTAAACCCAAGATTTTCCATCTACAAATTCTCAGTAATCACTAGAGAGATTCATAGATTCAGATTGTTATACATACTAGAGAATTTAACTACTACTAGGGTTTAGCTACAAAACCCTAGATTTCTCAAATTACATCATCCTAGAACTTCAAACTTTGACAAGGGCTTGTTTCCAAACCCTAGGACTTATGACCATTAGTAATTAGGTCAACACACATATCTAGGAAATCATTAGAAGCATGTCATATGTCATACAACATTAATACATTAGACATATATCAACCTAAACCAAGCTAGGGTTTCAACCAAATGAACACATACCTAGGGATTCATTCCTAGGACCTTACTTTAAAGACATGACAAGAGTATTGCTTAAAGACCCAACCGAAACCTAGGGTTTCAGTTCATAACAAAGCAAACCCTATTATACCAAAACTTCAAAGATTTGGGATCTTAGACAGCATCACTCAACCCTAACAAGTTAGTGTTTTCGTGATCTTACCAAAGTGGAAATTCTACTACAGTATCATGGTTTACTTCTCCTACTTGATTTAAATTATACAAGTTATATTCAGAAATTAGATTCAGAAAATACCGAAGTAAACACAACTACAGTCTACACATGCAGATCATTTACTGAATACTACGCTCATTCATACAAAGTGACACATGGATTTTTGGACATAAGTCCTCAGAAAAACCCAAAGCGGGAAAACCAGTGTAGCAGATATGAGGGTTTATTTTATTAAGTATATTCTGAGTACAGTAAATCTGGGTTCCGGATCTGGAAAACCGGACAAGAATAAAAGAAATTTGCAGCTAACCTGATGTTCCAAGACCAAATATCTGACTGATCCACACCCTCAAATGGGATTTACAAGACTCAGCCCGAGTCTAGCCCTAGAAACCCCAGCGCTGCCCCTGAAGCCCCAGCGCCAGCCCTGCTAGGCTCTGAGTGCCACAGCGTTGCCCAGAGAGAGACTGCGTAACCCCAGAGAGAGTGACGCAGGCCTTACCCTGGCCCTGGAGACCCTATGCGTAATTTTGAAACCCTCTGAAGCTGCAGCATTGAACTGCATAGTGGCTGCGCAGTTGTTGTTGCTGCTCTCTGCTCCTCTGCGTTGTCCTTGTTTGTTGCTCCTCTGTGCTGTCCTTGTTCACTGCTCCTCTACCTCTTATAGAGTCTTGGCTCCGGGATCAGATCATCCTGTAAATTTTTGTAGATGTTCTATGCTTGATGCAACTTTACTTTTTCTTCAATATCAGACAGCAATCACATAAACAATAAAGTAAAATGTTGATAGAACATACCAGTAGATCGACAGAAGACAAGCCAGAAATATATAAGTGTGTTGGTGCGTTACGGCGGTCAACAGGATGCTTCAACCAGCAAAGTCTCAATATGATGAGACAACCAGCAATGTGACACAACCCTCTAGGACAGCCAAATGGTCAACTCAAAAGTCAACCCAAAAAGTCAACGTTGTCAGTGAATGATCAACGCAAACAGCAGCAGCAGCTAGGTCAACGTAGAAAAGTCAAAGTCAACGTCTTGCCTCGAGAATAATGCCAAAAAATGCGGATTTGGAAAATCGAACTTTTGGGAGAGTTTCAGGTCCTTTTGACCTTGTGTTGACCAAAGTCAATGCTGGTCAAAGTTTGCTGCAAAAACCCTAGACCGAAAACAGAAAAGAGTTGCTGCTGAAATTTCCCACGTGTGGAGAGAAGAGCCTCCAAGGTCATCGAACCAATCAGATGAGGAGAGAGAAATGTGTGAGGATGAGATGAGTGAAAATGTCCTCCAACGTTGACCAATATATATCCATCAATGAGGGTGTGTGACACAACTGCTGGGGCACAAAACCTTAAGGCCGACCTGCAAATATTTTGAATAAATTCAAAATAAATGTTCTGCTCATCGGATCAAGATGATCTTTAGATCGATCTTGCACCTCTCCGAAAAAGGAGTCCAATAAAAATATTGGGATCTTCATCTGAGCATCACAACATGGAGTTTGGACCTAGTTGTCCAAAATTAACCAATGTTCCACCGAGTTTCCGGGACGGGGAAACACAAGAGCGGGGATACACACAAGGGAGACGTATATAAGCAACCCCAAAATTTAAGGAAATTTCGGGGAAACGGGGGGACGTCAAAGCCATAAAAATTATAAAATTATTAAAAATTTAATATATAATAAAAAAAAAATTCCAACAATATGTTAATAACTAAATTAGTAGATAGTAAATCTTATTAATTATGAAATGCACATCTAAATATGATCATCATTTCGTATTAGACTATTGTGAAGTAAAATTATCATTTGACATTTCTGCAATCATCAATGTAAATCTAAAAATAAATTACTAAATTGAATCTATCATTTGATATTATGCAATGTTCCATCTAAATGCATCATTTGGCAATGGGTATTAACAATATGCAAGGTACATCTAAATTAAATTCATCATTTGACAATTGAAACTACGCAATGCACATCAAAAATTAAATTCATCATATGACAATGACATTTGAAGTCTAAAACAGCGATAGAAAACTAAACTAAAAATAAACATAGAAGGCAGTGAAATACAAAAATTGTTTTTTTTAATTGTTATTAGCGAAAAAATTCGAGGGACGTGTCCCTCTTGCATCCCCCCTACATCCCCTCGTCCCCCCACAAGAGAGACGCATTTCGTCACCAGAAAAACACCCCCCTAGAGTTTCCCAAGTTTTCCAAAAACAAGGATGTGGGGAAAGTTTCCCCAAGAGTTTCCCCATCTTGGGAGCGTGGGGGAGCGAGGAAGCGCGTACCCCACCTTGGGGGATGCGTCCCTGTGGAACATTGAAATTAACACTCCCTCTCAACTAGGGAGAACTCCATCCACCTGTGCAATCCAAACATCGTGCGTCATCCCACCATAACTTGCTTTGCTGGCTTCTTTATTTCAGAACTCAAGTGGGTCAGTCACAAAGACATCATTCTCGACTAACAGATTCAGCCCAGAGGTCCGAAACCTCTATAGGACTCACAAAGAGTCTCATACCAACCCTAAGTCAGTTGGGGGTCCGAAACCTCACTTGGACTCAAGAGAGACATATACTAACCCGAAGTTAGTTTCACTGACACAAAGTCAGTTGGAGATCCGAAACCTCACTAGACTTGATCCCATATCAAGTGGTTGGATCGTGCCATCTTAGATAGAGAGTACGGAAATCTCTGATGCGTCCATCAGTCTTTGCTACTAGTCTCTAGCTTTTCCCAACTCATTGGCCAAATGAGAGGTACTTTCCATGAGTACGGAACTCAATGGGTAGGATGCATACGGGGCACAGATAATGAGAGGTGAACCAACTCAATCATCACAACGGTGGGGCAAAAGCACACCAACAAGGTTCGGCAAGCCTAGCCATGTGGTTGCTTATAGCTTCGAGAAGCTATGCCCAAAGCCCCCCAGAGCTCCTAGAGCTCATTGTCCAACAGGACCCTCAGCATAGGGTCATTCCACGATACCAAGACTCTCACGGAAAGTTAGGAACATGACCTTCCCAAGGGCATTGTGAGAATATCCGCGACCAACTCATCAGTTCCTATATGATCGAGCCTTATCGCGCCACGTTGTACCATATCTCGGATAAAGTGGTACCAGCCATCAACATGCTTGGATCAATCGTGGAACCCGAGATTCTATGACAAACGAATCCCCCTCTGGTTATCACAAAGGATAACAGTGGCATCTAACACATGCTCGAATAGCTCACTGAAGAGTTTTTGCAACCAAGTGACTTCACAACAGGCCATACATGTTGCAATGTATTTGGCTCAGCAGTGCTCAAGGCTACTGACTTCAGTTTCCTGCCCGAAGCAAATCTACGTGTGAAGCAACATCCAGATGTGCTCTTGCGATCCACCACACTGCCAGCCCAATCGGCATCAGTATATCCAAGGAGTGCCATGCTCCCGGCAGTGTATCTCAGCCCATGGTCTATCGTGCCCCAGAGATATGTCGAGTTTCTTGGCACCAACCCAGTGAATGTTATGAGGCTCAACCATATGTTGACTCAAAGTGTTCATGCAAAACATACGTCCGAACGAGTGTTCACTAAGAACATCAGGGCCCCTACGAGTTGACGATACTTAGTAGGATTTGCTAACAAGGGCCCAGCAGCACTGCCACTCAACTTCTTAAAGTTGAGCTCCATCGATGTCGACACGGACTTACAGTCCACCATACCAAATCTTTCCAGAAGCTTCACAATGTAATTTCCTTGAAAAAGGAAAATCTCGCCAGGTCTCTGCAAGACCTCTAGGCCTAGGAAGTAATGCATCAGTACTAGGTCCTTCATCTCGAATTCAGCAGCGAGCTCCCTCTTGCATTGATGAATAAGAGGGTCAACACTTGTCGGGAAGAGGTTGTCCACATACAGCACCAGAATGAGAGGCTTCTCTCTATCAACCTTGAAGTAAAGGTTCGGCTCAGCATTACTACAAGTGAAGCCCAACTTCATCAGGTAGTTATCTATCCTCTCGTACCAAGCTCTGGGTGCTTGCTTCAACCCATAGAGGGCTTTCTTCAACCTGCAGACATGGGTGTCCCAATCCTGGACTTCGAACCCCAAAGGTTGCTCCACATACACCTCTTCCTTTATCACACCATGCAGAAATGCGGTCTTCACATCCATCTGATGAAGACTCCATCCTTGCGTAGCAGCAAGGGCTATGATAGATCGGATGGTGGTATATTGGGCCACAAGTGCAAATATGTCATCATAGTCTATGCCTTCCTTTTGAGAGAAGCCACGGGCAACGAATCTTGCCTTGAAATTTTCAACACTTCCATCAGATCCATGCTTGATCTTGTAGAGCCATTTCGAGGTGACAACTGCTTTGTCCTCTGGTCTTGGAACCACATCCCAGACATCATTCTTCATTATGGACCCAGGATCATGGCAACACCCATGATCACCAATTGGAAGAAGATAGATGCATCAACAGATAAGGAAGTCGACTCCACCTTATACAAACAGCTCAATGGGTCGCTCATGTATTTGGTAAACACTAGGCCAGACATTTGTTTCGCTGTCAACACCCTTAGTAAGTTCATGGTGGAACCGAAAAGGGTACATTGGGAAACAGCTAGGCACATTCTTAGATATGTGCGTGGAATAGTCGGATATGGGTTGAAATACACCCGAGGAGATGGCACCAGATTGAGCGGATTCACAGATACAAACTGGGCAAGTATTTCAGTAGACCGAAAAAGTACCTCCGGGTATTGCTTCAGCGTTAGATCAGGGATGATTTCTTGGTGCGGCAGGAAGCAGAAGTCAGTAGCACTGAGCTCAGCAGAAGCTGAATATATGGTATCCAACACAGCTACGTGCGAAGCGATATGGCTTAGAAAGTTTCTTGTGAGTTTGTTCAGGAAGACGAAGGGAGCGACCAGTGTTTACTGCGATAATCAAAGTTGTATCAAACTCTTTAAGAATCCAGTGTTTCATGACAGGTCGAAACACATTGATATCAAATGTCACTTTATCAGAGACTTTGTTCAGCGTGGGGAAGTACAACTGCAGTATGTTCCCACAGGAGATCAGGTAGTAGACATACTTACGAAACCTCTAGGTAGAGCTAAGTTCATCCAGTTCAGGGAACAGATGGGGATGGTAGAGAACCTGTTTCAGTCAATGTCACATGGTTCGAGTTCAAGTTTGGGTTCGGCAATGATTAGGTTCAGTTTGAGTTCGAATTTTTTGATGAGGTTCGCCATTAGGTTCATCTCTCTCTCTCTCTCTCTCTCTATATATATATATATATATAATGAATTATAGGAATGATATCATGGACATGGAAACTGCAAGGATAAATTACAAGCTTGAGTTGTGACATGAAGTTATGAGTTTTGATCTATGAACTTGGTCAATGGAATTTTTTTGAGGTTCGCTGAACCTCAAAAAAATTTTAAGGTTCACCAAAATTCGAACCTCAAGGTTAAAGTTCGACGAACCTTGTGACATAGGTTTCAGTAGCAGAAACAGATGGATTCTCAGTTGCAGCAGTATGCAGGGTCAGCAGCAGCACAGATGCAGCGTAAAATCAAAGTTGCGTAGTAGTTGGTGGGCAATAAGGCCAGACATCAGCAGCGCAGCAGGAAGTGATACAAAGTCAGAGTGATGCTTCAGTGGGTTGCAGCACTTGAGCACATTCCTCGCTAAAAGGGAGTGTTGATTTTTGTAGCATCGGATGTGCTCTAGTCTCAAGATTTTGTAAAGAGGCTAAGACACATGCATTCTCCAAGACCCAGAAATCGTTTGGGAAAATTCCACCTGGAGATGATTTAATTAAAATAATTAATATTTTTTAATGTATTCCTAAGTCTAAACTTAGGAAATGAGATTAATTAAATTGTATTAATTAAATCTGATGAGAATCTTCTAGATGAAGATGAAGATCGAGTCCAAGCTAATCTTAGCCATCGGTTATGTTTTAATCTTGGTCTTTGATACCTCAACGAGAAATTATAAGAAGGAACTCAATGGGCACTTGGAGAACACACCAATGCAGATACCTAGTTGCCCAAGCAGATCGATTTTCTCAGTGGCAGAAGTTCGGCAAGAGGAAATCAAATCAGAGGGTGAGTTGCAGCTGGGAGAGAGAGGGATCAGCACTAGTCCGAAAGTACAGGAGAAGTCTGGAAGGGGCAGCGCAGAGGAGGGACGCAGATCACCAATGCAAAGGCAATGACCCAGTCACTGCGCAGAGGGTGACGCAGTAAGGCCAGCGAAAGGACAGAAGGTCCTTTCCGAGGTCAGAAAAACGTTGTGGAGTGTGAGAAATTGATTTAGCTTTGGCATTTTCTAGGAGTTGTTTTTGCACTCCCACATTGTACTCGTGCTGGTTGTATCCTTCAGTCCCATTGACCTATTTATGGTCATTCCTTGGACATTAATAAAATTATCTTATCTTATCTTAAGCTTTTCTAGTGCACACAAAATGATAAAGATATATAGTTTCTCTCTCTTTCTGCAACAAAAGTGACAATTGTCTAATCTATATGCCCATATGCCTATGATGCACAAAAATGAAAAAAATAAAGTTGTTTTTGTTTTTGATGAATGATTGAATAGCTTAAATGAAATAACACAGGAAATTCAGAGAGTTTAGGATTTGTTTATATCATATTCACGGCATCCACGTTTTCTATTGCAATTGTGTTTAAATACATGTATGCTTTAAAGAAAAGAACAAAGATATCTTCTAAGCATACCTTGCCCAAGGATCCTTTTCATCCCACAAATCATTTGTCTCGAGGGCCAACTCTGCAGCTGCTACCCCTTCCTCAGTGAGTTCTACCGTATTGTCCTTGAGCTCTACAGTGTAATGCTGAAATAAAATAGCAGCTAAAACGATCTTAAATGTCTCATCAAACAATAAGAACCATGTGAACATCCATCATTTCAGAACTTTGGGAGTACAAGTTTTAATTGGCACTTACATAATCACGTACAAGAAACTCAGCAACTTGAGCAGCTACAGGATATCGTGCTGCATCTTTACTGGCCTGAAAAGGAAATGAAGAAAGTTGCAAAATCATTCAGGGTAGTAATATTATTGACAGCTATGTTCCCTCCATTGTTGCTAGTTATGAATTTAACCAGAAACACTTCCAATGCTATTAAATAAAATATTTTTACAAATAGAACAAGTAGAAAACAACAAGACAAAAGACTTTACTTCACCACTTATAAGCAGTGGATTCCTGCCTTCATCTATTAGGACTGAATCAACCTCATCCACAATAGCAAATTTGAAAGGCTTGGGCCTGATTCAAGTGTATCAAACAGTCATTAAACAATCAAGCCACATTCCAGCAACATACTGAAAACACAAATCACTATAAGATTTACCATCTCATAACAAGTTGTTCTTTACTTTCACAAAGGTTGTCACGGAGGTAGTCAAACCCAAGTTCCTGCAGCAACATGGTAATTATTTTAAGATCACTTGAGCATAACAGGCATGTAACTTTAAAATCAGGCAACCATTGAGAATGCCACAGCACTAAACTGATGCAAATCAGATTATCATTAGAAAAGCAACAAAGGAAATACAAAACCTACTGAATTATTTGAATATGTGATGTCGCATGCATAGTTAGCTCTTCTTTCCTCAGCACTCATGCCACTCTACAAATATAACTCACAAATTGTTAATGAAATGATGCAATATAGATTCTGTAATTGTGGATTGACTCACAATTTAAAAGTAAAGATTAAAATTCACATGTAAAAGGATGGAACGCAGATGACCTGGATAAGACCTACAGAAATTCCCAGGAAGCGATGGATGCGCCCCATCCACTCAGCATCACGTTGTGCCAAGTAATCATTAACAGTCACAACTGTTTATCCAAAATGAACATTAAAAATATAAAAATATAAACGAAACAATATAAACTTACTTAATAATATTATTCTCATAATAATCAAGTTGTAGTCCACTGGGCTGTGGTATACTAGTTGAGACAGGGTGTCATCTTGCCAATGACACAGGTCCAAACCCCAGAGGAGATAAAGCTCTGGATCATAAGTTGGCCCAGTTCTATGAGATTCATATGAAGCATTAGTTCAGAAAAACACTAGTTATAAAATTTTAAAGCATAAATGGTGATGCGATAAGAAACTGATACCATGGAGATGTACCCATAAGGATCAAAGGCTGTAATTCTTGTTCCGATTTAATAAATATATGATGTTATTCAGATTCAATTGATTTCACATATACCAGCCTAGATCCATCTTAACTTTGGATCTACCAAGCACCGAGAGGGATCAACTTTCTTGAGATGCAAACATCTTTTAGAGTGAAAAGAGATTTAAGAGATTTGATCTCTCTCGGCGCTTGGTAGATTCAGAGGTAGGATGGATCTAGGCTGGTTTAATTATTAGTTATGATAAATTATAATTATAGTTATAATTATAATTTTATTTTTATTTTATGTTTCTTATCCTATTTTATTCACACGATATGGACAACTGCTGTGATTACTCATACTTCCATTAGTAGTAGGGTTTTTTCTATTCTTGGTTCCACCCACATTACTTTCACTACAACATCTATACTTAATAAAACTCAATAACACTCAATAAAAACTGTATCTTAACTTATGTTGCTATAAACATCTAGAGACAAATTCCAGTGAATTTTCATGGGAAGCTTAAAACCAATGGTTGACACAGTCTAAATTGAGCAACTCCGATAAATTTTAATGCTCACAAAATGGTAAGAGTTGTTATGAACCTCTGAGAGAAACATACTACGATGAATTTTAATGCAGAGGTTAAAAATGAAATGTAAAACCAACTGCCACATCACTGCTTTATAGCTGGTTGACAACGTCTAAACAGAGAAAAATCAGAATTACTTTATAAGGAATAGGCGAGCAAGAAAAATATAAATAAACTCAGGACTGCATGCACCAGATTCCATTTTTTCATTTTCTCATTTCTCTTCACATTCATGATTCAAGAGAAAATTTCAAACGTATAAAATAAAATGAACATACAAAACAACGTGAACAAACCTAATCTTTGAAGTCTATGTAACAAAGTGAACAGGGTTGTTTTTCCCAAGTTTTACCTGCAAGACATGCATCTACAGAGCTACAAAGTCTTTGTGTAATGTGTCTTTATTGAGTGGTTCTCTTTACTGAATCGGATATGAAACTTGGTCAGGGTTTTGATATTTGTGGTGGAATTTCGGATTTACTTTGTTCTGGTTAAAAGATTTTGTTGCAATGAATGTCTTTTACTTTGTTCTGGTTAAAAGCTTTTGTTGCAATGAATGTCTCATATTAGAGAAAAATACCTTTAAAATTTAAATAGACTATAGTAGAGAAAAATACCATGAGTTGTGAAAACCTAGCCCAAAACACATCATCAGTAAACTCACTATTTCATGTCAATTTTGTTTTAATTATTAATTTTTATTTTTATTTTTTTTAATTTTATTTTGTTGCAATGAATGTTTCACATTAGAGAAGAATACCTTTAAATAGGTACATTATAGAAGAATACCTTTAAATAGGCTTCATTAGATAGGAATACCATGGGAAAAACCATGGGTTGTGAAAAACTGGAGCCCAAAAAACCTCCATTGGTAAATTTATTATTTTATCTCAATTTAATTTTGATTATTAATTTTAATTTCAATTTTGCTTCTTCTTTTTTTTGTAATTTAACCAAGCCAAAATGGTTACATAACATAACATCACAACATCTCTTCGGGTTGTAGAGGCCTTTCGACACAAATAAATATTTTGATTTTGAAATGAGTTACGGTTTCTGCCATCTGGGCATGTGGTACTGATAAGCCATGGTATTGTAACAAAGCCTATTTACAAGTTCATAATATTTATGATAAAATGGGGGTGATTATCCATGGTTGAGAATCATGTTATATTATTGTAAGTGTATTGTAAGTATTAAATTTTTATGTGTTTATTAATTAAATTTAAATATCATTACAGAATGATTATTTTACACCACTATATCTCTCTCTTACCTTTTTATTTTTAGATTTAATTTTTAAAATGTTATAAAATTAAATTAAAATTAAATATTTAAAAAATGTTGACATACAAGCTTTCTTACATTACATCTAACACCTACACATCGCTCCCATACTGGGCTGTAAAGTGCCTATTGGCATAACCAGTTTGAAACTTCGAAAGTTATTAGAATTCAAGGTCAAGAGCCATCCTTCCTTGTAAAAAGTTTCATACAAAACACCATGATTGCATTGAGTTTGCAACAGAATCCTTTTATTCGAAGAGTGGGTTCAAAAAAACAGGCAGCTGACAAATCACTAAAGGAGCTCAGAGTTATGATCTTTATCTTTGCTTTTAATTTTCCAATCAATTGTATCTGACTCATGCTTAGCTTCATGCAGTCAGAGCTTTGCAAAAACTCAATATATATCATCAAGGAATTATCATGACCACATTAAACATCAAGTAGACCAGCAGAACACATTGATAACAATTTCAGTTCAAGAAGATACGGCATTGGTGTTTATCTAATTCGAGGGAATTCAAAACCAGGAAATGTCCTTGTTCACTTTTTAATTTCCTTTGTTTTAACCTGATATCCTTTTATTGAAGCACAACAATCATCCCTGACTCAAAACAGTGTACCTGATAAACCCATTTAATTTGAAAAGTTCAGAATTTTTGAGCTGGAGAAGTAACTTCGAAACGCTTTTACCCTGCTAGAGTGGCATTCAATGAATCCCTCAATGTCTTCCAAAGGATACTCCATATCATTCAACAACACCAGTGTTATTGTGAAAGAATGAATCAAGCATTTCTTCAGGATGCAAAGAATGGTCTATTTTGTAAAGCAGCAACAAAAGAGTCTTATTCTGTTGTTTCCACAATATCCTTGCCAATTCACTTCTTCTTTCCTTTTCTCTGCTACCATTGAGGTTCTATTTGTTCATGCATGTTGAACCACTGCTTCTGCTTGTCTCCTTCAAGGTACTATACTTGAACACTTGCTTCATCAATTTTCTTGGTCTTGAATAGCATCAAGTGTCGTTGAATTTGATGAAGCAATACTCCCAAATACTTGATCAAAATATAGACACACAACTGTATAGCTTTCTTCCTAAATTCTATAGTGAACTGCTGGACTAATTGACCCTACCTTCGTCTGAAGTACTGCCATGCAATTTGTTGGTGCTCCTCATACCCAATTGGGTAGATCTGAGCATCATCCATCATGTCCTTGAACAGCTCCCAATCAGTCATCGATGGCTCATTTTCTAGTACTCTGCTTACTACAGGACTCTACCAACATCCCAAAGCATGACCTTCAACTTCAAGCTTTACTCTGGAAAATGAAATCCTCTACTTCCCTGTGACTTCGAGTACACTTAAGTACACTTTCATCTGCTGTAGCCACTAGTTCAGGTTGATGGCATCAACTTCTCCTGCATATGGCTTGATGTCCACCTTTGCCTCTACACAGGAAGGCACCTGCATTCTCCCATCTCTATCTAAGTCTTGAGCTCTAACCGTGGCTCCACCTTTTTCTTGCAATCTTTTGGGTTAGCCTTGTGTTCTCCATGCTCGATCTCTATTGAGGGTGCCTTCATACCTTTCACTACTAGCAGTAGTGCTACCATTGATCTTAGTCCGGCAATACTTCTATTGTTGCCAATCAAACATGTCCCTCAAATCTTTTTCTTCATCTTATCCATGATGACCTCTCGTCATTGTTAGCCCCTACTTTCTTTGAAAGCCTAACAACAATTCTTGTCCACTTCTCCTATAGTCGCTATCGATGTTTACTAGATAGGTCTCACCAAGTATTTTCAAACTTGGGCTCTGATGTAATATAATCCCTTAACAATAGGTTTATGGCCAGTTTGTTTCAACAACATGGATCCTTGACTGATTTCCACAACACTGTGATTCCCATAAGTATTTTCAAAAACTGAGATGCAAGATACAATTTACCTGTATTCATTTTATTGAAATTTGTAACTAGGTTCGGTCTTCATAATATTCTATGTAATATTGATTTTATGTATTTAATGCTAAGTTGCAGGAAACGTGGGTCTAGGGCCTGTTTCCCTAAAAAAACAAAACGGAAACGCTGAAACGCTTACCGTACGGCTGGGAAACGCGTTTCCAGCCGTACTGGTACGTTTCCTGTACGGGAAACGTCGCCAGTGCAGCCGGAAACGCGTTTCCTTCCCTAAACAACATTTTTATTTTTATTTTTTTTGCCTTTTAAGTTTTAATATTATTTTAATTGTTTTTTTGTCTCTTCAATGCTTCTAGATGGATTTCTAAACTTATAAAAAGACGATTTCACATAACATTTCTTAAATGTCCTAAATTATAATATATATATATATATATATATATATATATATATATATACCGCATTTCCCCATTTCCAAAATTTGGGGAGGTCGCATTTCATATCACTTCCCGTTGCGGAAACTCGTTTCCGTTTCCCCGTTTCGTGCAACTAAGATTTAATGTTAAGAGAAAAGAAAAAATTATTATTGTTATTTTATAGCATGGATTTCATGCTCAAGGTCAATTTGTTTTAGGTCAAAGCACCCATTGTGTGTTTCTAGGGTTTTTGTCATCGTCATATGTAATAGACCCTATTAGGCATCTTGTATCAAGTCAAAAGAATTGATTTAAGTCAAAATTGTGTCAAATGTCCCTCCATGACCAAGTCGCCCTGCAAGAGAAGAAGTTGGCCTCATGAAGGGTAATTCAACCACCTGAGAAGCCTATTTATAAGAAGAACTCAACCTCATTTGAAGAACCATCCAAGCAAGTTCAATCATAAGGAGGAGAACAAGAAAGAAGAGCGAAGAGCAATTCAAGGACTAGAAGATAACAAATTTGAAAGTTTTGGGTCAATCTCTCTCACACGTGCGAAGGAGAAGCTAGGGTTTCTCCAGCATCAAGGATGAAATTAGTGATCAAAGGACAAGACATATCATCCAATTGCCTAAGAAAGAAGAAGCAAGTCAAGCGAAGGAGTAAGGAGGCCTGAAATAGCCTATCTATCCCACACGTGCGAAGTTGCAGCTGCTACAAAAGGGCTGAAAAGTTGCAAACCTGCAGTGAAGGTTGAAATTGTTGCTAGGGGTCAAAGTTGCTAGAGAAGTTGCTGGAAGATCAAAGTTTGTTGCTGGAAGTTGTGTTAAGAAAGCTCATCAAGAAGGAAGGTTGACTTGGCCTTGGAAGTATCTATTTTGGGTCTAAAGATCTTGGAATTCGTCATTTGAAGATTCTATAAGAAGAGAAGAATTTCCTGTGGGTTTTCCTCTCTAGGAGAGGTTTTGGCCCTGGGTAGTAGCCTATATCCTGTGTCCATTTGTGTTATTGATCTTCATGGTTTGGTAGTTGTTTGATGATATGAACACTATAATAATTAAGAGAAAAAGCTAATTATAAATACTACAAGTTGATGGAAAGCACATCACAAGCAGTTCTCAAAGTAAAGAGAAATCACCCTAATCTAGTTGCCATAGATTTCTCAACACATTTTCCCTCGAATAGTTTTAACTTTTTCCATGTAGGCCTAGATGCACTTACTAACTCACCTCAATGGCCATTCATTAGCTTTCAAGCAATCCCAACTCCAAGCTTCATGTGAGTATCATGTGAAGAACATATGTTGTTGATTTTCGGATAGCATCGGATGTGCTCTAGCTCCGAAACTTTGTCGAGGGTGCAGGATACATGAGATCTCCAAGACCCAGAAATCGTTTGGAGAAATTCCACCCGGAGCTTAAGTTATTCAAATAATTAATTATTTTAAATGGAGCCTAAGTTAAAACTTAGGTAAATAGAAAATTAAAGTGAATTAATTTAAACATGTGGGTGAGAATGTTTTAAGTGACAAAGATCAAGTCTTCCCTAATCTTAGTTGTCGATTAGAGATTAGATCACAGTCATTGATTCATCAACAGGAAAAGTATAAAGGAAGGCTTGAGGATCACTTGGAGAACACACACAGAGTCTGAATCTAGAGATCGAATTCCTCTGACAGAGCAGTGCTCGGACGAAGATCAGATATGAGTGATTCAGTTCAGCAGTGAGGGGTAGAAGCAATTGTTGGTCGGAGGACCAAGAGTACATTGCAAAGAGGCAGCAGAGACAGCCGAGAGACCAACGCAGCCACCAGAAGAGGTGACGCAAACCCCAGAGACAGTGACGCAGGCCCACGCAAGGCTCACGCAGGGGCTGCGCAGTGGCTCCAAGGGACAGTCCAAAAATTACTAGAGATCGAGATTTCTATGCCAGCAGGGCTGGAACTTGATTTTTGAGAGGCAGATCGGTGCAGAGAGAGGGTGACGCAGTCTTCAGCTAGACCCACGCAGGCCTACGCATCTACTGCGCAGAGGTAGCTGGGGTTTCACCAGTTTCTGATCAGGATCAGCCAGGACTTGCAGAGTGAGGTAAAACTCACGATTTTTCTGTCTACCAAGGATATTCTCTGTTGGGTGAGCTAGATTATGGCACCCTAGATGTACTCAAATTATTGTTTCTTAATAATATAAACCCTCAGAATTGTTGCACTGGTTTTCCCGCATTGGGTTTTTCCGGGGACGTTTGTCCGAAAATAAGTGTGTCCTTTGTCTAATGCCTCATTTATTTTTCAGTACTTGATCCATATAGTTGTGTAGGTTGCAATGTATTTACATTAATATTTTCTTGATGTATTCAGAAAATAACTTGTTAATTTAATGAAAACAAGTAGGTATTGTAAATCATGTTTCTGCAGTAGGATTTCTATAACTTAGATTCAGAAATTTTAACATGGTATCAAAGCTGTTGCAGATCAAGTAGAGCTGAAGCCATTAGCGAAAGGAAGAAGAAAAATTTGTTGCAGGAAGGCAGTTGTCCCGAGTGACAGCGCTAATCCAGAAAGAGACAGAGGAAGGGTGACACAGTCACCAGAGGGGCTCACGCAGATCCTGCGTCAGCCAACTACGGTGACGTTGCAGCTGCAAGAGGCAGCGCAGTGCTTGCTGGGATAGTGCAGAGGTTTTGGGCCTCAAATTTTTTTGGTTGTCGTGGCTGGAGGAGCAGTTCGATTTTCTTCTGGAGTTGTCGGTGGGGCATTGTTTACGTTGGTGCAGAACAGTGTCTAGTGGGGCAATGGCAAAGTAGAGGGAAGCAATTCCTCAAAAGACTTCTTGCCAAGAAGTCTAGATCTAATGCCAATCACCAGCAAAGAGTTATCGGAGAGGAGTGTTTCGACATCAGTTGGGAGAAGGATTTCTGTAAAGGAAATCGATTTTCAGAGGGAGCTTGTTCCTTGGAAGGTTTCTAGCGCCAAAGAAACCCAGATCTGAGTTTCGTTGGGGCAGCAGCAAAAGAGGGAGAAGAGAACCAATTCGACATTTTCTTGTTGAGCAGAGATAGCTGCACATGGACTGAGGGATCAAGACAGGTTGGATGGAGCATCGCACTTTGTCATCTAAAAGGCCAGGATCCTGTCAGTTTTGGATGAACATCGCATCAAGGATCATGTCTTGAATGCAGTTGTTGTCCCTGTTGATGTTGATCCTCTCAAGAAGTACGAAGAGGCTCAAGCAAAGGCAAAATGCATGATCATGGACGAAGTCAAGGATCATGTAATCCCACATATTGCTGAGAAGAACACAGCAAGGGAAATGTGGACTTCCTTGACCACTATGTACCAGGGAACTTTCGTCCAGCGGAAGATGTTGCTTGAGAATCAGCTGAGACTGTTTCATATGCAGAAGGGAGAAGAGATGAACCCCTTCCTTATCAGATTGCAAGCGATCCGGGATCAGCTAACTTCCGGAGGGGCCACACGCGATGATGGTTTTATGGTTAGGACTGCCCTGAATGCAGTCTCTGAAGACTGGGAAACATTTGTCCAAGATATTTTGGGCAGGGTCGCTCTTCCAAATTGGGAGGAGATGTGGGCAGCTCTTCGACAAGAAGAGATCGGAAGGTTGACCAAGGCCGGAAGTAGCAGGCACGAGGATCAAAATCAAGAAGGAGGAAGAGGAAGATGCGGCTCTCACATCTAAGGGACAGCGTGGGAAGCAGAGAAGGAAGAAGAAGGACCTCTCGAAGGTCAGATGCTTCAGGTGTGGAGAATTGGGACATTTCGCCACACAATGCCCTCTGAAGAAGAAGGGCAAAGAAGAATTCGACTCGAAGGCTACTGCAGTGAAGGATGATAATTGTACCATGAGTGCTCATGTGCCTCGAGAGAAGAGGTGGGGCGACATTGATCTATAGTTCTTGAACTGCAGTGAAGGGGCAGGATCCTTGAGGTGCCCAAACTCTTGGATCACATACGGCTACGGGACCCCTTAATGACAGTAGCAGAATGACGGGTGTCAGTTGGTGCGAGAGATGATGGAGCGACAGTGGCAAAGCTACAGTGCCGAAGTCTGAAGCAGCGCAGAGCAGAGGTAGCAGCAGCAACGCAGAGCACGAAGGTGCAATGCAGTGCAGAGCAGTGCTTACGCACTGCAGAGCAGCAGCAACACAGTAGCATCAGAGGGTCAGCGTAGATTAGCAGCAGAGGTAGTTCCAGCATCGAGATGTATCTAGACTGACCAGTATGTCAGTTTTTGGGCAGGTTTTCAGTTGCTTAACTCTCAGCAACTGAGTTGCAATGCAGCAGTTAGCAGTGGCAGTGTTATGGGAAGCACGATGCAGCATTTGAGAGGAATTTGCAATACAGATGAGGCAATGACAAGTGGCAGTGTCATGGGCAGCAGTACAGATAGCAGTGGATGAAGGGCAACAAGCCGAGCATCAGCAGCGCAGAGGACCAATGTCGTGGATCAGGGTGATGCTTCTCATATGAAGTATTGCTTGAGCACATTCCTCGCTAAGAGGGAGTGTTAATTTTTGGGTAGCATCGGATGTGCTCTAGCTCCGAAACTTTGTGGAAGGGCTAGGACACATGAGATCCCCAAGACCCAGAAATTGTTTGGAGAAATTCCACACGGAGCTTAAGTTATTCAAATAATTAATTATTTTAAATGGAGCCTAAGTTAAAACTTAGGGAAATAAAATAATTGAAGTGAATTAATTTAAACATGTGGGTGAGAATGTTCTAAGTGACGAAGATCAAGTCTTCCCTAATCTTAGCCGTCGATTAGAGATTAGATCACGGTCGTTGATTCATCATCAGAAAAAGTATAAAGGAAGGCTTAAGGATCAGTTGGAGAACACACACAGAGTCTGATACCATGTGAAAATTTGGTGACCTGAATCCTATTGCAGCAACTAATATTATTTCTCCTAATTGTTAATTAAATGTAACAATTTATCTGCAGTTTTCTATGGCAAATACTGAAATAAATACACTGCAACCTTCACAAATAAAAACTGCAGAAGAATAAAACGCTGGAAGAAATGCTAGCACACAGACATAAATAACACAGTTATTTTTTGACCAATGTCCACGAAAAAACCCCAACTTGGGAAAAATGGTGCAGCAGCTAAGGGTTTTATTATTATGCAGCAGTGAAATAATATGAGTACAACTGGATGCTGAAACTGGCAATCCTACAGAGAAATACTAGCAAGAAAAATCTAGTGAGGAAATTTCCTCACTCCACACTTCACAGGCCAATTCAGGCATTAACCTCACCTCAAATTGAGTCATCCAAACTGGCTCTACGCAGTCACTGTGTCATGCTAGTGCAGTCACTTTTGCACTCAGCTTGGAATAGCTTCTCCTCAAGCCGTTTGGTCAACTGTTGTCTGGGAAAACGTCTCTCCTAGCCTTTGGAACCTCTGCCCAGCTTCTAGCACTGAAACTCTGCTTCTCCCCAGCAAATATGAAATTGCCTCTAGAGGCTATTGCGCTGCTCTGCATCGGCCTCGCTATGGCTCCTCTCCCTCTCTGCAAATGCACTCACCAGAACTGGAATCCTTCCTCCGACTTCACTGTCTCTGCCCCCTCTCTCACTGCTTCGATCTCACTGACTCTCTCTCCGGCAACTGATTGTTGCTACTCTGGAAATCAATCTGCCTATGAAATTGAACTATTGAAGTGATTTCTCCAAGCGCCATCGACTTCTTATAATCCTCTGTTGAGACTCCAATGACCAAGATTAGATCTTAATCGATGGTTAGGATTAACTTGAAGTTGATCCGTGTGAGTTTCTAGAACATTCACACCTTGACTTAATTAATTCTGATTAATTAGTCATATTCCCTAAAAGTTTAGATTAAGGAAATATTTAAAAATTGACTAATAATCTAATTAAGTCATTTCTAGGCAGAATTTATGCATTTTGGAGATCTCACTTATAATCCTCTATTGAGACTCCAATGACCAAGATTAGATCTTAAACGATGGTTAGGATTAACTTGAAGTTGATCCGTGTGAGTTTCTAGAACATTCACACCTTGACTTAATTAATTCTGATTAATTATTTATATTCCCTAAAAGTTTAGACTAAGGAAATATTTAAAAATTGACTAATAATCTAATTAAGTCATTTCTAGGCAAAATTTATGTATTTTGGAGATCTCGTGTATTCTAACCTCTCCACAAAATTTCAAGGCTAGAACACATCTAATGCTACAAAAACTAACAATTTGTTGTGGGAATTTCTCCTGTGGAGCTTTGTAATTTGTTGTTAGAAAATCCCATATCATCCTGAGGCAATAAGAACAAACTCATTGTTGATTTTCCCCTTTGTGGGTTTCAAAGATAAAAATTGTGTCAACTGTGTGGTTGTTGCTACTATCGTTTCTGTTGTGCATTTCATTTGTTAAAGAGCCCATTAGTGGTTAGTTTACAAACCAGAATTTATTGGTTGTTGCAATTTATTTCTGGATACAAAATTTGTTGGGAACTAATTCTTTTACTGGGCTTAGGAATTTTACATTGTTATCTTTGGTGAATGTCTTGGAGGGACCACATATGGATACACTTTTACATTTGCTATTTTGGGAGTTGACAACATATTTTCTTGTGGAGCACTCCATCTACTTGGCACCTTGCACATTCATCCATTATGTTGGTTTCCTTGGTATTAATAGACATGGATTAGTTACATGCATCTTGTGGACCTCTTGCTATTTTGGAGGAGTTGTGAAGGATTCTCCTAGGAGGATTATTATATGTGTATCCTCTTATGCATCTTGGCAGACACACTTAACGAGTTCTCCTGGGTGGACTTTGGAGCACATCCTCCTACGTGGAGAATTATCTTATTATATCTTTGCTTGCATGCATTCTTGAAGGGCACATTTCATGTGGATAATTGGCATTTAACTTGGTTTGGTGCTTATTTTTAGTGGTGCACCTCGTTCCTAAGCATTATTTGATGCATACTACTCTCTTTAGAAGGGGAAACTTGGCTTGGAGAGGCCAATGTCCAGATGCCTTGAATTGGTCAACCATGGATTGAGGAAAGATCTATTTGGTCAACCAATATTTTACTATTTGTTTGACTTGTCATGGTGTTAGAAGGATAATGATATTTTATTGTATGAGAGAAGAGACTCACTCTATAAAGAGAAGCTCTCTCTCCATTGGAATGGTGGTTAGAGACTTCGGGGATTGAGGAGCTCTTCCCCTGGGCTACATTGTACAACATTTTGGCAAGCTTAATGGAAGATTGGTTTATCATATGTAAGGCTTAATTTTTGGCATGCTTTTACTGTTGTTGGATTATTGTAGGAACCTCTTGCAAAGAATGTTTTATGAAGGCTTTATATTGTAGTATTTTCCATTTGGATAGGAATAATGTGAGCAGGTTCTCTCTTTCATTTCCTTTTTTCGTTACATTTCTACATCTATTAATCCTTCACCTATCAAACAAGTGGTTGTTATAATTAATATACTATTGTGGGGCAGCACCTTCATCAACTTGTTCAAGAGTGGCATCGATCAGGCTCTCCAAGAGTTATTTCTGTAGTTATTTCCATGACTATGAAGGTTGATTGTGGCATCCTATTTGCAGCCCTTTCCTCCCTAATTATTCACAAAACAGCCCTTTTTAGGGTGATGCTCCTAGACTCCATTTTGCCAAAGATTTGGTTGGCACTAGTCCCAGGGCTTCCATTGTCATTATTATTCTCAAACATTGTTTTGTTAAGACTTACTCTTCAAACATCATCTACGACCTCCACTCCATAACCGTATGAATCTTACTTAGGGATACCCCCTTGCATTTGCATTGGAGAAAAACCAACCTTGAGAGAAAGGAAGAGCTACTAAGATGAGAAAGGGTAGCCTTCCTAACGGCCTAGTATTTAACATAGACCAATAGCCATTTAGGCGGAAGGTTTGACTTTTGCAACCCTAAACTAGTGATAAGGTTCTTGGACCTTCTACAGACTTCATGAAATCCCACACGTGGATAGCCCCACATGTGTGAGTAAGGGGGCTGACATATCATCCACTTGTACCATGGTGAACACCTAGGTAGGTCAACTTGTGGGAGGCATAGCTTTCTCATACGAGCTCTGATTAAGGCGATTCTTGTACTGTTAGAAAGGTATTGGTGTGTAGAACATGGAATCTTGGTCCATTGTAAGTTTGGGACCATAAAAAGTTGTAATTTAAGGCCTTTAAATGGATTTAAATTTTTTTCTGCCCCAATTTGCCAAATTGGGACCGTCGTCAAAATGACCCTACTGTTGATGTTTGTAGCTCAAGTAGGAACTTTTGCACGGGCCTAAATGTCTAAGGAAGGATCCAGATCAGCTAGGAGATTGAAGGGAATATCAAGGGTTTGATCAGCTGGATCAATTCCAGTTTCTTGTTGTCTGTGTTTTTCCTTAACAGGCCATTGTCCCAGGAAGGGAGCCCTTGTATGCCATAGATTGTATTTAATGAAACGGCATATTTGAAGGGCAGAAAATATTGTGTGCATGTGATTGAGATTGGTGTTTTAATTTGCTTCCACTATTATATTTGTTTTACATATTAAAATCCTAGTTATGTCTTTTATTCAATAAATCTGCATAATAATTAAATAGTAATGCAAGGAATCTAGTAGGTAGTAATTGGCCAGGTTGTTGGGGTTAGAAAATTAAAATCTGCAAGCTGATTCCTCCAATTTTTTAGACTATGAAAGCATTGAGATAGATGAAAAATAATACAATGATCCAATCCAGATCAATCCTCTACAAAATCAACTTACCAATCATTACTATTAGTAAAATGTCTAGATGGCCCAGAATCAACATACTGATACCGCTCATCCATACCACTCTTTAAATCCTTGCTTCTGGCCATGAACACATAGAAACCTTCCCCTCCATGTGTTCAACCACTTTAGCATTATTCTTTCTAGATCAATCATTGGATGAATGCTCCTGGTTGTGCTTTTCATTCCACAACCACTTCCTACAAACTCTGTTTATATGACCTAACTTCATACAGTAAAAGCATTTCATGGCTTTTATACATTTACCTAACTCAAAGATTTACCATCATCCTCATCACTCAGCTTATTGTCCTTGCTCTTAAACTTACTAAAAGTGCTACCTCAGAAGCCTCATTCACACTACTATTTCTAAACCATATGTCTTGCTACAAGAGCTTAGTGCTTAACTATTCAAATGTCAGATCTTTATTGGCATTGGTAATGTTATAGGTCTCGATTAATTTTGCATAGGGAGAAAGACAAGTTTTCGAAGTTGTAACCACTATATCTTCTTTTGTTGTCCTTTCAATTGATTTCAAATGATCTCTAATATCCTTAATTTTTAATAAATGATCTTGCAAAGTGTTAGACCTCTCCATTTTAAATGAAAATAACAATTTAAAAAACAAAACAAAACAAAAACTCTACTTTTGTTTGAGGTTTCATACATCTCTCATATAGATTCCCCCATATGACAAATGCATCACTACCATCAAGAACTTCGGGAAAGATCTCATTCTTCATTAAGAGCTTCATCAACATCACAACCACTCGATTCTTCGTATCATGTGCCTCTTGGGCATCCATATCAATTTGACTTTGCACTTCTTTCCCCAATAAAAGCTTGTCCAAACATCTATATTCAAACATGGAAAGCATCTTTTGTTTCCATGATTTAAAATTCTGACCATTAAACATTTCATTTCTATCCAACATTAAACAAGATAAACTATCCATTTTTCTCAGATGGAAATACACTACACAAATGTGAATTTACCACTACATCTCAACAATTTATAAACCTTACCACCATCCCAATATTTAAAAACAACACACTCTAAACCATACTTGTTTCACACAACAACTAATTTTGTACCAATTATAGACTCACTGTGTAAATAACTCTATCCGCCAAACTTGCAGATGTATTTCCACATCTAAGAATATTAAGCTTAGAATCTCTAACTGGTAGTCAAAAAATAATCTTCCACAAGAAAACAATTGAAAAATCACAGATACCTCCAATCAATTAATTCTCACATGGTACAGTTCTATAAATTCTTGATTCTGCGGGTTGTCTTTTCTTTGTTCTGAGTACGGGTCTTCAAATTTCTCTTTGATTCTACATATTGTTGACTCTAGCTTCACAATACAAGGATAGTGGTTGAGTATCACAGATCCTTTGACAATAGTGTATCTTTTCTATAATGGTGGGTCACATGACAACTACACCTCTAACATATTTTCCTTCACCTGGCAACTCACTATTCACATGGTCCGCAGTTCAACTCTATTCATAACGATCTCCTCTATTTGGCAACCCCTTAATTCAAACCACCACTAGAGACTCACATAAAGACACAAAAAATTCTTCCCATGTGGACCCACACTCACGTGACAGCTTATTCATGGCTCAACTCACTTGTCAGTATAACACTTTGTCAATTCCTCACGAGCTCCTTCTAGATGAAATCCCACTTCTAGTACATCAACTCCACCACTCTATACTATATAGGCCATTGTTTCTTTTATTTGGCCATCATCAATTCACATGGGAAAGACCCCATACTTTTTTCTACAGACTATCCTACAAATTCTCTAATTCATCATAAGCCACAACTCCGATTCCTCCAATGGCTACACTACTTCACGACAGGCACAAGCCATGTTTCCAGCATTATAGGGCATACTTACACCCACAATGATGGACAGGTCATCACTCCCCAATAATCTTACTCTTCCACCCAATTTGGGCTTGTGATTGCAGTCCCTCAATTCCTTTTCTAATCATGGCAATTCCTTGGCTCTTTCACCTGCTTTCTTGCCTTATCCTTAACTTGGCTCTAATACCATGTTGGTGTGAAAATTTCTGAATATTACTTTATGCAGAAACCCTACTGTTAATTCTGGTTATACTTCTCCTACTTAAACAAGTTATTAATGCTGAAATCTTCAGATTAACATCGAAGTAAACACATAACAGACTTTCACCGATTCAGATCTAAAACAGAAGTACATGCACATAGACAAAGTGACACAAGATATTCTGAACAACTATCCCCGGAAAAAACCCAATGCGGGAAAACCGGTCTTCTAGCTGCTGGAGGGTTTATATTATTAAGTAGTTTCTGAATACAACAAATCTGGGTACCTTGCTGGTTAACCCGATAGAGAAAAAATAGATCTGCAACTAACATGTTGTTCTAGAGACTGAAAACTTGATTGATCCACACCCTCAAATGGGATTTACAAGACTCAACCCTTTCCGACCTCTAGAAACCCCAACGTTGCTCCTAAAGCCCCTGCATCAGCCTCTGCGTGCCTCTGCAATGTCCTGGAGAGGGATGCGTAACCCCAGACTGGGTGACGCAGTCCCTACGCTGCCTTAGCTGGACCAGCGTAACCCTGGAGGGCCTCCTGTTGCTCAGCGCTGCCCTTTCTGGGATTGCGTAGCTGCTGAAGCTCTCTGTGTTGTGCAGCTGCCGCTGTTGCCCTTGCTCCTCTGCACTGCTCCTGGTTATGGCCTCTCTGCCTCTTGCTAATTCTTGGCACTGGGATCAGATCATCCCCTTAGCCAATACTACCCCTCTCCGCAACTAAAACATTTCGGAAAATTCTTAGCAAAACCTGCCCTAGAATTTCAGCTTAGTCTCAGTGCTTTGCCTCTGTGTGTGTGTTCTCCAACTGACCCCAAGCCTCTCTTTTATACTTTCTCGTTGAGAAACCAACAGCCATGATCTAATCTTGAATCGATGGCTAAGATTAAAAGAAAGCTTGATCGATGTGACTTGAGTCATTTCCATCACATGTTTTAATTAATTACCTTTAATATTTTAATTTTCCAAGTTAGACTTAGGGTCCTTAATTAAAAATATTAATTAATTAATTATCTCCCAAACTGGATGTAATTTCCCAAATCCCTTTCTGGGTCCTGGAGATCTCATCTACTCTAGTCTCTCCACAAATTTTGGGAGCTAGAACACATCAGATGCTACACCAACACTCAAGAAAACTCAACACTCCCTCTTAGCGAGGAATGTGCTATAGTATAGCTCTGTTTCACCCTGAAGCTTTGCACTGATCTCTGGTGTGGGTCTTTGCACTGATGTTGGACCTGTTGCCCTTCATCACTGCGTTGTTGCTGCGATCCCATACTGCTACCCATGACACTGCCATCGCCACTGCCACATCTGTACTACATCTCCCTCTAAATCTTCTACATCATGCTGCCAACTATTGCATTGCATCTTCATTTGCTGAGAGAAACAACTGAAACTCCTGCCCAATCTTTGACAAACAAGTCAATTAGGTTGCTTCCTCACCACTGAAGCTCCATCGGTTGCTGATCTGTGCTATCATCTGGAGGATGATGCACAGCTACAGCTCTGCAGTGCGTAAGCAGACACCCTCTGTGCTGCTAAAGTCACATCAGCCCCTGCACTGAAATCTCCAACGTTGCTGCTGCGCTGCACTGTCCTCCTGAAAGCCTCTACACTGCTGCAGCTCTGCTCTGCACTGCTGAAGTCACATCAGCCACTGCGCTACTGCTACATCTGCACTCTGTTGCTCCCTTCAGCCTTCAGCTCCGCCTCTGCATCATCCGTGATTCTCTACACCAACTGCTCCACTTATCCCACTACTGTCTTAAGGCTCCCGTAGCTCGGAAGTGATCCAAGAGATGAGTTGCTCAAGGATCCCGCCCCCACTCTATAACTGCTCTACAGATCCATGTCGCCCCACTTTCGTGGTTCATGAGCACTCATGGCTACGTCATCTTCTGAACCATCGTCTGCCACAACAGCCTTGGAAGCAGAAGCTTCCTTGTCCTTCTTCTGTGGACAATTGCTGGCGAAATGTCCTAGTTCGCCGCACTGGAAACACTTGATATTAGATAGATCACGCTTCTTCTTCCCTTGTTGCCTCTTTGATGCCAAGGCTGCATCTTCTTCCTCTTCCTTCTTCACCTTACTTGACCCCGTGTTGTACTGCCTCTTGGTGAATCGGTGGAGTTCTTCTTGACGAAGGATTGCCCACATACTGTCCCAGTAGGGAAGGTCCGCTCTGCCCAAGACACTTTGGACAAAAGTTTCCCAGTCCTCTGTGACTGCATTGAGCGCATTCCTTACCATCACATCATCCTCCACCTTAGCTCCCATGGCAGACAAATGATCTCTGATCGCCTGTAATCTGAAAAGGAAGGGCTCTATTTCTTCTCCCTTGATCATCATGAATGACCGCAACTGATTCTCCAGAAGCATTCTCCTCTGGATGGAATTTCCCTCATATAGGGCAGTTAAGGCTTTCCACATCTCATGAGCCATTTTCTTTTCGACTATGTGTGGAACTATATGATCCTTAACCCCATCCATTATGAAGCGTTTGGCATGTGTCGCAGCCTCATCGTGCTTCGCCTGGAGAACAGCATCAGTTGGCGTGGCTAGGACTTTTTTTGCATGGTCCCTTAGACCATATCCTTCATGACTACCAAGATTATGGCCTTCCAGACTGCAAAGTTGGACATGCCGTCCAACCTATCCTAATCACGTAGTGCATGAGGTGCCATCTACTCAGATCCACTTTGTCGGAATAGATCTTCCTCTCCCCGCTTCTCTACTGAAGCTCGGATCTAGGGTCCTTGGCGAAAAAGCACCCTCTGCTCCCTCTGACAACTGACATCCTCTCTTGGAAGTCTGCCAAATCAACAACGAAACAGCTCTATTCGATCCTCTGATAGATCTGCAAATTTCTTTGGCTAGAAACCCTCTAAGAAGTTGATCTCCTCCTACTCTTTGTCACTTAGTGCTTAGGCTAAATTTTTAATCTTCAAAAATTTAACCCCACCAACAACTTCTGAAGTTCTGCAGCACTGTTTCCAGCAACTTTTGAAGTTCTGCAGCACTGTTTCCAGCACTTCTAAATCAGCATGGCTTCAGATCTGCGTCACCCTAGCTGGCCTCTGCATGAGCAGACAGGCCCAACATTGTCTTTGCGCTGCCTCTACACAGTAAGTATGTGGGCCTGCATGGAGACTGCGTAGGACTACGTCACTCTGGCCTCTGCATAGCTTTGCTCCCTCTGTTGCTGCGTTCTCTACAGATCTGGCTTTCTGCGGCTGTTGCTACTCTCTCTACTGCTTTCTGCAGCAAGGATTCTTCAGTCTTCTACTGGTGACCCTGCTAGATCTGCAATCGCTCTGATACCATGTGAAAACTTCTTAATATTACTTTATGCAGAAACCCTATTGTTAATTCTGGTTATACTTTTCTTACTTAAACAAGTTATTAATGCTGAAATCTTCATATTAACATCGAAGTAAACACATAACAGACATTCACTAATTCAGATCTAAAACAGAAGTACATGCACATAGACAAAGTGACACACAAGATTTTCTGGCCAACTGTCCCTAGAAAAACCCAATGCGGGAAATCCGGTCTTCTAGTTGCTGGAGGGTTTATATTATTAAGTAATTTCTGAATACAGCAAATCTGGGTACCTTACTAGTTAACCCGACAGAGAAAAAATATATCTGCAGCTAACCTGCTGTTCTGGAGACTGAAAACTTGATTGACCCACACCCTCAAATGGGATTTATAGGACTCGACCCTTTCCGGGCCCTAGAAACCCTAGCGCTGCCCCTAAAGCCCCTGCGTCAGCCTCTGTGTGCCTCTACGTTGTCTTGGAGAGGGTTGTGTAGCCCCAAACTGGCTGACGCAATCCCTACGCTGCCCTAGCTGGACCAGCGTAACCCTGGAGGGCCTCCTGCTGCTCAGCACTGCCTTTTCTTGTTGGAAACACGATTGTTGTTAGACCAAAACCCGCAGACATTAGTCTCCGCTACAATCACTAGAGTTAGAATCCACGAGAGGCGGTTAGTCCATGTCGCGAAACACACAGGGAGCATTGAACCAATGTCCAACAATCTCCCCCCCAACGCGAGCCGGGTGAGTTTCAAACTCGAGACCTGTCGCTCTGATACCACTTGTTGGAAACATGATTGTCATTAGTCCAAAACCCACAGGAATTAGTCTCTGCTAAAATTGCCAGAGTTAGGATCCACGAGAGGCGGTTAGTCCATGTCGCAAAAAACACAGGGAGCGTTGAACCAATGTCCAACATTTCTGGGCCTGTGTAGCGGTTGAAGCCCTCTACGTTGCGCAGCTGCTGCGTAGCTGCCCTTGCTCCTTTGCACTGCTCCTGGTTGCTACGTCTCTGCCTCTTGCTGATTCTTGGCACTGGGATCAGATCATCCCCTTAGTCAATACTACCCCTCTCCACAGCTGAAACACTTCTAAAAATTCTTAGCAAACCCTGCCCTAGAATTTCAGCTTAGTCTCGGTGCTCTGCCTCTGTGTTTATGTTCTCCAACTGACCTCAAGCCTTTCCTTTATACTTTCTCGTTGGGAAACCAACGACTATGAACTAATCTTGAATCGATGGCTAAGATTGAAAGAAAGCTTGATCCGTGTGACTTGAGTCATTTCCATCACATGTTTTAATTAATTACCTTTAATATTTTAATTTTCCTAAGTTAGATTTAGGGTCCTTCATTAAAAATATTAATTAATTAATGATCTCCCAAACTGGATGTAATTTCCCAAATCCCATTCTAGGTCTTGGAGATCTCATGTACTCTAGTCCTTCCACAAATTTTGGGAGCTACAGCACATCCGATGCTACCCCAACACTCAAGAAAGCTCATCAGTTGGTTTTATAGACACAAGCATAGACAAGAATACACATTGTAAAAATTTATGAATCTTAATTCTTATGCAGAAATTATTATTGTTAATCCGGTTATGCTCCTCCTACTTATATAAGTTATCAACTGAATAAATTCAAGTTAACATCGAAGCAAAACACATAACAAATCTCTACCAATTCAAATCTAGAATAAGCACATGCACACATTGATAAAGTGACAGTTATTTTTGGACAAACTGTCACCAGAAAAACCCAATGTGGGAAAACCGGTCTCTGGCTGCTGGAGGGTTCTATTATTAAGAATATTTCTGAATACACAATTCTGGGTTCCAGATCTGGAAAACCCTACAAAGAAAACTCTAGATCTAAAGCTCCTGGCTGATCTAGGACCAAAAATACTGACTGATCCACACCCTCAAACGGGATTTACAAAACTCAGTCAGATCCAGGCCTAGAAACCCCAATGCTACCCCTGAAATGCACCTTGTCAACCTCTGAATCCCCTGAAAGCCTCTACATCAGCCTTGGATGGCCTCCAAATGCTCAGTGCTGCTCCTGGAAGGGACTGTGTTACCCCAGACTGGGTGACGCAGTCACTACGCTGCCCCTAAGGGTCTCTGCGTAACCCCTGAAGGGTTTCCTGAAAATTACGCTGCCCTGGCTGCTGCGCTACTGCCTTCTTCTGCGTTGTCCTTGAGCTGATCTCTTCTCTGCCTCTTGTGTATTCTAGACCCTGGGATCAGATCATCCCCTTGGTCTAAATTCCCCTCTCTGCAGCTGAAATACTTCTGAGTATTCTTAGCAAACCATGCCCTAGAATCTCAGCTTAGCTTTAGTGCTCTGCCTTTGTGTGTCTTTACAACTGACCCCAAGCCTTTCCTTTATACTTTTCTTGTTGACAAATCAACGGCCATGATCAAATCTTGAATCAATGGCTAAGATTAAAAGAAAGCTTGATCCGTGTGACTTAAGACAATTTCATCACATGTTTAATTAAATTCACTTTAATTATTTAAGTTCCCTAAGTTTTAACTTAGGAAATACATTAAAATAATTAATTAATTTAATATCTTCTAAACCAGATGAAATTTCCCAAATCAATTTCTGGGTCTTGTAGATCAAGTGTACTCTAGTCCCTCCACAAAATTTGGGAGCTAGAGCACAACTGATGCTACCCCAAATACACAAAATCTCAACACTCCCTCTTAGCGTCAAGGGTGTGCTCTAGCAATACATCACACTTATGCATTACATGATTTTGGGCACTGGTTCTGTGCTGCTGAAGCTTGGCCTCCTGCCACTCAACTATGCATTGTTGTTGCCATTCTATACTACTGCCCATGACTCTGCCACTGCCACTGCAACCACCGTACTGCAGCTCCCTCTCAATACGTTGCATCTGTGCTGCTCATAGCACTGTCACTGCTGATCTGCTGCACTGCAACTTCAGTTGTTGAAAGAAACAACTGAATCTCTTGCCCAATATTTGAAAAACAAGTCTGATGGCCTGCATCCTCATCACTAAAGCTCCATAGGCTACAGATCTGTGTTGGCATCTAAAGAATGATACACAACTACAGCTCTACCTGCGTAATCAGACTCTCTCTGCACTGCTGAAGTCACATCAACCCCTTGTGCTAAAATCTATCACGTTGTTGTTGCACTGCGCTGTCCCTCTGAAGCTCTCTGCGTTGCTACAGCTCTACACTGCGTAAGCAGTGCTGCTCTGCGTTGTTGAAGTCACATCAGCCTCTGCGCTGCTACTGCTTCTACGTTGTTGCTTCTTTGCTCTGCGCTGCTCCTCCCAACCTCCAGGCCTGCTTCTGTCTGCTTCATCTGTGATCTAAGCACCCACTGCTCCACTTGTCCCGCTATTGTCTTAAGGTTGTCGTAGCTCGCTTGTGATCGAAGAGATGAGCTGCTCAAGGATCTCCCCTTCTTCTATGTAGCTCCTCTACATATCCATGTCACCCCACCTTCGTGGTTCATGAGCACTCATGGTTGCATCATCTCCTGACCCATCATCTGCCACCGCTACCTTGGAATAAGATGCTTCCTTGTCCTTTTTCTTTTCTAGACAATGGCTAGCAAAATGTCCCATTTCGCCACACTGGCAGCACTTGATCTTTGAAAGATCCTTCTTCTTCTTCGGCTTCTTCTTCGATGCCAAGGCTGCATCTTCCTCATCTTCCTTCTTTACTTTGCTCAACCCAGGGTTGTGCTGCTTCTTGGTGAATCTGCATAGTTCTTCTTGCCGCAGGATCAACCACAAGCTGTCTCATTCTGGGAGGTCTGCTCTGCCCAAGATACTTTGGACAAAGGTTTCCCACTCATCCGTGACTGCATTGAGGGCAGTTCTGACTATCACTGCATCATCTACGGTTGCACCCATTGCAATCAACTAAACCCTGATTGACTGCAATTTGAAGAGGAAATGCTCGATGTCTTCTCCCTTAGTCATCATGAATGACCTCATTTGGGCCTCCAACAGCATCTTTCTTTGGACTGATTTTCCCTCATACAGGGAAGTCAAGGCCTTCCACATTTCGTTAGTTGTCCTCTTTTCAGCTATGTGTGGTACAATATGGTCCTTGATACTGTCCATTATCAGCCGCTTGCCATGCCCAGCAGCTTCCTTATGCTTCCGTAGGAGATCCGCATCTGTCGGTGTGGCCAGAGTCTGCTCTGCATGGTCTCTTAGACCGCATGCCTCAAGGACAATCGGGATCCTTGCTTTCCACACCGAAAAGTTTGAGAGGCCCTCTAGCCTATCCTGATCACACAGTCCATGAAGAGCCATCTGCTCAGAATGTGTCAGAGCTCCTCCTCTCTATACTAGAGATCTGGATCTAGGGTCCTTTACGAACTGGGCACCCTCTGTTCCCTCTGACACTTGATTTCCCTCCTTGGAAATCTACCAAATCAACTATGATTCGGCTTCTTCTTTGATCCTCTGATCAAACTGCAAGTTTCCTTTGGCAAGAAACTCTCTGAGAAGTTGATCCCTTCCCAATCTTTGTCACTTGTGCTAAGGCTAAAGATCTGAAAACTATGAAGAAATCTTTCGGTAATAGTCACATTATCATTAACAAAGTCGACGCGTTTCTAAATTTCTGCAACTTTTCTGCAGACTTTTCTGGATCTGACAGATTCAGATCTGAATCACACTGACTGGCTTTAGACCCAACCAGCGTTGTTTCTAAGCTGCCTCTGCACAGTAATTGTGTGGGCTTGCTAGGACACAGCGTTGGACAGCGTCACCCTTCCTCTGCGTGAATCTGCTCCTAAAAATTGCGTTGTCCCTTCAGATTTGCTTCTATGCTACCTTTCTGCAGCTGGATCCTTCAAATTCTTCAGTTGGTGACCCTTCTAGATCTGCAATTGCTCTGATACCATGTAGAAATTTCTGATTCTTAATTCTTATACAGAAATTATTACTGTTAATCCAGTTATGCTCCTCCTACTTATATAAGTTATCAATTGAATAAATTCAAGTTAACATCGAAGCAAAACACATAACAGATCTCTACCAATTCACATCTAGAATAAGCACATGCAATCATTGACAAAGTGACAGTTATTTATGGACAAACTGTCCCCGGAAAAAACCAATGTGGGAAAATTGGTCTCTGGCTGCTGGAGGGTTCTATTATTAAGAATATTTCTGAATACACAATTCTGGGTTCCAGATCTGGAAAACCCTACAGAGAAAACTCTAGATCTACAGCTCCTGGCTGACAAAAACACTGACTGATCCACACCCTCAAACGGGATTTACAGAACTCAGTCAGATCTAGGCCTAGAAACCCCAGCGTTGACCCTGAAATCCACTGCATCAGCCTCTGAAGCCCCTGAAAGCCTCTGCGTCAACCTTGGATGGCCTCCAAACCCTCAGCACTGCTCCTGGAAGGGACTGCATTACCCCAGACTGGGCGACGCAGTCACTATGTTGCCCCTAAGGGTCTCTGCGTAACCCCTGAAGGGTTTCCTGAAAATTACGTTGTCCTTGTTGTTGTTGTTGCATTCCTCTGCGATGTCCTTGAGCTGATCTCTTCTCTGCCTCTTGTGTATTCTAGACCCTGGGATCAGATCATCCCCTTGGTCTAAATTCCCCTCTCTGCTACTGAAACACTTCTGAGTATTCTAAGCAAACCCTGCCCTAGAATCTCAGCTTAGCTTCAGTGCTCTGCCTTTGTGTGTCTTTACAACTGACCCCAAGCCTTTCTTTTATACTTTTCTCGTTGACAAATCAACGGCCATAATCAAATCTTGAATCAATGGCTAAGATTAAAAGAAAGCTTGATCCGTCTGACTTAAGACAATTTCATCACATGTTTAATTAAATTCACTTTAATTATTTAAGTTCCCTAAGTTTTAACTTAGAAAATACACTTAAAATAATTAATTAATTTAATATCTCTTAAACCAGATGAAATTTCCCAAATCCATTTCTGGGTCTTGTAGATCAAATGTACTCTAGTCCCTCCACAAAATTTGGGAGCTAGAGCACAACTGATGCTACCCCAAATACACAAAATCTCAACACACATTAGAATGAGAAAGAGTGGATTGATTCATTTTAATTGATGATGCAATGTCTCATTACATAGTAGGAGAAGAAGTATGTTCCATAACTCCCAAATAGCTAACTAATATGCAGTAGATTAGTTACAATATTAAATGTCTCATTATTAAATCACTTTATTAGTGAGACTTTATTATATGTCTGAGTCCTAATTTGTCCAAGTTCTTAATGTGACCATTATCTCTAACAGGTTTCTGGTTGGTGCCCGGCCCTAGATGACCATGGCCAGACTCCTCTTGTGGCTGGTCTGGCTGTGTCTTAGTGTTTTCTTCTTGGGCTTGTGCCCATGTATTGATCTTATTATGTTAGTTGTTTCTGGAAATTATATGACTATTTTGATGGTTGCCAACCCTTGTTTTTGAATTTCAGCATCTCTGATTCATGGGTGTTTGGCCTGAACCAGTGCACATAATATTTGGTTTTGATTGATGCTTGTGGAGGTTGCATGCGCATCTGGCCTTTTTTTGTATTATAGCCCTATACATCTGTTAATATTATTAGTCCACGAAATCATTGATTCAAAAAAAAAACAACAGAAACACACATACATAATATATAACTCATTATAGAAAAGGCTAATACTAAAAATAAATAGGAAATTTCAAAGAATCCATACATGTAGATTTGGAGGAAAGGCAATGAATATACAATAGGCCAGGGAGCTAAATACAACACAATATCAGCAAAAGGAATTCATGTCAAGAGAGTCATTGTTCATATGTGAAGATGGTAGCATGTTAGGCCAACCACGAAGGCTCAATCACCTCAAAGGCACGAATAAGCAGTCCAAACCAGGCACAAGACCTGTGTGAGTTTGACAGAGGAGTACCCCACTATCAAGGCAGCT
Organism: Pinus albicaulis; assembly: GCA_034641835.2. NCBI lineage: Eukaryota > Viridiplantae > Streptophyta > Pinopsida > Pinales > Pinaceae > Pinus > Pinus albicaulis. The sequence continues at coordinate 1,165,006,172 of CM076582.1, forward strand.
TAGCCAAACTTAAGTGTTTATGTTTGTTGAAAATAGTAGTAAGTAAGGTTTTTTTTATCTTTTGCCTTAGTCAAAGAGACCACAAGCAGTCCTTTAGCATGCACAAGTTCCTATATAAGTTAGGACAAGTTCCTAAAAGTTAGGATGAGTTCAAGAAGCAGTTTAACTCGTGTGAATGGTTGGAGGCTCAGTTGTTTGTCTCCTAGTGTGAGTTAGAAATCTCAATGATTATATGTGGCTAGGACAAGTTACATGAGTCAGTTAGACTCAGTTAACTAGTCAATCACAAGTCCGAGTTCCAAAAATAAGCTTGCCAGATTTAGATGGGTCGAATTGCTTATGAGGTCAAAAGGCACAATTGTAATCATTGTTTTAGGTGAGCACAAGTTTGTGAGACAAGACAATAGAGAGCACGAGTTTGTGTGAGGAGAGTTTGCTTGTGGTGTGTGTATACTTGAGTACCAAGTGTGCATAGGTTGAGGGATTTGCGCTACAAAATAGGGAGGCCTGTGCATACAGATTTAGGAGCCCAGTGCATTGCAAAGTAGGAGACTTTGTGCGCAGCAAGGAAGGCTAGTGCACCGAAAAATTCGGGCCTGGTTGTACACAGAGGATAGGAGAAGAGATCAAGTCAGGATCTGGGCAAGTCTATGCTAGGTCAGCAGGAGAACATCTCTGTTCTCATAGACAGATTGTCCTGTATTTGATCAAATTACTCTATAAATAAAACTACAGCAAGCAGAGGGTTTTTCCAGTTGGGTTCCCTAGAAAAATTTGTGTTATTGTATTGTGTGAATATGTTTTTAATTCTGTTCTATTCCGCTGCAAAAGAGTAGAGAAATTTTGTGTCTTGGTGTTACAAATTAGTTTCATATTTGTTCACTACAGCAGTTGCAGAATTTTCAAGGATTTTCTACAATGCTCAGCACTTTGACTCCAAGGGCCACTTCACCCACAAATCTCCCAAAAAGAAAGTGATTAAATACAAGAGGTACAGTTGGAAAATTAATTTCATGCAACCTCCTGAAACTTACAAATGATTCAATTAATCATTAGGTTTATACAAGCCAAGATCCTGACCATTAAACCCTAACCCAAAGTCCAATTGACTGCTCAAACATTGTGTTGACACGTTATTACCAACAAGCAATTTGAATTGTTAACATTAAGGACTGTATATTGATAATATAATAAATTTCTAGGTCCGTATCTCCCTATTTGGTGTATTCTTGTATGCTATGTATGTCAAATTTCTCAACTATCAGATAATTCAAATGCTGAAACATGAACTGTTATTCCTTCAGAACTTCAGAGGAGAAACACATTGCTTTACTTTTTTGTATTTACTAGACAGTCAAGACAGATTTCTAACAGGAATGTAATTGAAACTGTTCAATTTCAAAATTAAAGGAATGTAGCTGTCATCAAATATTAGGGTAGAACATCTGAACATACCATGAACTCCACTCCCAGTTAAAGAGTTGAGATAAGCTGCAAAAGACCAAAACAAAACCTTGAACATTACAAGAAAATAAAGAGCTTCCCCAAGGCCTCTCTTAAACTTTTGCAGCCTCACCTTATTATATAATGGCAAATAACATAAAAGATGCAATCTATACTAATCAATACTATAACAATTTTGAAATTTGACCATCCAGCCAGAACTCTAATGGTAATCCACTCTTCACAGTAATACTTCACTGAAAGAAATATAGAATCATACTCCACTAAAGACTTCAACGTTTTCAACAATCAATACCTGCTAATGTGGATACCAGAGTTTTTCCTTCCCCCGTCTTCATCTCAGCAATAGCTCCATCATGAAGTACTGCCCCACCAATAATCTGCAATGGCATACCACTTACCAATTTAACAAGAATACAACTTCGACACGGTCTTGCTTTCCACGATTTACTAAGAATAAGAAGATATTTAAAGCAGGAAAATATATATTTGGCAATGACAGAATGTGTTAAACAATCCAAATATAGAAGAGGAAATGTTTAGAACACCTGAACATCAAAGTGCCGCATTCCAAGTGTCCGCTTTGCAGCTTCACGAACAACAGCAAATGCCTCTTCACAAAAAAGAAAGACCATTGCTTACTGAAAACATGGGATTCAAGTCCAGCAGAATACACCATTAGCAACCGAAAAAGTAAATTCAATATCAGCTTACCAGCTTGTATATCATCCAATGTTTCTCCATAGCTAAGTCGGCGACGAAATTCATTTGTTTTTCCTTGTAACTGTCTTGCAGTAGGAAACAGACACTCAGTCCCATTTTAGGCACTAAGGAAAAAATACTTGCTGCTGGGTTATACCTATGATTAGAAACTGATACAGATTAAACAAATAAATATCATAAGAAGAAAAATTATTCAACAAACCTGCATATTTGTCAGTCTCTGCATATCAAGTTCCAAAGAATTGACAGCATCTACGAGGATATAATAGTCCTGTAGAATCCAGTGATTTAAGCTCCACATTTTCTTCCAGTTTTTCCTCAAATACTGCAAATCCTCCTGATAGTTTAGGCCATAGAAGTTAGAACCATATGAACCAGGTACCAACAAATAGTTCACTGGAACAACCTCGTCTTAAAGTATCCCTTGCCTAAGAACCATGAAATAAAAGCATCTGGGGATCCACAAAATTACAAACCTTTGATCGACCTCAATGCCCAGAAAGCAAATCGAATTTCTGAGGCTATTCTCTCCACAGAAATCCATCACTACATTTTTCTACCAACTTTGTCAGATGGTCTCAACTCTCAACCATTCACAATACCTATTTATATTTATGTAAAAATATGTATCTCATCAAATGGATGCATTCAACTGACCATATGCTGATGGGATTCACATGGAGAAATTAACCGTTAAAAGGACAGCTACGCATTCACCTGATTTTTTAATTTTAGTAATATAAGCCTGATAGATATAGATCAAGGAATGCATTTCAAGTCACATGGTTTGTGTTCATGTTTAAATTTGGCAACAGTAAAATTTTAAAAAGAATCACCAGTTCAAAAGAATATGATAAATAAGTTCAGAAAAACAAATTAATCAAATTTCATAATAACTTCCTGAAAACATGTTATAGCATCATGTATTGTTCCAAAACGTGTCAAAGTGAGCTTCAAAAATGCACTCCCAATATGTGTAGGTTCAGCCCATTCAGGGAATGTCCTTTTCAGTTGTGTGACAGTTCAAGTTGTGAGGCCCAGACTTTCCAGATTTCAGGGTCTGCCCAGCTTAAAATGGTGTGGGCAGCTTGGCTGGTTCTCTGGCTCTCTTACATGGCAGTTTGAGGGACCTCAAGCTATCTAGGATTTGGCATACCATCCAATTTAGAGTCTTGGACATTCTTCGCCCCCAGTGGTTAGGCTGTCCTTTCACCTCATTTCATTGGCAAAAATTTGGCAAGAAAGGGAGTTTTATTTGGAAGGATTTGTAGACACTAGAACCATAAGCACCAACACTGGTATTTGTGGCATGCCCTTAACTAGGCCCAAACGCTCAATGATTTGGATAAATTTATTTTGAACAACCTCTGGCACACAACTCCTAAGAATTGTTTTGTTAAAATGCAGTCACATTGGTCCAGGCTGTTCTAGAGGGATTGGCGATGGAGGAATGAGAACTTTTTTACATATATAAGACAAATAACTTGTATTATATGGTAAGGCACACTTTTTACCCTGTCCCTCACTTGAACGAAAGGTGGGCAGTGAGGAAAGGTGACACATTGATCGACGTGGTCTCGGTCTATCTGGAAATCACATCCTTATTTTAAGCACAAATTTTGGGGGTGCCTTATGCTCTATCAAGGGTTGGTTGTGAAGAGTAGGCTTCATCAAACCAAACCCATATGACAGATGCTGCTTGCATTTTGTGTGGAAAGATGAAACAGTTGAGTGTGTTTTTTTGGCAATGTTGGGCTGCTAAATCCTTTTGGACATGATTTCAGGATGAATATCATTGCCTCTTCACTGTCCCATGTTCACTGAAGGGACCTCTTCTAGGTGACACATGGATGATTGAGGGCAACTGCAAATCTCTGTGGCACTCAGTGTGATTACGGCTATTCGCTTTCTGTGGAGGCATCAATGTAAAGTCACTTTGGAGGAAGTTCCTTTCCTCCTTAATTTAGGGAAACTGAGGAGTTTTAAGCCGGAATTGGTTTTGCATGTGAGAGTCAACTTGATGTTTTTTGTCGTGACATCGAGTCCCTCTCTTCTGCTGCAGACGCTCATATGCTTGCCTTATTGGCCATTTTAGAACGAGATTTTCCCAGTACCCCTGTTGTTTGGGCGATGTAATATTCAAGGCCACGATGTACTTATTTGTTTTATGAAATAACATATACAGCATTTTCAAAAAAGAAAACTATGCCAAAAAATTATGTTCTTTTTTCGATTTTAACCTAAAGAAAAACAAGCATTAATGACTTTTTATGTATTTTCAATTTTGAAATGAAAAAGCCTGGCCATTAAGTTCACAACTAAATTCAAGCTTCCTGAGTTTTGAATTTCATCATTTATCTCGACCTTAACTTTGCCAATGCTTGAGATTTTGTAAATTTTTCAAGATGTCAAATATGTTGACACAATATATTATACATAGTTCAAAGCATAGGTTGCATAGCCATAGAGATGATACTTAAAACACACTCTTTGCAGTCTTTAAATATTTGCTTATATGGATAACGCATGGCTCCCGTTCTTATTTATGCACTTACCATATCTTTAACATGGTATTAATCCTGTAGTGAAACCTGGGAGAAAAGGATGATGCAAAGATGCTGAGCGCAAAATATCAGCAACATTTCTACAAAAAGATGAAGGTTTTTCAGTCTCATCCATGCTAAGGAGGACATGGAATGCCAGTCTCATCTGCTTGGAGTGGAGAATATTCAGAATCTAATGAATATTGTTACTGTCCAGCACTCTCAGTGGGCCTATAAGTAATGATTATAATAAAGAGTGCATGTTATGTTTACATTGGATGTTTATGTTTGAATGCCATATAATTTATCAGACGTTTCTTCCAAAGATCGCATAGAAGGATAAACACCAGAGCTTGTAAGTGGCTAATAGACAGTGGCAGTGAACAGTAAAGATTATTTGATAATACATGTTGGTTTGTGTTACACCTCAGATTCCCTGCAGTGTACACTACATTTCTTTTATGAGAAGTGACCATGATGATGAGCCCAAAGTGTGATGATTTCCCAACATGGATGCTCTTTTGCTTATGTATATACCAGATTTTGACCATAAGCCCTTGGAGGTGATTCTACTAATGCTTATCTAGTTTCAAATTTCCCAAGGCAGTCTCACATTTTTCGAGGCATATCACATTTTTCTAGCCCTTGGTCACACATTCCAAGGCATAGATGAGCTATTCACATCCACTTGGACCCCCTCTACAGATACCACATGTCACATGCTTGACCGCTCTCCTCTTTTGTGCATTTTAAAGATGATTTTGGTCACTAAAGAGGGCCGACTCGCCTGTGGGCTTCTATGACAGTCAGGGGGGTAATTTCATGTCTATTTGATGATATGGATCTCAATTAAGTGATTTGTCAACTCACTAATATGACATGGCACTCATTTAAAGTGATTTGATGGTGTAAAGATGATTTAAAAGTCATATTTGAAGACTAATTGGACCAAGAGAAGAAGTCGTCCACCTAAAAGGGGTTTTATTTCACCTTTGGCGAATTCGTTTCACTCACACAAACTAGACATTGAAAGAAAAGTTAATTCGGATACGGATCCGGATCCGCTAATTTTATGAAAATCCAGGATCCGAATACGACAAGGATACGTCAAGTACAAAAAAATTAAAATATAATAACATTTTTTAAATTTTAAAAAACACTTTAGAGTTCAAAAATCAAATACTCCCTGAAACCATCAAACACTTTTAGAACTAGAACCACTAGATATATTATAAATATGAACACTGAAACACTGAAATGATGCATCCTCCCTCATACAAAGTAACAAAAAGGATAATATCATAAATGATAATAGTAAATACATTTACATATCCTCAAATAAATCTGCATTATCTTCTACATATTGCAACTCTACATCATGAATAGATGATGGGGATCTTGAAATGTAGGAAGTTGCATCAATAGGCTGGACTACTAATGGAACAATATCCTCAAGTAGGTTGAGGTGAATCATGGAATTCAGTGTCAGGTTCAAGTCAGAGATCTCAGGCTCCACATCCCACATCCTGCTCGTGTGAAAATTTCTAAATGTTACTTATGCAGAAATCCACTGTTAGATATGGTTATATTTCTCCTACTTAACAAGTTATTAATGCTGAAATCTTCAGATTAACATCGAAGTAAACACATAACAGACTTTCACCGATTCAGATCTAAAACAGAAAAGTACATGCACACATAGACAAAGTGACACAAGATTTTCTGGACAATAGTCCCCAGAAATGCGGGAAAACCGATATTCTGGCTGCTGGAGGGTTTGTATTATTATTATTAAGAGTTTTCTGAATACAACAAATCTGGTTACCACGCTGGTAAACCCGACAGAGAAAAAAATAGATCTGCAGCTAACCTGTTGTTCTGAAGCCAAAACGTTGACTGATCCACACCCTCAAATGGGATTTACAAGACTCGGCCAAATTTTGGCCCTAGAAACCCCAACACTGCCCCTGAAGCCCCTCTGTCAGCCTCTGCGTGCCTTTGCGTTGGCTTGGAGAGGGTTGCGTAACCCCAGAGTGGGTGACGTAGACCCTACGCTGCCCCTGAGAGTCTTTGTGTAACCCAGCTGGGTCCCCCGCTAACCAGCACTACCCCAGAAGGGACTGCGTAGCTGAAACTTCCCCTGCGCTGCCTCTTGCTGATTCAAGGCACTAAGATCATATCATCCCCTTTGCCTAAACTCCCCTCTCTACAACTGAAACACTTCTGGAAATTCTTAACAAACCACACCCTAGAATTCTAGCTTAGCTTCAGTGTTCTACCTCTGTGTGTCCTCTCCAAATGACCCCAAGCCTTTCCTTTATACTTTTCTCGTTGGGAAACCAACGGCCATGATCAGATCTTGAATCAATGGCTAAGATTAAAAGAAAGCTTGATCCGTGTGATTAAGACAATTTCATCACATGTTTTAATTAATTACCTTTAATAATTTAATTTTCCTAAGTTAGACTTAGGGTCCATAATTAAAATTATTAATTAATTAATTATCTCCCAAACCGGATGAAATTTCCCAAATCCCTTTCTGGGTATTGGAGACCTCATGTACTATAGTCCCTCCACAAATTTTGGGAGCTAGAGCACATCCGATACTACCCAAACACTCAAATCTCCACAGCTCGAACCTTTTTTATACTCTGGTTCAACATGTGATAGAAGACGAAGGTTGGAATGAACATACACAAGATCCTCAGCCTTTGCCGCTCCCAGCCTGTTTCGCTTAACTGAATGGATGAAACCATATGTACTCCAATTCCTCTCAGCTGATGAGGAACTCACTGTTGATTTTTGTAGCATTGGAAAGTGTTCCAAGTCCCAAAATTTGTGAGGAGGCTTGGACATCAATATTTCAAAGAACCCAGAAACCGTTTGTGGAAATTCCACTCAGTTCATGTTTTATTAAAATAATTAATTATTTTAATGACGACCCTGAGTCTAAACTTAGGGAAATTAAATAATTAAAGGGTATTAATAAAGCAGAGTGAGAATCTTCTAGAGAACAAAGATCAAGTCATGTTTTAATCTTAGCCATTGATTAGGGATCTAATCTAGGCTGTTGATTCATCAATGACAAGATTATAAGAGAAGGCTTGAGGGTCATTTGGAAATCAAGTCGGGCACACACTCAGTACCCGAAGGAAATCGATTCTGAAGGAATAGAATTCGATTTCAGAGGGAGAGTTGCAAGGCAGAAGAAGAAAGGGGAAGTCAACAGTGACAGAGAAAGGCAAGAGGAGGACGCAGAGGCCGACAGAGCACAGCGTTGAGCAGCAGCACTGAGTGCCCACGCAGAGTGACACAGTCCAATGTAGGGACTGCGCAGAGGATCACACAGAGTGACGCAGAGGGAGCTAGGGTGTCTTCCAGGTGTCAGAAATTCTCCAAGAGGATTCAGAGAATTTATCTCAGGTGTATTCTTAAGAGATTTGCCCGTCTATTTCTTGTAAAGATTTTCATTGCTGAAGAATAATACAAACCCTCATCTGTTGCACCAGTTTTCCCGCATTAGATTTTTTTGGGGACAATTGTCCAAAAACAACTGTGTACATGTGATTGTTTCTATTGCGTTATATGTGTTATGTTCTATTCTCTGCTTCTGGTTAAGTGATTACTGTAGTTGTATTTATTTCAAAATTTACTGGAAGAAATTTGTAAATAACTTATCATGATAATAAGTAGGCGAAATAAATCTATCACTGCAGTAGTATTTCAGATTTGAAATTTGCACATGGTATCAGAGCGAAAGACGAAGTAACGAAAGAAGAGATTTTGCAATGGAACGACGATCCGAGATTGATGCAGCAACAGCTCAGAAGGGTTCACATAGTTCTCCGGAACGCATGGAGGAACAGAGGGATCATGATAGGGGCCAACCTAGGAAAGGGGCCAATAGAGGTCAAATAGAACCACAACCAATAAGAGAGAGAGGGTGCAGGAGGGCCGACAGTAGCCTATGAGGTAGCCACATGAGCCGATGAGAGCAAGATGTGGGAGTTGATGGGAGCCAACAAGAGAAAGGTTAGAAAACAACAATTCAACAATGTTTTCTGTTTTGTTTAAAAGGGTATCTTAAATAACATTTGAACCCAAAGAAGAAAGGTGATGTATTGGTGCTCTATAGCCCTAGGTTGGAGGGGTTGTTGTTGAAATATTTAACTAGGTTCGGTCTTCATAATGACTTATGTAATCATGATTTTTATGTAAAGCGAAAATAAATTTATTATTGTTGTTCTTCAGGCATGGGTTTCATGCTCAAAGAGAATTTATTTTTAGGTCAAGCACCCATTGAGTGCTTCTAGGGCTTGTCATTTAGTCTACAAGTCAAATGAGTCATTGTCATGTATTTAAGACCCATTTGGGCATGTTATATATTGTAAAAAGAATATATTTGGGTCAAAGTAAAGTCAAAAGACCCTCCAAGACCTTGTCATATGCTAGTAACCAAGTCGGCCTTCAAAAGGAGCAATCGGCCTATCTAGAAGGACATGTCGGCCTATTAAGGGACTCATGAAAGCCTATATAAAGAAGGACTAAGCCTCATTCAAGGAGACATCCATTCAAGAAACAAGAAGTTTGATCAAGAGTAAAAAGGAGTGAAGGAAAGGAGATCCAAAAGAAGAAGAAAATCAAAGCATTTTTTATCTGTTTTGGGCTATATTCCTCCACACGTCCGAAGTTTAGGGCATCACCTAGTTGTAGTGAAGATTGAGTTGCAGGAGTCGAGACTTCAATGAAAAGATACCTAATTTGCAAGTCGAATTGACAAAGAAGAGAAGGCAAGACAAGCGAAGGAGAAGAGAAGGCAAGAAAAGTGAAGGAGAAAAGAGGCAAATTTGTCCATATTCTAGCCACACATGTGAACTAGGGATTCTGCAGAAGAGGCTGAAATTGCAGACCTGCAACAGCAAGCCGAAATTCTAAGGAAGGGTTGAGATCTGAAGTTGAGAAGCAAGTATGACCAGTGTTGACTTGGAGGAAAAGGAGCTCATCAATGAGAAGTTTTTGTTGAAAATTGTTACTAGGTTCGGTCTTCATAAATGTAAGAGCCACTATGTAATATACTTGTCAAAAAAATGAAAAAGAAAAATTTTATTATTATTACAATGACTTATTAAAGCATGGGTTTCATGCTTGGGTCATCATTTTTATTAGTCAAAGTCCCCATTGTGGACTCCTAGGATTATTATTGAGTCATTACAGTCATTGTACCTTTTATAAGACACTTGTTAAGCTTTCGAATCATGTAAAAAGAATTATTTTTTAGTCAAATATGTATTATGTCACCTCCACACCAAGTCGGCCTCAAGCTGGGCAATTCAACCTCATCAAAAGTGTATATATTGAAGCAGTTCAAATTCATTTGGACACTCTCACTCACAATTTCGATATCCAAGAAGAAGACGGAAAAAGTGTGAAGTAGGAGAAGAAGGTCAAAAGAAGTGTGAGTTTGGATAGGGAAGAAGAGAAGAAGAAAATCGAAATTTCGGTCTATCTATCTCTCTCTCAAGTGGGCTACTTTAGGAGATCAAAGTATTTTATCAAGTCAAAGTTGTTGCTGCTGCCAATTGTTGCCTGTTGTTGCCAAATCGAAGTCGCTGGGTCGAAATGTTGTTGCTGCTACAAGGTCGAAGTTTTGGATCAAAGTAAGGGTTGACTTGGTGTGGAGGAGGTTTGTGTCTAGGTTGAAGAGTCTCAAGAAAACTATTGAAGGAAGAGATTTTGACTAGGTTTTCCCCTAGAGAGGGGTTTTGCCCTGGCAGAGTGCCTACATCTTGTGTCTCGTGTTTTTGTTATCTTCATACACACATAATTTGGTAATTGCTTGATGAAAGATAATATAATAAAGTAAAAGAAACCAACATAATTCACAAGTAATTATCAAGAAAGAAGAAATCAAACCCTAATCCACTAGCATTGATTTCTCAACATGGTATCAAAGCTAAGGTCAAGGAAGATTAAAGATCACTCTGTTGGCTCAAAGGAAATGTATACTCCCTCTTTGACAAGCTATATAAGAATGAGATTCAATATTGCAGGAAGTTGGATCAAGAAGATCTTCCACTACTTATTCAACAAGGTCAAGAGTCAAAGGGTTCTTGGTTGCTCTTACAGATTCTCTTAGTGATGATAATTCATGGATTATTGATAGTGGAGCATCAAGACACGTGATAGGAGAAAGTAAACAACTTCACACTCTATTGAAGGAACCATCTTCTCATGCAGTGGAATTGGGAGACAACAAAAGCTATGCGGTTAGAAGCCTGGGATCAACATCTTTGAAGCTGGAAAATGGAGCTAAGCTACATCTCAACAATATACTATATGTTCCAAGTTTGAAAAAGAATTTGCTTTCTATTTCTTGCTTAGAAGATAAAGGGGATAGAATTGCTTTTGTTGATGGAAATGTTTTGGTTCGAGGAAAAGAATCAAGTATCGATAAAGCTAGTGTTATTGGAGTTCGTGAAGGAAATCAATCCCATTGAACTATGGCATAGGAGATATGGTCATCTACATGACAAGGTCATTCCTACTCTTAATCAACTAGTTCATGGCATCCCCAATATCAAAGAAGATCGTGAGGGAGTTTGCAAGGGATGCTCTTTGGGTAAACATACAAGAAAACCAATTTCAAATTGTGAAATAAGGTCTAAAGAAATATTAGACCTCATTCATTCTGATGTGTGTGGACCCATGTCTGACAAATCACTTGGAGGTCATCTTTACTTGTAACTTTCATAGATGATCACCCTAGAAAGACTTGGCTCTACCTTCTCAAGAAGAAGGATGAAGTATTTGAGAAGTTCAAGGAGTTTAGATCTGAAGTGGAAACCCTAACTGAAAGGAAAACAAAGACTCTGAGGTACGACAATGGTGGGGAATACACTTCTAAAGAATTAATTGCATATTGTAAAGAAGCGAGAAATAAGAGGGAGCTCATTGTTCCCTACTATCCCAAACAAAATGGGGTAGCTGAAAGGAAGAAAAGGTGAATTGAAGAAGGCATTCAAACAATGCTCCTTGATCAAGACTTACCAAAATTCTTATGGGGAGAAGCAGCAATGACAGTGGTATACATTCAAAATAGAAGCCCTCATAGAATTCTTGAGAACATCACACCTGAGGAAGCATTCACAGGAAAGAAGTCGAGTGTGGATCATCTCTGAATCTTTGGGAGTCCTGCCTACATCCACGTTCCAAAAAAAATCAAGCGAAAGAAGTTAGACTCTACAAGCATCAAAGGAATCTTCGTTGGCTATAGTCTCTCCTCAAACGTATATAGAATCTACATCAAAGAAAGAAGACATATTGAAATTTGAGGTAGGCAGGGATGTCATATTTGATGAGAATCAAGCCTACAAAAGATCCAAGGACATTCTTATTGATTTCGATGATGAAGACATACCTATATTTGAAGAAGAAGAAGTACACCACGACAAACCTACTACTATTCAAGAAGAAGAAGAAGGACCAAGTGAGCCTATTAAACCTGTGGTCATATCAACGACTAGGAAAATGCCAAATTGGTTAAAAGCAACCCACAAAGACGTTGAAGGACATGAAGTTGCAAAAGGAACCTTTAGAGAAAGAAAAAAGCCAAAAAGATACTCTGGATATGCTGCATATATAACGAAACTAATTGAAGTTAAACCATCTACATTAGAATAAGTTGTTCATTAAGAGGTTTGGAAGAAGGCAATGCAGGAAGAATATCAATCCATCATGAAGAATGGGGATTGGGAAATCATTCCTAGACCTAGTGACAAATCAATTGTCACCTCTAAATGGATTTATAAGATCAAGCATGTTGTTGATGGAAGCATAGACAAATACAAGGGAAAATTTGTTGCAAGGGGTTTCTCTCAAAAGGAAGGCATAGATTATGAAGAAACCTTTGCACCCACTGCAAGGTATATTAGGTCTTTGGTTTTATTGGTTGCCACCATGCGATGGAATATCAATCAAATGGTTGTAAAGACAGCATTTCTAAATGGGACCATTGATGAGGAAGTATACATAGAGCAACCTGAAAGCTTTGAGGTAAATAATAGAGACACTCATGTATGTCGACTTACGAAGGCCTATATGGTTTGAAGCAAGCACTTAGGGCATGGTATGCAAGAATGGATGCATACCTTCTAAGAATTGGGTTCGTGAAGAGTTATGTTGATCCAAATCTCTACATCAAGGTGGAGGACAGTGAGCCAATCATTATTCTCCTATATGTGGATGATCTATTCATCACTGGTGTGGAGAAAAGAATTCGAGAGTGCAAGAAGATGCCGGCAGCCGAATTTGAAATGAAGGATCTAGGACTAATGCACTATTACCTGCTTCCAGAAGTATGGCAGAAACCTGGGGAGATATCTTTGGGGCAAGGAAAATACATCATCGAGTTGTTGCAGAAATTTGGGATGATGGATTCCAAACCCATGACTACTCCTATGATCACTAATCTCAAGAAGTTGAGGAGCTCTGACTCAAGTCTCGTGGATCCTACCTCCTATCAAAAGTTGGTAGGCTCCCTAATGTATCTGGTAAACACTAGGTTGGATATATGTTTTGTTGTAAACATTCTTAGTTAGTTTCAATTGGAGCCTCGTCATGATCATTGGATAGCTACCAAGCACATATTGAGATATCTTCGTGGCACTATACATCACTACCTAAAGTATGATAGCAAGGAATTCAAGTTAATTGGCTTCACAGATTCAGATTAGGGTGGCAATGAGACCGATGGAAGGAGCACTACAAGTGGACGCTTTAGTTTGGGAGCTGTTATGGTTTCATGGATGAGTAGGAAGTAAGATCTCGTTTCTTTGAGTAGTGTTGAGGCAAAATATGTGGTTGCATGCGAAGTAGGAAAAGGGATTGTATGGTTGAGGAAGCTTCCGACAGATTTGTTTGAGAAACCTTTAGGTCCTACTATAATCAATTGTGACAACCAAAGTTGCATCAAGATGTCTAGAGATCCTGTGTTTCATGCTAGGATGAAGCATATCAACAATAAGTTCCACTATATCAAGAACTTGATGCGGGATGGGATTGTGAAGTTGGAGTATGTCCCGACAGATGAACAGGTAGTTGACATACTAACAAAGTCTCTTCCTATTAAGAAGTTTGAATATCTTAGGAAAACGCTTGGTTTGATAGATATTGTTGATCTTGTTGATAAAAATTTGGAAGTGTTGAGGCTTTGTGAGTGAAGCATTGCCTGGGAGGACATCAAGTCGGCACTATGTATTGATGTCTAGATCCCGAAGTAGGGAGGGTGGCGTTGGTCTTGGAGCTCTAACCTCGAATGCGCACTTGGATCCCTGGGTTGATGGTTAGCAAGTAAGTAGGGAGGGTGGCGTTGGTCTTGGAGCTCTAACCTCGGATACGCACCTGGATCTCTGGGTTGATGGTTAGCAAGTAAGCCTAATGGTACCTAGAGAGGCTGAAATCTTTAGTCCATCTTAGTCCCACCTCTCCACTTGGATAAATTTCCTTGGTCAGGAATCTAGTCCATGGCATTGCAGTGCCTAAACTTTTCATAGTTCATATAGTTTGAGATCTTCCTTATGAATACCTCCTTAGTTAAGAGGGAGTGTTGAAAATTGTAACTAGGTTCGGTCTTCATAAATGTAATAAAGTCACTATGTAATGTACTTGTCAAAAGAATGAAAAAAAAAAAAATTATTATTATTACAATGACTTATTAAAGCATGGGTTTCATGCTTGGGTCATCATTTTTATTAGTCAAAGTCCCCATTATGGACTCCTAGGATTATTATTGAGTCATTAGAGTCATTCTACCTTTTATAAGACCCTTCTTGGGCTTTCGAATCATGTAAAAAGAATAATTTTTGAGTCAAATATGTATTATGTCACCTCCACACCAAGTCAGCCTCAAACTGGGCAATTCGACCTCACCAAAAGGGTATATATTGAAGCAGTTTGAATTCATTTGGACACACTCTCACTCACAAGTTCGATATCCAAGAAGAAGTCGAAAAAAGTGCGAAGTAGGAGAAGAAGGTCAAAAGAAGTGCGAGTTTGGCTAAGGAAGGAGAGAAGAAGAAATTGAAATTTTGGTCTATCTATCTCTCTCTCGTGTGGGCTACTTTAGGAGATCGAAGTCTTTTATCAAGTCAAAGTTGTCGCTGTTGCCTGGTGTTGCTGCCAGGTGTTGTCTGCTACTACCTCGTGTTGCTGCCAGGTCTTGCCTGCTGCTGCCAATTCGAAGTTGTTGGTTCGAAATTCTGTTGCTACTACAAGGTCGAAGTTCTGGATCAAAGTAAGGGTTGACTTTGTGTGGAGGAGGTTTATATCTAGGTTGAAGAGTCTCAAGAAAACTATTGAAGGAAGAGATTTTGACTGGGTTTTCCCCTAGAGAGGGGTTTTGCCCTGGCAGAGTGCCTACATCTTGTGTCTCGTGTTTTTGTGATCTTCATACACATAATTTGGTAATTTCTTGATGAAAGATAATATAATAAACAAGTAAAAGAAGCCAACATAATTCACAAGTAATTATCAAGAAAAAAGAAATCAAACCCTAATCCACTAGCATCGATTTCTCAACAGTTTTGACTTAGCCTTAGAGAGGTCTTGGTCAAGGGTCATAGGTCTTGGAATTCGTCAATTGAAGATTCTATAAAAAAAGAAGAATTCTTGTGGGTTTTCCTCTCAAAAGGAGAGGTTTTGGCCCTGGTTTATCGCCTGCATCTTATGTCCTATTGTCTCATTGTTTTAATGGTTGGTAGTTGTTTGATGATATAAAATACTAATAATAATCAAGTGAAAGAAGAAGCTAATCAAGTTAAGTAAAAACACATCACAAACAGTTATCGAAGTAAGAGAAATCACTTATTTTATTGCCCCTAGATTTCTCAACATGGTATCAGAGCTAAGGTGACAAGACAAGGAAAGGCAGCGTGTAGAAGGACCTGTTAACTCTCCTTGCCGCCTACACCTACCTACAAGTTAGTGAAAAAAGCCTTTAACCCCACAAGGTGTGGTTGATGGCAAGGAACACAGAGAAGGGGTTGTCACACTAATCCTGACTCTCTGTTTAAGCTATCTCCTAGGTTAGCTATGGGGGGTGGTCCCTAAAGAAAGACTAAGTTAAAGATGTGAGTTTTCTAGGAGAGTTGTTGGAGTTAAATAGATTACTTCTTAAGATTTATAAGAAAAAGTGATATGAGTAATAAACATCAATACATAAGATAAACATGAAACATATGAAAAACCAATGCCTTCAAAGTATTGCTCTTTGAAATGAAAATGTATTTGCTTAAATGAAGTTAAATGCTTTCAAATGGAAAGCAAAAGTAACCTTGAAAAGTGAAACAAGAAAATGTTAACACAAGATATTGTAAATGCTTTCAAGTTAAATAGATTTATGAATCAAAGCATGATAAGTTATCTTGCTCAAAAGGAAACAATTAGTGTTCTACTTGCAAAATGTAGATTTAAAAAATATTTGCCACAACAAAGTCTTCAATTTCAACAATGACAAGAGGAATAAACAATTTGCAAGCAAAACTATGAGGTGTATTAGCATGAGATGCAATTACACTAGATTTGGATGCAATTAATCTTGGTTACTTTTAATCTAAAATGTCTAATCTAGGTGAGAAGTCCTCCTCTTGTGCTCTTATCAAGGGGTAAAAATTGGGGTGATTGCAAGAAAGAGGGGGCGAAAACACTGGGGTGTCATTAACGATACCCATCCCTTGAGTCTTACGAGCCAGCGTGCGGCTTCATTCCTACAAGGGGACAAGCCACCTACATAACTGTCAGGCCACACGCTTTTACCTTACTTAGTACCAAATGGAAGAACTTTCCAAGAAAGCCTTTTCCCTATAATTTCTATCAACCAAGATTATGCTTGGACGTAAATTTTAAATATGCAAATAAGTTAGAATGCCTAATATGATATGCAAGTAAGTTTGCAAGTGTTATGTAAAAGGTAAAGATGTTTTAATTAAATATGCTCCAAAACACAAGATTGCATAAGCTTCATAACATATGAGGTGGTGAAATGAAAGTATTTGCTTTGACTTATGATAAATCGATGACCAACTAAAAGCTTGATGCTTATGAGCAATTAATTTGCATGTAAAATAAATTGCAACTCAAGGTTTGTATTCAAAATAGCCTTGCAAAAGGAACTCTTAAATTTCAGAAAATGAAAGAAAACTTGCTTGACATGGAATTAAATGATTGTCTTGAAAGATAAATTGCTCAATACCCAATGTTTCAAATATGTTTCAAAATGGAGATATTGTACAAACATAAAGCATAGATGATTTAGACAATAGCCAAGCCACGTATATCAAAGTTTGCTAAAACAAAATAATGAAGAAGCTTGCACAAAATGAAAGTAAATTGCTTTGCAAAAATGTAATTTGAGACTTGTAGCAACAATTATTGTAAATGGTGCAAGTTTGAAGAACATTAGCAAACTCAAGGAAAGTAAATGAGATGTGTGGCTATGTTAATTACCAATTTAAAGCACGCATGAAGTGAAAGGAGATGCTAGAGTCAACAAGTCAATCCAACCACCATTCCTCTCCCTAAGTGGAGAGATAGGGATGCCAATGGGTGGAACCCACGCTCCCAAAACAAAAATCAGAAATTTTATTATTATGTGTTACAATGAGGTTAATGGCTCTTAGAGAGCTACCCAAGGAATTGATGGAAATACAAAATGAGGTTTTGAAACCACAAGGGAATTCCTTCAAGTATGGAGCCTCAAGAGAGATGAAGATGGTGTTACAATAAGGAAATACAATCTCCCAAAGTGATATACGGCCTAGTCTTCTTTAACAAGCCCTCCTAATGCCCACGACCTCCTCCAAAATGGAACTTTGAAACTTGAGAGAACCTACAACCAACATGTTAGGGCTGCAAAACTAAGACCGAGGTTAGTGTGAAAAAGAGCATGCAAAATGAGTGATAATGCTACAATATAATATACAAAAACTAAATCAAGTGATGGGAAAATACCCCATCACTTGTCTAGCTTACAAGGAGCTCTTGATTAGCTAGATAAATAGATGAAAGCACAAGAGTATAAAATGTAAGTTTGATTGAAATAATTGGCTTAAGCACAAACTATGTGAAAAAAAAACCTGCAAAATCGACACTTTCGAAAGAGAAGCTATTAAGATTCAAAAAACGATAAGAGCTCCTTGTAAGTAATGTCAAGAGTCGGTTGGTCTCTTGAAGAATTCCCCTCACGCTTGCTAGTTGATCCAAAGATGGCCTCTACAAAACTTCAAATGCACATTAGCTCATACGAATTATACCAGCAGTTGCCCCTAAAGGTGCAAAGATACACCGAAGGTAGTTCATCTCGTCAAGATTTGGGAAGATTTGAAAATATGGCAAGTATTTCAAGATTGGAAAAAAAAAGAATTATGTTAAAGAACAATTTTAATGAAACCCCTTCTATAACCGGTTTACTTTACTTGTTAATAGTATTTGGTTGGTTGGTAAAGTAGGGTGAGCGGTGGAATGATTCAAAAGTAAACACCTTCGGTGTAAATATATCTAAAAAAATACTAAAATATAAAAGATTTAAAACCTACTATTACTCAATTCTACAAATTGCATAATTGAAATGAAAAAAATTCCTAAATTTTAAATAAATTTAACCCAAAAAAAATTAAAATAAAAAATAAAAATCCACAAATTAAATTACATTGTTGAAATGGTAAAAATCCTTAAATTTTATCTCATTTTTTTTCCATCCCTAACTACACTGCAAACTAATTTATCATCATTATTCAAAGTCACAACACCTGAAATATCCACAGATTATCGTATAAAGAAACAAGCTTTCTAAAAAAAAAAATCCTTATTTAAAAAAATAAAATAAAAATATTTCTTATTTTAAAAAACACTCCTATCATAAACGCACTTGCCCATTTTGAATTTGAAAGCAATTTTTCACTAGCCTGTTTATTGATTTCGTTGGAAGCAGTTACAATGTTGGGGGGTAAAACCCCCCATCGAAGGTTGACAAATAAATATATCTCCCAGGTAGTCGGAAGATTGACCTGTAAGTCCCCACACACCAAGCTTTTAACAGAAGCCCAAAACCCTCCGGTTGGAGGATTCTCAAGCTATTAAAAGGTAGGCAAATTAATATATCAAATAAATAAGCTGCAAAATTACCCTTAAAGGCCGCACATGCCAAGCTTGCAAACAAGCCCAAAAACCTCCTGTTAGAGGATTTTCGAGCTATCTATTTTAGGCCATAGAATATTCAACCAGGTAGTTGTAAAAATTCCATTTACCTAATGAGTTTATGGGTTCTTGAACAAAATATAGAAAGAATTCAAAAAGATTGGATTCAACGACATCTACGAGTCCCCTTATCCAATAAACCCCTTTTTGGGCTCTCAAACAAACAGTAATGGGCTATTTGGCAATCACAAGAAGGCTACAATTCATCCACATTTAGCAAATTCTTCCCAAAATTGCACTACAAGCAATAAATATGGCATTGGGTATTCAAGAAACCCCAAAATAAACTCTCCCACATTTAGCAAATCGCCCGCCTCAACCACTAGATTATCAAAATTTACAGACAAAATCCGGCTATTAAAGGGTAATTTTCATCTTGGACTCTCTGTAGATAAGAAAATAGCACCTTCAGGTAAATTTATTCCGATAAAAAGCATGCAGCAGCGCTAACACCCAGTTCCAGATATCAAACACATTGCATG
Source organism: Pinus albicaulis (assembly GCA_034641835.2). Classification (NCBI taxonomy): domain Eukaryota; kingdom Viridiplantae; phylum Streptophyta; class Pinopsida; order Pinales; family Pinaceae; genus Pinus; species Pinus albicaulis. The sequence continues at coordinate 1,165,025,634 of CM076582.1, forward strand.
AAATCAATAAGATCGGATCAGAGAAGCACCAACCTTACAACAACCCTCGTCCTATAAACAAATATATCGATTATATCGATAGCTCTCAGATTCAATAACCAGCTAAATGCACAGAGGGAGAAGGCGGCGGGGTCAGTGAAGAATAAGAATGGAGGATGAGAAGGGGAAGGCAAAGGCAGGTAGGCAGGAGGAATAAGCATGCATTGTGCAGATATTGCAGAGAGAGTAATTGTAAAGTTTCTTGTTTTAGTGAGAAACATCAGGACATTCCCTGACTCTCCATCTCCATTATTATACAGATCCAACGGTGGACAATGTGACAGTTGTTTACTTGAATCAACGGCAGAAAATAAAAAGGTCAACTATAGTGAGCGGTGGAATGATTCAAAAGTAAACACCTTCGGTGTAATTAATAAACAATGACAAGGGAACTCTAGAATTTATTTGAAAATAGATAGAGTTGTCTAGCCTAGAGCGTATCAAATAACTAATTGAAAATATAAGATAGTTACACATTCATAATTCTTATAAAAGCATATGAGAGAATGAAATCAAATTAAACACAAGTAGAGAAATATACCATCATTGAGCCAAACCAAACTCCAAGAGAGAAACACACATGAATGAACCCCAAAGACTTTTTTATTATATGAAGAACAAGTGTGCACAGGAGCAGAGCTTCCCCAAGCACAATAGTTAGTACAAAAGATACAATATGAGAGCCCATGGCTCCATTATATAGGGAGTTGGAAGCAAATCTCAATGAAGAACCAAATGCCAAGTGGTGAGAGGGAGGAGATGACAAGGCAAATTCGAATTTGATAAGTGGAGCTCCAATGCCAAGTGTAAAAATCGAATTATGGCAAGTGGACATCATTTTCTTCTTCTCTTATGTGTCAAATTCGAATTTTATGATGGAATGACAAATGTATATGGGTGGTAACCCATGTGGGAACAATTTTCCACAAAAATCTCCACCAAATATTCTCCCAAATCCTCCCAAATGTGCATTAACTTCACAAATTCGAATTTCCAAGTAAGCAGCTCTCATTTAATGCAAGAAATTCGAATTTATTTGAGCACGTGTCATTTCCTTGATTTTAGGAGTCCACATCACCATGTGACCTCACTTTAACTCCTCCACAATTTTCCACCTCATTTCCACAACATTTAGCATGTGTGGATATTTATTTTTCTCCATTTATTTAATTTATGGCTTAATTAATTGCCAAATTTCCCACTAAACCTAGGAAAAGTGGGTTTTGAGGGTTCAAAACACATTTTTAACCCCTCAAAGTGTGTCATAGTAGAAAGTTGAGGGTGAGAAATGTAATTTTGATTACTCATACCCCAGACAACTTCTCTAGGCAACACTTATTACAATGCAATTACAATTTTTATTGCAATTTTTGACCTACGGGAAATCTAAAAAATTAAAAAATGACTACCTAGACCTAACCATATTCCACGAAATTTTTTGTGTGATCTAGTATGGTAATATACATTGACTCTAGACACTAGGACTCACCCAAGGCCTTACTATCAAGCCTTACTCTGGCTTTGGAGTAAAATTGGAGGAAAAAACTCAATTAATTATTAAGTCCTGGTAGGGAGATGATAATTAACCGAGTGAATAAAAAATAAAAACTCTCAAAGTAATACTCACTTGTTGGCAAGGTCTCAGGCTATCTAGGTCTGTTACAGACTCAATACTGACTCAAAACTCATCATTACTAGCATCACTTATTACAATTTCCAGTAGGGAGTGGAATCTGGGTACAAGAGAAAGATGATGAGAAATAGAAGTAGAGTTTAAAAACTTTGTTGAACTGATGATATCTGATGGTACAAGTGTCATTTGGTTCATCCTTGGGCATAGAGTCTTCATATAATCATCAGGTGCCATTCCAGTGGTCAACGAGACCATCAAAAGGAATACCGAGAAAGGTCAAGACATTAAAGAAGACATCAAGAAGTGATACAAAAGGACTGAGCACTACCAAGGAAGGAACCAAAGAAGACCTCAAAACCCTAGATCCTCCAAAGAAGAGTTCCACACTTGAAGCATTCTTGTGAAGCACTAACATTCACAACCATCATCTCAAGGAGAAGAAGATCTCAAGGACCCCATCTCCAAGAAAGAAGGACTACACATTGAAGCGTCATAAAGTCTCTACATCCAAGGGAAGCAGGAAGAAGCTTTGCCTTCATCATCAAGGAATCAAGGTGATCTCCCTCTGCTTGAGTCAAGGATCACTATCAAAGCATACTTGAAGGAAGACATCTTCTATTATCAACATCATCAAGAAAGGCATCAAGTTGAAGATTTTGTCATCAAGGAGTATCTTCACTTGACAAGTAAGTATCTTTACATCTATGTCTGAATCTATCAAAATGACTTCATTTTGCAAGGAAAGCAACAAATTGGTTGGGTCATCAAATTTTTTGGAATGGAAGAAGAGGACAGATTTGATCCTCATAGAAATGAAGTCGTTGGACATGTTAAGGGTTCAATCACTAAACCTCCAAAGGAATAAGCTCAAGCTCTAGCTAAGTATATGAAAGGGAAGATAAGGGCTCAAATGATCCTTATAGAATCCATCAAGGATCCCCTTTATTCTTTATGTAGCAAAGTTGGAGAGATCAAAAGAAACATATGAGCAGCTAGTAGAATTGTTCTCTGTGAGCACTGTTGGAGAAGTCATATCTTTGAGAACTAAGTTATACAAGATGAAGATATCAAAGAAGAAGGAATAATTTGATCCTCATAGAAAATGAAGACGTTGGACATGTTAAGGGTTCAATCACTAAACCTCCAAAGGAAGAAGCTCAAGCTCTAACTAAGTATATGAAAGGGGAGATAAGGGCTCAAAGGATCCTTATAGAATCCATCAAGGATCCTCTTATTCTTTATGTAGCAAAGTTGGAGAGATCAAAAGAAATATATGAGAAGCTAGTAGAATTGTTCTCTATGAGCACCGTTGGAGAAGTCATATCTTTGAGAACCGAGTTATACAAGATGAAGATATCAAAGAAGAAGGAATAGCCTCATGCTTTATGAGAGTGTCAGAAATACGAGACCAATTGCAAGAATTAGGGGAAATAATGTCCAATAAAGAGATTACCACAGTTATGCTCAATGCTTTATAAGAGTGTCGAAAATACAAGACCAACTGCAGGAATTGGGGAAATAATATCCAATAAAGAGATGACCACAGTTATGCTCAATGCACTACCAGAGGAATGGGGCAACTTTGTATTAAGCATCGATGGAAAGAAGGAAGCCACCCCATTCAGTGAACTTTGGTCATTATGTAAGATTAAAAAAACCAGGTTGAAGGCAAAAAGTGATGTAGGATCAAATGAACAAGTTCAAGCATTTGCTGCCATGGCCAAGAGAAAAGGAAAGTTTGGGACAAAGAATAAGATCGATATATCAAAGATCCAATGATATGGTTGTTAGTAATATGAGCACTACAAGAGAAATTGCCCTAAGCTCAAGAAGGACAACAAGAAAAGAAAAGAAAGAATTGAAGCCTGTATCACAGAAGAAGTAGAAGAACCTCATGAGAAGAAATGCAAGAAAGAAGGGATAGATCTTCACTATAAGGTCTCTATAGCAAGAAGAAGTAGGAGGTGAAAATACCTCTACCATGGTCAAAGATTACTTTCCGGATAAGAAACATTGCAAGTATGATAGGATGCATCATACAATTGAAGCAAGAGCTCATGGCATAATTGTAAGGATAGTTGAAGTAAATGGTTGTAGAAGTCATCATAGAAAGGAAGTAGCTCTTGGTAACCTCATTGAAAGCATAAGCAGTACTTATGGGTAGAAGAAAGGCATCTACCATGATAGAGGATAGAAAGAGTTCATCATGCATCATCATCATTAGGAAGGAGCATTTGCAGAATGAGGATAATCAAGATCCTTCGTTGGAATCTTCATTAGAAGGTTCACCTCTACTTGGAAGAAGCAAGTGTCTCGTTGATCATTCCACCTTGTGTGGGATCCATTGTTTAGAAGGGTGATGGTATGGTGACAAAGGAATGCAGCATGTCAAGATGGTTGAAGTACTTTCAATCAAAAAAAGGAAATTGTTGTCTAGATGACCAAAAGAAGAAAAAAGGTATGTATATGTTTGATAGATTAAGTCATGTCATCATATAATTGCAGATAGCAGGTAAGATGGTAGCCCAGCAGGCGGAGAGTTTAGCCAGGTTGAATACGCTTAGTGACTTGTATGTGACCCAGCTTTAATAGCGAAATAGCTTTAATTATAAAAATACACAGAAATTATTTAATAATATTATTTTAATGATAAGATATGACATAGTTGAAAGTTTACAATGAGGTCCAGCTTTTATATCCCGCTTTTATACCATGCAGGTACCTTTTCACGAATGGGCATGTCTTTTAGACATGCCTTTTCATTAACCTAATGACTATTTAACATAATCCTAATTGATTAGCTAATAATTACATTTATTCTATTTTATTCTATTGATGACTATATTTAATACTTAAGTTATGAATTAGGTTCATAACATTGCCTCCTTCTTCGAAAAGCTTTGTCCTCAAAGCTTAATTCTGACAATTTCCTTCATTGGGAATTATCGGCTAGACACGTCATTCTTCACTGATACTTCCGATACTTCATTGTATGACTTGGTTGAACATTGTCCATGTTTCCATTTTGCTTCAAATATATATATATATATTTTTTTTTGATGATGAACCTTTTTCTTTTTTCGGAATTTGCACTTCTATATAGATATATTTATTTTAATATATATATTTTATAAATTATATGTATATAAGTTATAAATTATTTTTATAAATTATATATATATATATATAATTATTAATTCGTAATATATATATTCTCTACCCAATGGTTATGATGTTATAATTACCAGCGTTATAAATATCGACCCCCGGCAAGAATCCGACAGCACAAAAACAGCAGCGGAAAATACAACCCATCTGTCCGCTGAAGCGTAACCTGTCGCTATGCAACTGTTACGTCCCCTGACCACGTCGTTCGGTGTAGGGTACTCTCCGCTATGAATTAATATCACTGATCCACCTTTGAAATGACCAAGCGTATCGATGCCCTTTGGCCAGCTATTCGACCGCAAAGATGACCGCATGAATTTACCCGCAGAAAATGTCCTAGGGGGTGTTGACGGATGACATTTGGACGATTGCAGCGGCTGGCAGGCTTGACAATGACAACAAGTGCGCTGTTGTGTCGTAGTGGAAGGGTTGTGGTGTCGAGCAGGTAGAACTAGGTTCGAGCTTCAGTGGATGATGGGTTGAAAGGCGGCATAAAACCCTGCGACAACACCGTGGCAACAGACCCATTGTATTGGCGGCACAGCATGGATAAAACGGTAAAAATTTTCGAATGAAACCGGCGCAAGAAGCTGTCGCAGCTCGACAGGGAACAGGCCACCAGCGAAGAATCCACGTCTTGGGGTGTCGTAAGCTAGAACTGTGTCAATATTTTTATTTTTTTCAGCGGGCAGCGAGAAATAACACTCGGACGGATATGAAAATGTTATTACGGTTGATGACGGACATTGGAATGGATTTAGACAGCGACAAACAAAAAGAACAGCATGATCACATTCCTGAAAAGCATTTTTCAGAATGCGTGTGTTATTTTGTTGAGTTTTCCACAACCTTGTTTCTGCAGCCCATCGCAGATTATCGTGGAACTTGCTAATCATCATGATATATCTGCATCGGCCTGCCAACGGAGTCCCATAGGAACTTGCTTGATTATGAAAACCTGACAACAATGTCATGCTATTCAATGTAATTTGTTCAGGATTGGAATCTGAAACTGCTACTGACGCTCTATTGTCGATATTGTTCTCTTCGCCAATGGCACTTGGAATATCCTTGTGAGTTTGTTGTCCCTGTTCAGCACCAACAACAGAGCCAGATTGCCCAGGTTGACCCAGAACATATGATTGTGAAGAGGCTTCAGAATCACCTATAAAATTATTATGTTCATGTCTCGAGCAATCTGAAGTTATTATAGCATTCTCCCCTTGAGGATAATAATTAGATCCAACCATTTTAGACACCTGCTTTGAGCTACCCAAAGCTGTTAAACAGTTATCCTCTTCGGAACTCAAACGCGAGCCAACCATGTTAGGTGTCAACTTACGTTCAATCCCCTGCAAAAGAAAATCTTCAAAAATAATATGTTGTTGAGGGACACTGACTTCTCTTCTATGTCGACTGCAGTCATCAAGCCATATAGGTTTGACAACATTCACAATGTCTCGAACTGTGTTAACTAGCTTCCGCCTTTCAATCGGCTCAAATCCTGTCAGTAGAATCTTACAGTTTTCCAGGCAAAGGTCATTGGCCTCTGTTTGAGTGTCAATGGCAATACATCCCACATATTCTGAAGTATTTTCAGCAGATCGAATAACTGACTCTGCCTTCTCTTTGGTTGTTTTCGATGAGAACGGTTGTGACACAGAACTGTCTAAAGTAGCAAAGATGACCAGAGATGTAACTTTTGCTGGCTGTAAAGAAGATCCCAACTGGTTTTTTTGTAAGAGAGCATCATTGGCCTCTTTTTCACGCTATTGCGTCTCTTCTTGATCAGATACAGCTAATAGAACCTTTTTGACAGCTGTCACATCTCCCATAATCTGCACCACTTCATCTGTGGGTAAACTAGAACCACATCCTTGCAATGATGTAGAATTTGAACCCGAACCAGCAGAGAATTTTGTCATAGCAGAATGAGAATGAGATTGAATAACAGTGGAAACCTTTTCTTGCCTCACATCTTCATCATCATCCGGATCTGCTTCACGGTTATAAAGTTTTTGGTTTGCACACTTATGTCCTGTGAAATATTTGTTTCCACACTTCCAACAATTCTCTTCCTTTTTACTTTCAATACTAGTTGGTTGTTTTCCTTTTTTACGCATTGGTGGGGGAATATATTTGGTTGACTTTTCCATGGATGTTTTACTTGATTTCCCTTTATCATAACTAACTGCTTTCTCTTTTTTGCAGCATTTTTCATCTTTCTGTTTCTCATGATTTTCTTTTCTATTACGAGAAATTTTTTTAAAATCTGCAGAAAGTTTTTTAAGACCTGCAGAAAAATCTGTAGATAACTTATCTAAGTGCTCAACCTTTTCTAGAATTTTTCTAATTATTTCGAGCTTTTCACGTAATGGCACATTATATGGTAAATAATGTGCTCGGGCTTGTAAACTACGTTCGTAGGCTTGTAAAACAATGTTATGTGCCATTGCTTCAACTTGTCCTCAATATAGCTCCGATAACACTGTAGCAGCGGAAGTTGTAGATTTGAATACTGTAGTAGAAGACTTGTATGCTTGTTGACTTTGATAGCAGAAATAGCTTTAATTATAAAAATACACAAGAGGTATTTATAATAATATTATTTTATTGATAAGATATGACATGATTGAAAGTTTACAATGAGGTCCCGCTTTTATACCCATGCAGGTACCTTTTCACGAATGGGCATGTCTTTTAGACATGCCTTTTCATTAACCTAATGACTATTTAACATAATCCTAATTGATTAGCTAATAATTACATTTATTCTATTTTATTCTATTGATGACTATATTTAATACTTAAGTTATGAATTAGGTTCATAACAGAATGCTCTATCTCATGAGCATGATCAAAGAAAAAGAATTTCTTCCTTTGGAAAGATGCATGAAGGCATGGTTCATATATTGACAAGATGAAATCAACATAATATGTCCTCATATGAAATATGAGGTGGTTGACAAAGATGAAGGAACTATGGATGGAAGTTCCTGGGGAGCAATATGTGAAGAAAGAAAGAAGAGATCATGAAAGATGCAACTATGGTCATGTAAGAAAAGGAAATCAACATCCGATGATGAGAAGAATTGGCTATGAAATCTCCATAGAGAAGGAATGAAGACCCTAATGAGGTCTGTAAAGAAAAGAGACCCTTGACATTCAAAGTCTTGGATATGTGTTTATGAATTGCAGGATGTTGATGTTGCAAGCAAGCAGATGTCATGATGAAAGGCCATCACAAAAGGTAACTTTTATTAGATGTTCATTTTTTATTTTGAACAACATCTGGATAGGTTGATACAGGGCTACTAAAAGAGAGTTGTAGATGTCACCTACAACTAGCACTCATGTGTTTGGATGGAAAATCTTAAAGGAAACATGACATGAAAGAGGTAGTTGTATAAAGAAAATCCAGATGTGGATTAGAAGATCACTTTCCGATGGAGAGAAGGATGACATGACTGATATGGTTCGTGAAGGAAAGTGATGGATAGTCGATTGTTGATTAGTGTAGCTTGGGAGGTACTCCAAGCAATACGGTTCAGGGCTTGGAGGGCAAAGCGCCACAAGGGTCACTTGTGGGCTTGGAACCCAAGTATGGGGTTTTGCACCAAATCATGTTTTGGGCATTTCCGGGAGCACATTTCTACATGTGATGGCATGAGACAATAGAGGGCGAAAAGGACAATCTAACGCTTCAAGAATCGTCGAATTCCAAGTTGTAGAAATGGAGATATGAATTTTTGAAGTTGACAATGAATTATCTCATATTCAAGTCATGTAGGCATGAAGTAAAACTAGCCAAAAGACATGTCTCTTCATAATTCGTGAAGCCCTCTTGTTTGGTATAAATAAGAGGTGACGTTAAGTCATTTGGAGCATCCATCTTGTGCAACATATACTCTAGAATAGGACTTGTTGGAGAGGGACATCTCTATGCCTTAGTCGCAGCAAAAGAGAAGGAAGAACAGTGAGATAAGGAGGTTTGTTTCAGGGTTATTACAGGGTCTGAGTTGTTGTGTTGGAGGCCGAGTGTGTTGGCTGCTAGGCCGAGCCCTTGAGGGCTAAACGCTAACTGTTTGGGGACTGTTTTGGGGAACCGAAAGCTACAGGATTACTGTGTGCTAGGCCGCGGGCCATAGCTGTGAAAATTCCTACACCCGAAATCCTACTGCAGAACTGATGGGAATTCTTCTATTTGTTAATTTCTTGAACAAATTATTTACTGTGTTCTACAGTAAATATTGAAACCCATACACTACAGCCTTCACAAAATTTAAATTGCAGAAAAATAAATAAGTGCGAAAACAAGATTTGAGCAAGAATAAACAATAGACACACTTCACCGTTATTTTTGGACTAAGTCCCCGGAAAAACCCAATGCGGGAAAATTGGTGCAGCTGTTGAGGGTTTGTTTATTATGCAGTAATTCTGAATATAATCTAGGATGCCTTACTGGCCATCCACACAGAGAATCTTACTGACAAAGAGCTAGTGAGGATTACCTACCACTGACACTGGAAAATCCTGACTGACCAAACACTGAGCTGATGAGCCCTACGCAGTCTTTGCGCAATTCTGCGTCACTCTACGTGGAGACTGCATCACCTCTGCTTGATGGCTCTTATGTTGGCTGAATACTGATCTTTGGCCCTTCTGGTCTCACACACCAGTACTCCAGCACTAGATATGACTGATCCTCAACTGAATCTCAGATCTCCTCAAGGCTGCAGCGCTGCCTCTGCGTGGCACTACGCTGCCTCTGTGTGGCACTACGTTGCCTCTGCGTAGCTGCTACGCTGCCTCTTCTACGTACTTCCCTCTCCCTTCTCTGTTGTGTATTCCCGGCTCAGGAAATGACCTTCCAACCAGAAATTATCTTTGCCCCTCTCTGCAAGAATCAACTCGATCGATCTTCTCCCTGAGCATTGCTCACTAAAAAATTTCAATCTCTAGACTTTGTCGGTGTCTCGGTGTAATTTTCAAATGCCCCACCAAGTCCTTCTTATAATCTTCTCGTTGAGACTTCAATGATCGAGATTAAATCGCTAATCCACGGCTAAGATTAATTTGACTTGCTCTTCTTTTCTAGAAGATTCACACCATGTTTTAATTAATATCTTTTAATTATTTTAATTTCCTAAGTTTAGACTTAGGGTCCCATTAAAAATAATTAATTATTTCTATAAAACATAATCCGGGTGGAATTTCCAAAAACGCATTTTGGGTTCTTTGGAATACATGTGCCTAAGCCTCCCTGCAAAATTTGAGACTTAGAGCACATCCGATGCTAACAAAAATCAACAATAGCAACACAGTAAGGTGTGCGTAGGGGCATATTAAGGGCTAATCTAGGCCCAAGACAAGAGCGTAGAAAAGGAGGGGTCTTCTAAGGGTGTGTCGCAGTTTTGTAGAGGGTTGTTCAAGGACTGTTTGAGGGGTTTAGGGCTGCAGCAGTGTGCCCTAGTGCCCTAACCAGAACAGTCAAGAACAGCAGTGTAACAAGCAGATTTGGAGCAGTGTTTGGAGGTGCCTTGGGTCAAAGGAGTTGATCGGATTTGGATCAGTATTGCAGCCTATGGAAGTCGTGTATTGGAGTTGACTTGGGTGTCGGAAAGACTTCAATTAGGAGCAAATTCCACAGTGTAGTATTGGGTACCATTGATCTGATAGAGGGTAGTGTGTTGGCTACCCAAAGTAGCCCTAGACGAGCTATCTTGACGTGACAAAGAGGAGCTGAAGGTTGGGTGAAGTTTGGTGCCGAAGTGTAGCACCTTGATGGACAAAGGTGGCTGCTAGCCCAGCAGTTTGTAGCTCAGGAATTAGGCCTACACAGAGAGCAGATTGGATCAGCTTGTGTACACTCTACAGAAGTAACTTGCAACAGTGTTAGGTGCCAACCCTCTTGAAGTCTAGATGTGTTGTCCTTTGAAGGACTAAGGGGTGACTAGTGAGTAGTACGGAAGCGAAGGACTGGCAAGACAAGATACGACATCAAGTTTGTCATTGTATCTTGTATACCATAGACTGTTGTATTATTCAGATTTTGGTTTAATATAATGAAGATTGGGGTTGTACATTATTGTACAATTTGTTAAAAATTGTGTATATTTGTGCATGTGTGATTTATTGCTTTATATTTTCGTTGTACAAAGTAGTTCATGGTTGAGATTCTTGGTTTGGTAGCGTCAGTGATTTTAAGACTCTAACTTACACCCAAGGTCGTGGAAATTCAACATGGTATCTAAGGGTTCCTGAGCTACTTTAGAAGTCAATGAATCAGAGTTGTGCGCAACGAAGTATAGGGTGAGAGGGAGTTGGTCACATTGTAAATAAAGGGCTCACTACAATGTCGAAATTGCAGACAAGTCTCCGATATGAGGACAGGTTGGAGGGGTTGTCCAACTATAGTCCTTGGAAGGAAAGGATCAGGTTGGTCTTGCAGATCAACAGGATCTAGGATTTTGCCGAGAAAGTCATCAAGAAGCCAACCAACCCTAAGGAGCTGGAAATATGGGAAGATTTGGATACGAAGGCGAGAATGATCATCCTAGATGGTGTGAAGGATGCCCTAATACCTCATTTGTCCGGGAAGAACACTACACATGAGATGTGGATGGCTCTTCAAAATTTGTTCCAGAATAAGAATGAGAACCAGGTATTGGTATTGGAGGACAAGTTGAAGTCCACCAAGATGATAAAGGGTGAAGAAGTGACTTCGTATCTGACGAGGTTGTCTCAGGTCAGAAATGACCTTGTTGTCGTCGATGTCAAAGTTTCAGATGGAGATATGGTAAGGATTGCCTTGAAAGGGTTCATCGAGGAATGGAAGCCCTTCGTCAAAGGAATCGTTTCCAGGGAGGAACTACCAGACTGGAATAGATTGTGGGACAACTTCATTCAGAAAGAGTTGCAAGACGAGGATATTCATCCATCAAAGAGGGCAAATGAGGACGTGGCACTTGCAGCGTGAATGAACGGTAAGCCGAAGAAGGACTTGAGAAAAGTCAAGTGCTTCGATTGTGGCGAGATGGGTCATTTTTCGTCGAGATGTCCGATGAAGAAGGGAGATGATGAGAAGAGGAAAGGAAAACAGGTCGCTAGTGTTGCCTCTTCAACTGAGATAGATGATCTCTTTAGGAGATTGGAAGAGGAGGACTTTGCTTTGATTTCTCATTTCTCGCAGGGTACTATCAAGGAGGATGGATGGTACGTTAACAGTGGTGCGACGAAGCATATGACAGGGTCACAGGAGGTTTTTGAGACTCTAATTGAATGGGATTCGAAGTTGCACATTGTGTTGGGTGACAAGAGACAATTGGAGATCCAAGGATCGGGTGTTATGCCATTCAGGATGGAGACAGGACATATGATGCGGGTCCAAGATGTATTGTTTGTACCAAGACTCAGATATAGCGTAATTTTCGTCTCAATGATCGAGAGGAAGGGGTTTGAGCTCTTGTTCCAGGATGGGAAGGCAAGCCTCAATCCCAGAGGCTCTAAGTCCGATGGGATTGTACTCAGAGTTAGAGAGCATGGTCTCTACAGGTTGATGGGCAAGCCTGTGGATCATGGAAAGGAGAAGGTGGAGTAGGTGCAAGTGTAGGCTTCAGAGGAGCAGGTGCAGCTTCCCGAGAAGAAGGTACACTTTCCCGAGAAGAAGGTCTTGGTTCCAAAGACTTAGAGGGAGTCGAGTTCGAGAGGGAGCTTGCAAGGTCAGAGGGAGCTTGCAAGGTCAGAGGGAGACTTTGCAGCCCAAGAAGAGCGCGTGTTCAGTGGGGAGCAAGGGTGCTTCCACATCTACCAAGAAGGAAACATGGAGGGACTGGAAAGCGATATAGGGGAAGAAGAAGAAGCAAGATGCTTCCAGCAGTGACAGCGACACTTCTCAGAAAGGTGTAGTTCATAGAACAGGGATTGTTGCGATTGTGAGCGTCAGGAGTTGGGCAAGTATTGCGAGCAGTGATGATGATGACGAGTTACTTCCTAGTCTTGGAAGTACCTCCCTCGCTAAGAGGGAGTGTTGATTTGTGTAGCTTGGGAGGTACTCCAAGCCCTATGGTTTAGGGTTTGGAGGGCAAAGCACCACAAGGGTCACTTGTACCCAAGTATGCGGTTTTGCACCAAATCGTGTTTTGGGCATTTCTGGGAGCACATTTCTACACGTGATGGCATGAGAAGATAAAGGGCGGAAAAGGAGAATCCAACATCTCGAGAACTGTCGAATTTTGAGTTGTAGAAGTGGAGATATGAATTTTTGAAGTTGACAATGAATTATTTGGTATTCAAGTCATGTAGGCTTGAAATAAAATTAGCCAAAAGACATGTTTCTTCATAATTCGTGTAGCCCTCTTGTTTAGTATAAATAAGAGGTGAGGTTAAGTCATTTGGAGCATCCATCTTGTGCAACGTATACTCTAGAAGAGGACTCGTTGGAGAGGGACATCTTTATGCCCTAGCCGCAGCAAAAGAGAAGGCAGAACAGCGAGATAAGGAGGTCTATTTCAGAGTTATTACAGGGTCCGAGTTGTTGTGTTGGAGGCCGAGTGTGTTGTTTGCTAGGCCGAGCCCTTAAGGGCTAAACACTGATTGTTTGGGGACTGTTTTAGGGGACCGAAAGCTACAAGATTACTGTGCGCTAGGCCGCAGGCCATAGCAACGTAGTAAGGTGTGCATAGGGGCAGATTAAGGGGCTAATCTAGGCCCAAGACAGCAGCGTAGCAAAGGAGAGGGCTTCTAAGGGTGTGTCGCAGTTTTGTAGAGGGTTGTTCAAGGACTGTTGGAGGAGTTTAGGGCTGCAGCAGTGTGCCCTAGTGCCCTAACCAGAACAGTCAAGAACAACAGTGTAACAAGCAGATTTGGAGCAACGTTTAAAGGTGCGTTGGGTCAAAGGAGTTGAACGGATTTGGATCAATATTGCAGCCTGTGGAAGCGGTGTATTGGAGTTGACTTGGGTCTCGGAAAGACTTCAATTAGGAGCAGATTCCACAGTGTAGTATTGGGTACCATTGATCTGGTGGAGGGCAGTGTGTTAGCTGCCCAAAGTAGCCCTAGACGAGTTATCTTGACGTGACAAAGAGGAGCTGAAGGTTGGGTGAAGTTTGGTGCCGAAGTGCAACGCCTTGATGGACAAAGGTAGCTGCTAGCCTGGTAGTTTGTAGCTCGGGAATTAGGCCTAACCAAAGAGAAGATTGGATCAACCTATGTACACTGTACAAAAGTGACTTGCAACAGTGTTAGGTGGCATCCCTCTTGATGTGTTGTCCTTTGAAGGACTAAGGGGCGACTAGTAAGCAGTACAGAAGCAAAGGATCGGCAGGACAAGATACGACGTTGAGTTTGTCATTGTATCTTGTATACCATCGACAGTTGTATTATTCAGATTTTGGTTTAATATAAGGAAGATTGGGGTTGTACATTATTGTATAATTTGTTAAAAACTGTGTATATTTTTGCATGTGTGATTTAGTGCTTTATATTTCCACTATGCAAAGTAGTTCATGGTTGAGATTCTTGGTTTGGTAGCGTCGGTGATTTTAAGACTCTAACCTACACCCAAGGTCGTGGAAATTCAACAGTTTCCCTACAAGATGAAGGCTCCATAATGACAAAGATGAAATTCATGATATCAAAAGGAGGAGCTCTACAAGCAACTGAAGGTACCATGATCTCCACCAAAGAGCAGAAAGTTGTTGTTGGAAACAAGTCCCTAGTTAAGAGGGAGCTTGGACAAGTCCCTGGCTAAGAGGGATTTTGGGTATATTCCTTTATAGGAATGAGTATATCTTCCCTAGTTGAGAGGGAGAGAGGAACACATCATTCTTGTCTTCATATTATGAAGAAAGAATCGAGGATTGGGTAAGCATCTGAGATCGGTTCCGATACTCTTTGATGTAAAAAATCCTAGATCTGGATTCCTACTGCAACAAATCTAAATTACTTCTTGTTAAATTTGGACAACTAAGTCCAAACTCCATCTTGTGATGCTCAGATGAAGATTCCAATATTTGTATTGAATTCCTCTTTCGAAGAGGTGTAAAATCGATATAAAATTGATTTTAATCTGATGAGCAAAACATTTATTTTGAATTTATTATTTATAATAAATTTAAGTGCAGGTCGGCCTTAAGGTTTTACACCCCCAACAAATGTGTCACACACCTCAATGATGGATATAAATACAATCAACGTTGGAGAGTTTTTCACTCATCTCATCCACACACTTCTCATTGGATACGAGCATCTAAGAAGCAGTGTTCACGTGGGAAAAGGATGAAGTAGCTGCAGCTGGAAAAAGGACGAAATTTCTGCAGTTAGGGTTTCTAGACGAAATTTTCTGCAGTTAGGGTTTCTGGGCAAGTTTGACCAGCCTTGACTTTGGTCAACGCATGGTCCGTTTGAGCTGAAATTTTGTGGAGAGTTCGATTTTTGAAGGCTGTACTCATTGGCACAAAAATCGAGGTCAAAAGGTTGACCGAAGTTGGAGCTGCGTTGACTTTATTGTTGTTGCCTTGCATTGACTTTTTCTGGACTGCGTTGACTTTTCTAGGGTTGACTTTGAGTTCACTGGATAATTGATTTGAGGACTGTTGTGACACATTTTGGGTTGGCCGACCAAGAAGACTTTGTTGGTTGAAGCATCCTGCTGACCGCCGTAACGCACCAACACATTCTCCTGTTTCTGGTTTGTCTTCTATAGATCCACTGGTATGTTCTATCAGCATTTTTACTTAACTGTTTATGTGATTGCTGTTATAAAAGTAAAGTTGCATCAAGCATAGAACATCTACAAAAATTTACATGGTATCAGAGGTGAGGTGAAGACAAGCCCTAACTTATAGCAATCACCAATTGAGAAAAATGAGTCCACAAGTTATGGCTTCAAGGAGGATGACAAGCTGACTGGAAGGGATGACTTCCATGCTTGGAAGATGATATTAGATCTCAAATTGGAAGACCATGATCTCATGGACTATGTACTGCGTAAGATACAAGAACCTCCATCCACTGCTACTGCTGCTGCTAAAACCAAGTATAAGAAGGGGGAGATCAAAGCAAAGCTAATGATCAGGGAATCCATACATAAAAGTCTGGTTGCCTACATATCTGAGCTAGGCACATCCAAAGAGATGTATGATAAGCCGATACAAATGTTCAAAGTAAACAATGCAAACCAGGTGCTATTCTTCAAGAATCAATTGAAGAATTTGAAGAAAGGCAGGGATGAGTCTGTCCAAACATACTTTCTGAAATTGACCGAGATCAGGAACAATCTGCTGGCTATTGGGGAGACAATAGCCGATCGTGAGATGGTACTCACCGCACTTGGAGGGCTCCCATATGAATGGCAAGTATTCAACACTACCATTCTCAATAATAATACAATTCCTAACTTTGACGAGCTACTGTCAAGATGCATGCAAGAAGAGACAAGAATGAAGGAATAAGAAAATGATAGAAATGCTGCCTACGCTGCTCATTCTAGAAAGAAGAACTCTGGTGGTCCTAAGAACAAAGGAAGAGCAAGGGCCCAAGGAAAGAAGGGCACGTGTTTCACTTGTCATAGGCCTGGTCACTATGCTAGAGAATGTCCTTTCAAGAAGGATTCTCCTAATAGTGATGACAATAACAACAACCGGAGGAATGGAAATCAAAGAAACGACAGGTCCAAAGGAAAGAGGAAGGCTCCCTCTAGCGGAAACAATCAACCTTTCAAAAGGTCTAGAAACTCCAGGTATGAGGAGTCAAATGTTGTTGATAAAAGAAATGAATACATTCTTGTATCTGCCCTCTCTGCTGCATCCCCGCCCGACACTATGGATGTTTGGCTGATAGATAGTGGTGCCTCAAGACACATCACTGGGTTCAAGGAAGCACTCTCTGACATGGTTGAGAAGGATACTAATCTGGAAATTATCCTTGCAGATAATGCCACATATCCCGTGAAAGGGACAGGGACTGTGACCCTCCACTTGTCTCAAGGACAAGTCCTACATTTGCAGGATGTACTCTATGTACCAAAATTGAAGAAGAACCTTGTGTCTATATCAGCCATCGAAGACAAAGTCTTCAATGTGGCATTCACTGATGGAAAGGTGCGCATGTGAAAGAAGAATCTCAAGGAAGCTATCGTGATTGGTTTTAGAGTTGGAACACTCTACCAGGTTGAAGGAAGTCCACTAGGAGCTATGACATGTTATACTATCCGACAAACTGAACTATGGCACCGGAGGTTTGGACACCTTCATTACAAGGCCCTTCCCAAAGCAAGGAAGGTGGTGACAGAGATGCCCGATTTTGGAAATAATCATGAAGGTGTATGTAAGGATTGTGCCGAAGGAAAGCATACAAGGGGACCTTTCCCCTCAAGTGTCACAAAGACATCTGATATTTTGCAACTGGTCCATTCTGATCTATCTGGTATGCTACTCGTGACATCCCTGGGAGGATGTTCTTACTATATGACATTCACCGATGACTTCTCCCGCAAAACCTGGATATACTTCTTGAAGAAGAAGGATGAGGCTTTCATGTGGTTCCGTACCTTCAAAGCCTTGGTGGAAAATATGACAGGGAAGAAGATCAAGATTTTGAGGACCAACAATGGCACTGAATATGAGTCAAATGAGTTCAAGGACTTTTGCAGAGAAGTTGGCATTAAGAGGGAGACTACTACTGCCTATACTCCTGAGCAGAATGTCGTTGCTGAACGAAAGAACAGGACCATTGTGGAAGTTGCCCATGCCATGCTATGTGACCAGGGTCTACCGAAGTTTCTGTGGGGAGAAGCTGCAAATACTGTTGTATACATTCAAAACCGATGCCCTCATTCCGCCCTGGACTCCAAAACTCCCGAAGAGGTTTTCACTGGTAAGAAACCTGACGTCTCACATTTTAGAATTTTTGGATGTCCTGTTTATTTTCATGTGCCAAAAGAAAAGAGAAGTAAGTTGGATGCTTCTAGGAAGAAAGGAATGTTTGTGGGCTACAACGAAACCTCTAAGGCCTATAGAGTCTATGTACCTGGTCAAAGGGAAGTAGAGATATGCCATGATGTCACTTTTGACGAAGATGCTTCCCTAAAGAAAGTAGTAGATCTTCCGAGATCTAAGGAAAATCATGAAGCAAGGCCTGGAAATCAAGAAGAACCGCAGGATGAGACAATGCCTAATGTTGAAGGACCAATGGACCCAATCGATCCATCTCCTTCACTGAGAAAGAGACCATCATGGCTCAGGGACACTCTCGAAGATGCTGAGGGACATGCTGCCCCGAGGGGGACATTTCGAGAAAGCAAGAAGCCGTGTAGATACCAAGGGTATCTGGCTGCCATGAGTACTATTGTACAATCTGAATCTGGATCTTTTGAGGAAGCCATAAAGCATCAAGTCTGGAAGGATGCTATGCACGAAGAATATGAGTCCATAATGAAGAATGATGTCTGGGATGTGGTTCCAAGACCGAAGGACAAATCAGTTGTCACCGCGAAATGGCTCTACAAGATCAAGCATGGATCCGATGGAAGTGCTGAAAAGTTCAAGGCAAGATTTGTTGCCCGTGGCTTCTCTCAAAAGGAAGGAATAGATTATGATGACATATTTGCACCTGTGGCACGATATACCACCATTCGATCAATCATAGCCCTTGCTGCTACGCAAGGATGGAATCTTCATCAAATGGATGTCAAGACCGCTTTTTTGCATGGTGCAATAAAAGAAGAGGTGTATGTAGAACAACCTCTAGGGTTTGAAGTCCAGGATCGCGACACTCATGTCTGCAGGTTGAAGAAAGCCCTCTATGGGTTGAAGCAAGCACCCAGAGCTTGGTACGAGAGGATAGATAGCTACTTGATGAAGTTGGGCTTCACTCGAAGTAATGCTGATCCGAACCTTTACTTTAAGGTTGTCCAGGGGAAGCCTATCATTCTGGTGCTGTATGTGGACGACCTCTTCCTGACAGGTGTTGACCCTCTCATTCATCAATGCAAGAGGGAGCTCGCTGCTGAGTTTGAGATGAAGGACCTAGGACTGATGCACTACTTCCTAGGCCTGGAGGTCTGGCAGAGACCTAGAGAGATTTTCCTTTCTCAAGGAAAATATATTGTGAAACTTCTGGAAAGATTTGGTATGGTGGATTGCAAGTCCGTGTCAACACCAATGGAACTCAACTTCAAGAAGTTGAGTGGCAGCGCTGCTGGGCCCGTATTGGCAAATCCTACTGAGTATCGTCAACTCGTAGGGGCTCGATGTTCTTAGTGAACACCCGTCCAGATATATGTTTTGCAATGAACACTTTGAGTCAACAGATGGTTGAGCCTCATCACTTACATTGGGTTGGTGCCAGGAATCTTCTGAGATACCTTCGGGGCACGATAAACCATGGGCTGAGATACACTACCGGGAGCGTGACACTCCGTGGATATACTGATGCCGATTGGGCTGGCAGTGTGGTGGATCGTAAGAGCACATCGGGATGCTGCTTCAATCTTGGTTCTGCTTCGATTTCATGGATGAGCAGGAAGCAGAAGTCGGTGGCTTTGAGCACCGCAGAGGCCAAATACATTGCAGCAAGTATGGCCTGTTGTGAAGCAATTTGGTTGCGAAAGCTCTTTAGTGAGTTGTTTGGACATGTGCTAGATACCACTGTGATACTCTGTGATAACCAGAGTGGTATTCGTTTGACCGAGAATCCTGTGTTCCACGACCGATACAAGCATATTGATATCAGGTACCATTTCATCCGGGATATGGTACAGCGAGGCGTCGTAAGGCTCGATCATATAGGAACTGATGAGCAAGTCGCGGATATTCTCACTAAGCCCCTGGGGAAGGTCAAGTTCCTAACCTTCCGTGAGAGACTTGGTATCGTGGAACGACCCTATGATGTGGGTCCTGTTGGACGATGAGCTCAAGGGGCTCTGGGGGGCTTTGGGGACAGCTTCTCGGAGCTATGAGCAACCACAAGGCTAGGCTTGCCAAACCTTGTTGGTGTGCTTGGACCCCACCGTTGTGATTATTGAGTTGGTCCACCTCTCATTATCTGTGCCCCGTATGCATCCTACCCATTAAGTTCAGGGCTATGGGAAGTACCTCTCATTTGGCCAATGAGATGGGAAAAGCTAGAGACCAGTAGCAAAGACTGATGGACGACATCAGAAATTGTCGTACTCTCTATCTAGGATGGCACGGTCCAACCACTTGATCTGGGATCAAGTCTAGTGAGGTCTCGGACCTCCGCCTGACTTCGGGTTAAATGAACCAACTTCAGGTTGGTTGGAGACTCTTTGTGAGTCTGATAGAGGTTTCAGACCTCTAGGTTGAATTTGTTAGCCGGGGGATGATGTCTTTGTGACTGACCCACTTCTGTTCTAAAATAAAGAGGCCAGCAAAGCAAGTTACGACGGGATGACGCACGATGTTTGATTGCACTGGTGGATGGAGTTCTCCCTAGTTGAGAGGGAGTGTTAAATTTGGACAACTAGGTCCAAACTCTATCTTGTGATGCTCAGATGAAGATTCCAATATTTGTATTGGATTCCTCTTTCGAAGAGGTGTAAAATCGATATAAAATTGATTTTAATCTGATGAGCAGAACATTTATTTTGAATTTATTATTTATAATAAATTTAAGTGCAGGTCGGCCTTAAGGTTTTACACCCCCAACAGATGTGTCACACACATCAATGATGGATATAAATACAGTCAACGTTGGAGAGCTTTTCACTCATCTCATCCACACACTTCTCATTGGATACGAGCATCTAAGAAGCAATTCTCACGTGGGAAAAGGACGAAGTAGCTGCAGCTGGAAAAAGGACGAAATTTCTGCAGTTAGGGTTTATGGACGAAATTTTCTGCAGTTAGGGTTTATGGGCAAGTTTGACCAGCGTTGACTTTGGTCAACGCATGGTCTGTTTGAGCTGAAATTTTGTGGAGAGTTCGATTTTTGAAGGCCGTACTCATTGGCACAAAAATCGAGGTCAAAAGGTTGACCGAAGTTGGAGCTGCATTGACTTTCTTGTTGCTGCCCTGCGTTGACTTTTTCTGGACTGTGTTGACTTTTTCTGGAGTTGACTTTGAGTTGACTGGATAATTGATTTGAGAACTGTTGTGACACATTTTGGGTTGGCCGACCAAGAAGACTTTGTTGGTTGAAGCATCCTGCTGATCGCCGTAACACACCAACACATTCTCCTGTTTCTGGTTTGTCTTCTATAGATCCACTGGTATGTTCTATCAGCATTTTACTTAACTATTTATGTGATTGCTGTTATAAAAGTAAAATTGCATCAAGCATAGAACATCTACAAAAATTTACACTTCTCCTATTATTTTGATAATTATTTCATTACATTGAAATACCGAAGTAATCACTGAAGCAGTCTACACAAATAATGTCGCGGAATAAATCTAAGTGTTGAAACAATCTGAACAAAATACAATGAAAAACAACCACATTGACACAGTTATTTTTGGACTAAGTCCCCGGAAAAACCCAACTTGGGAAAACCGGTGCAACAAATCTAAGGGTTTGTATTATTAAGTAACGGGATCTTGAATACAACTAGGGTGGCAACATCCGACAAACCCTTCAGAGAAATCTAGACAGCAAAAATAACTGTGAGATATACCTCACTCAGCAAGTCTCCGGCTGATCAAAAACAGCGTTGATGAAGCCCTCACTGCCTCTGTGTGATTGCTTACGTTGGATCTGCGTAGGCAAGCTTGAGGAACTGCGTCACCCTTCTCTTTAGTTGATCTGGCTGATCTGAAGCTGGATCTTGGCCTCCCTGGCTCAAAACCCTAGCCTCTAGATTTCTCTGAACTGACTCCAAGAGACACTGCATTGGCTCTGTGTGATTCTCTGCAAGAACTGCGTCACCTCTACCAGAAACTACGCTATCTCTTTCCTGCGTGGATGTTGCCTCACTCTGAAATGTATTCTTGGTCCACCTGACCAATCTCTGCTTCTACCCCTCTCTGGATCTGATCACTGAATCAAATCACTTAGCAAACCCAGCCCTAATGATTTGTTCTTGATCAAAAGCTATGTCTCCTCACACAAATTCGAAAATGCTCAATGGCTCAAGTGTCGAGTGTGTTTTCCATAGGCCCCTCACCCTCCTTCTTATAATCTTTCATTGACTCTTCAACGGCCAAGATTAAAACATAATCAAGGGCTAAGATTAACTTGGAGGTGATCCATGACTTTATCTAGAAGATTCACATTTGATTTAATTAATACCCTTTAATTAATCAATTTCCCTAAGTTTAGACTTAGGAAAAGATTAAAAAACGATTAATTAATTTAATTAAATCATCTCTAAGTGGAATTTTCCAAAACCATTTCTGGGTTTTATGGAATACATGTGTCTTAGCCTATATACAAAATTACAAGGATAGAGCACATCTGATACTACCATAAATCAACATTTGAGGATGAGGTAGGGCATCCAAGATAAGAGTAATCGAAGAGGAAATTCCTTGAGGATGTGTTATTCCAAGATAGGAATTGTCCTGAAAGGACATACCCTAGGAACACCCGGGTGGGGTATGTACCTTGAGAGACAATGATGATGGTGTCTGTTAGTCATTGGTATCGACAGCATTGTGCTCTGATCTTGTGGAGAGATAGAGTTGTCAGTCAAGGCCTTGCTATGTGACAATGTTGGTTGGTATGATGAGATGCTCTGGAAGTAGCTTATGAGATGGCTTACCAATCTGACTCTTCTTATGAGAATTCTTCAGATTGAGAATGTCCAAGTACGTTGTATGGATTATGAATACCTCCCTATGGAATTAGGTTCGATCTTCATATTGACTTATGTAATCATGATTTTTATGTAAAGAGAAAATAAGTTTATTATTGTTGTTCTTGAGGCATGGGTTTCATGCTCAAAGGGAATTTATTTTTAGGTCAAGCACCCACTGAGTGCTTTTAGAGCTTGTCATTTAGTCTACAAGTCAATTGAGTCATTGTCATGTATTAAAGACCCATTTGGGCATGTTACATATTGTAAAAAGAATTTATTTGAGTCAAAGTAGAGTCAAAAGACCCTCCAAGACCTTGCCATATGCTAGCTATCAAGTCGGCCTTCAAAAGGAGCAGTCGGCCTATCTAGAAAGGACATGTCAGGCTATTAAGGGACTCATGAAAGTCTATATAAAGAAGGACTCAGCCTCATTCAAGAAATAAGAAGTTTGATCAAGAGTAAAAAGAACACCTAAAAAGGAGCGAAGGAAAGGAGATCCAAAAGAAGAAGAAAATTGAAGTATTTCTTATCTGTTTTGGGCTATATTCCTCCACACATGCGAAGTTTAGGGCATCACCTTGCTGCAGTGAAGATTGAGTTGCAGGAGGCGAGACTTCAGTGAAAAGAGACCTAATTTGCAAGCCGAAATGATAGAGAAGAGAAGGCAAGACAAGCGAAGGAGAAGAGAGGCAAATTTGACCATATTCTAGCCACACGTGTGAACTAGGGTTTCTGCAGAACAGGCTGAAACTGCAAACTTGCAACAGCAAGCCAAAATTCTGAGGAAGGGCTGAGATCTGAAGTTGAGAAGCAAGTTTGACCAGCATTGACTTGGAGGAAAAGGAGCTCATCAAGGAGAAGTTTTGACTTGGTCTTGGAGGGATCTTGGTCAAAGGTCATAGGTCTTGGAATTTGTCAATTGAAGATTCTATAAGAAGAGAAGAATTCTTGTGGGTTTTCCTCTCAAGAGAAGAGGTTTTGGCCCTGGCTGATTGCCTACATCTTGTGTCCTATTGTCTCATTGTTTTATTGGTTGGTAGTTGTTTGATGATAGAGAATACTAATAATAATCAAGTGAAAGAAGAAGCCAATCAAGTTAAGTAAAAACACATCACAAGCAGTTATCAAAGTAAGAGAAATCACTTAATTTGCTGCCCCTATATTTCTCAACAGTTGTCTATGTGTGTATGCATTTGTGACGCTAATCTAATAAAATAAAGAGTCAAACAAAATCTTATATGTCTTATTGTTTTTAATAAGAAAAATTTCATAAACATCATATTGTTTTTCATTACCACAATGTCAAACAAAAAGGTACCATACTATTTATCTTATTAAGTCACCCGATGACACACGTCCATAAGGATATGGGTGTCCAACAAAGGACACCTAGCCCTCATAACAAGCCATGTTGGGACACATAAATATATATAACTAAAAATTATTAAAATTATAAAATATTGACATAGAGAGGTATATTTTTTGAACATTTAGAAAATAGAACTACAGCAAAACACACATTAGGACACATCAAATGACACGTTAGGACACATCTACACACTTTTTTTAACCTCTTTGAACGTTTTTGTTGTCCAAAGTGTCAAACACAAGGAGAGACACATTGTCGAGTAATGGCCATGCTTAGGACCTGTGTCTTGAACAAGACACTATCCCACAAGTGCCCAACACTCCAACAACTGGTATCCTAGTGTCGAATACATTGAACTCGCAATAGGCAAGGGGGAGAGTATTGAATATCTTGGCTTACCATATTTAAACAACAACTAACTATACACAAACTAGCATAGATCCATCTTAACCTTAGACCTGTTACACATTGACAGGGATCAAAACAAGGGAGACTCCAACCTCAATGTTTAAGCAGTGTATGAGGATGCAAAATCTTTGAGATTTGCACCTCGAGATTTTTTATCTTCTCAAAACTTGATAAATCTGTTTATAACATGGAACTATGCTTATTACCTAGGCTCTCACTTTGTAAATGGTATTGAGTTTGTATTCTTTCTTACATTTAGTGCTACTAGTTAGGGCTGTTCCTTCCCGCACTTCTTGTGATATGAACGTACTCATCTTCCACACCTTAAGAAGAATGTCTGGGCTTTTCATCGCTCCGATGGTGTCTAATTTGCACTTCTTACCGTTTTCTGTTCTTAAATATTGTGCGGACTCCTTTATTTTCTGCTTAGCTTGAGTTTTGGAAAGATTTTAGTTTAAGTTTTGGTTGGTTCAAGTGACAGGCCTCATTTTGCAAGTACGTTTTAAAGAGCCAAGAGTTCCCTAAGGAAAAGGCAGGCCCTATCCGTGGTACACAAGAAAGTTGTGCAGAGATGGCAAATCCTTATTAGAGGACGATGAGGCATATGCCGAAGAAGGCTATAACATATTGTTCTTAATGGACTTATGTTCATTTAAGTGCCTAGTTGCAAGGAATTGTATTGGAGTGCTTGCTTGAAGGGGCAGTTATTCATCTTTTGTCAATAATTTGTAAACATGACTACTTGTTTAGGGGCAGATTGCGGTGTTAGCAGGACAATCAATCATTCGTGTAGTTTAATGTTAGCAATACACTCAATAGCGAGACCAAGAGCTGGTTCATCTAATTCTACACAGAAGCTAAATGGACAGATATTTGCCATTTTCAACTTAATATTTAATGTGTACAAGCCCAAAAACCCTAAAATTCATAATACAGAATTTCACAAACATGTTTAGCATTCTATGCGAAGAAATAATAGCATACCTTAACAAATAATAGAGGCTTTATCTTTGAAGGTTTCATGTTATCTGTTCTTAACGCAGTAGAAGGCTGAGCAGCTCCTCTGACCAGCACCGTGGTCCTCTTTAAATTCAGCCTACAAGAAGGTATGCTGCCATTTCTTATGAAATTACTGAAGTAAATATCGTTAAAGAAGCATGAATTTTCCTTTTGCCAGGACATTGGACAGGTGCCGCCGTGTAGAAACGCATACTTCAACGCCATTTTTTTGGTCTGGAGGCTTTTACCGCATCTGTGTGCAGGCCTTAAATAATCCCGAACTGAGGAATGCCCGTTAAAGTTTGAACAATATTCGCACAGCGGGATTGGAATTTTTTTTATTCCGGTGTTATTTTCCTTTTAATTCCAGTAAAATAAAGGACCAGTCGAAAAGGAGAGATAGATCGATACACTCTTAGAGTACGGGTAACACTGAGCCCAGTTGGGAGATTATTGCTCAGACTATCATGGGAAGCAGTTAAATGGGCAATCTCACAGGAGCTGAAATCTGCTTCTGTGTGCAGACCTTCAAATCATCTCCGACAGAGAAATGCTCGTTAACGCTTGAACAGCGTTCGCACACGGGAAATTTATTTTCTTGTATTTGTATTATTTTCTTTTTTATTTGTTAAAATAAGGACACGTTGAAATATCCTGTAGATAGATGCACCTGAGTTAACACTCCATCCAGTTGGAACTTGGAAGACCACTACTACACTAATTTATGGACAGGGCAGGCTTCATAGGAGTTGAAACCTATCATGGTGGTTGGGCTGTGTTACGGGTGAGTTTAATACTCTATGGTACTAGAGTATTAGCTTTGGTAAGGTGGTTATATTAATTTGCATGATATTTGTTCTTAAAAACCCTAGAAAGATGATTTTCACTTACATTATCCACAATATTTGAATATATATGAAAAAAAATACAACATAAAATGAAATGTAAATGTAATTATCTTATCATTATTTAAATCACAAATAGTATTAATATAATAAATAAGAGAAAAAAATAATTTAAAGTAAAAAATGTTGTAGATGGATAGGTGGATATTCAATAGACTAGTTCAAGTGATTAAGTGAGTATTTTAATCATCATCAATGTTTTTATTATAGGTATCATTCATGAAATGGGAATCACTATTCCATGGTTTGTTTTTGATGATTTCTGGAAAATAAAATACTCTTTAGAATAAGAGGTACCATTGCATCTAGTTGGTATATTATTATTCCAACCATGTCATTTGAGTTTGAGTTTCTCAATAACTATTCCATGGTTTTTTTATGATTTTCTTGAAAATAAAATACTCTTTAGAATAAGAGGTACCATTGCATCTAGTTGGTATATTATTATTCAAACCATGTTATATGAGTTTGAGTTTCTCCTTTGATGATAATAATGGGTACTTGTCAGAGTTAAAAAAATATTTGAATATTGTCCAAAGGCATATTAATATTTAGTGGATAGGATGTTAGTTGGGATTGTGTTAAGGGTGAGTTTAAAGTTAACACTTTACTATTATTTGGAAAAAATATATATTTTTATTTGTAGTAATTTGGGTTAAGTGGTTATATTTGGATAACTTGCATAATCTTTTTTTGCCTACTTCAAACAAAAAAGAAACAAAGGGGGGAAGGTAAATTGATTTTCATTACATTGTTCACTATCCATCTTAATTCTAGATTTATCAAATATTGAGAGGGTTCAAATCTCTCAAAATAAAGAAAAAAATGGGGAAGGTAAATTGATTTTCGTTACATTGTTCACCAACCATCTTAACTCTAGATTTATCAAATATTGAGAGGAATCAAATCTCTCAAAATACAAACCTTTTTTTTAGTGCAAAACCTCTAAATCTGTCTTAACCCTTGGTAGATCATGAATTAAGATGCATCTATTCTAGTTCATATATATATGTGTGTGTGTGAGAGAGAGTATTAAGTTTGTGTATGTTTATTAATTAAATTAAATATGAACTTATATAGTGATTATGAATATGATTCATTATTTTGATTTATATGGTGAAATGGTTATTAATTTATAGTTACTATTTATATTTTAAATATATTCCATATCTTTCTATATAGAAATATTTATTTGTATTTTATTAATAATAAGTCTAGATCTATCTTAACTCTTAATCTACCAAGCGTCCAGAGGGTGAATATGCATGGTAAAAAATATTGTTATATTATAAGTTTATTGTAAATATTAAGTTTTTATGTGCTTATTGCCAAGAGAGGCGAACATTTTGACTAAGTCAAAATAAAACAAAAATAAAAATAACTCTATGTTAAAATAAGAATAACTCTATGATAAAATAAAAATAACTTCAAATTAATATAATGAAAATAAAAATTATACGGTATTATTATTATTATTATTATTATTTGTCGGGTAGTTAAGATATATTTGACTTGGTCAAGTTACCATTGGTATTGACCCATGGTATTCATTTGGAATATAACTTATGAAATGAAATGAAATGAAATGAAATGATATTTTAACGTCCACGAGACTAAAAATGGTCTTTGGGACCATCAATTCATGTTTTTTCGCCTTTTGCAATTCAGTCATTTTCTTATTCAAATTGATGATGAGCTGGCCCAACCTTCCAACAATCCCCTCGCTGAAAAGACAATGCCAAGAAACCGATGCTAACATATTCCCATAACTTTCTCTAATGTCTTTGAATGCATCACATTCCATTTTTTTGGTCTGGAGGCTTTTACCGCCTCTGTGTGCAGGCCTTAAATAATCCCGAACTGAGGAATGCCCGTTAAAGTTTGAACAATATTCGCACACCGGGATTGGAATTTTTTTTATTCCGGTGCTATTTTCCTTTTAATTCCAGTAAAATAAAGGACCAGTCGAAAAGGAGAGATAGATCGATACACTCTTAGAGTACGGGTAACACTCAGCCCAGTTGGGAGATTATTGCTCAGACTATCATGGGAAGCAGTTAAATGGGCAATCTCACAGGAGCTGAAATCTGCTTTTGTGTGCCGACCTTCAAATCATCCCCGACAGAGAAATGCTCGTTAACGCTTGAACAGCGTTCGCACACGGGAATTTTATTTTCTTGTATTTGTATTATTTTCTTTTTTATTTGTTAAAATAAGGACACGTTGAAATATCCTGTAGATAGATGCACCTGAGTTAACACTCCATCCACTTGGAACTTGGAAGACCACTACTACACTAATTAATGGACAGGGCAGGCTTCATGGGAGTTGAAACCTATCATGGTGGTTGGGCTGTGTTACGGGTGAGTTTAATACTCTATGGTACTAGAGCATTAGCTTTGGTACGGGTGGTTATATTAATTTGCATGATATTTATTCTTTAAAACCCTAGAAAGATGATTTTCACTTACATTATCCACAATATATATTTGAATATATATGAAAAAAAAATACAACATAAAATGAAATGCAAATGTAATTATCATTATTTAAATCACAAATAGTATGAATATAATAAATAAGAGAAAAAAATAATTTAAAGTAAAAAAAAAAAAATTGAAGATGGTTAGGTGGATATTCAATAGACTAGTTCAAGTGATTAAGTGAGTATTTTAACCATCATCAATGCTTTTATTATAGGTATTATTCATGAAATGGGAATCACTATTCCATGGTCTTTTTGATGAGTTTTTTGAAATAAAATACTCCTTAGAATAAGAGGTACCATTGCATCTAGTTGGTATATTATTATTCAAACCATGTCATATGAGTTATGAGTTTTTTCCTTGAAGATAATAATGGGTACTTGCCAGAGTTTAAAAAATACTTGAATATTGTCCAAAGGCATATTATTATTTAGTGGATAGGATGTTTAGTTGGGGTTGTGTTAGGGGTGAGTTTAAAGTTAACATTAAAAAAATTATTTTTATATGCACTAATTTGGGTTAAGTGGTTATATTCTATAACTTGCATAATAATTTGCATAATTTTTTTATTTTTATTTTTTTTTTGCTTATTTTGAAGAAAAAGGAAGAAATAAAGGGGAAGGTAAATTGATTTTCATTACATTTTCACCATCCATCTTAACTCTAGATTTATCAAATATTGAGAGGGTTCAAATCTCTCAAAATAAAGAAAAACAAAAGAGAAGATAAATTGATTTTCATTACATTGTTTACCAACCATCTTAACTCTAGATTTATCAAATATTGAGAGGAATCAAATCTCTCAAAATACAAACCTTTTTTTTAGTGCAAAACCTCTAAATCTGTCTTAACCCTTGGTAGATCATGAATTAAGATGCATCTATTCTAGTTCATATATATATGTGTGTGTGTGAGAGAGAGTATTAAGTTTGTGTATGTTTATTAATTAAATTAAATATGAACTTATATAGTGATTATGAATATGATTCATTATTTTGATTTATATGGTGAAATGGTTATTAATTTATAGTTACTATTTATATTTTAAATATATTCCATATCTTTCTATATAGAAATATTTATTTGTATTTTATTAATAATAAGTCTAGATCTATCTTAACTCTTAATCTACCAAGCGTCCAGAGGGTGAATATGCATGGTAAAAAATATTGTTATATTATAAGTTTATTGTAAATATTAAGTTTTTATGTGCTTATTGCCAAGAGAGGCGAACATTTTGACTAAGTCAAAATAAAACAAAAATAAAAATAACTCTATGTTAAAATAAGAATAACTCTATGATAAAATAAAAATAACTTCAAATTAATATAATGAAAATAAAAATTATACGGTATTATTATTATTATTATTATTATTTGTCGGGTAGTTAAGATATATTTGACTTGGTCAAGTTACCATTGGTATTGACCCATGGTATTCATTTGGAATATAACTTATGAAATGAAATGAAATGATATTTTAACGTCCACGAGACTAAAAATGGTCTTTGGGACCATCAATTCATGTTTTTTCGCCTTTTGCAATTCAGTCATTTTCTTATTCAAATTGATGATGAGCTGGCCCAACCTTCCAACAATCCCCTCGCTGAAAAGACAATGCCAAGAAACCGATGCTAACATATTCCCATAACTTTCTCTAATGTCTTTGAATGCATCACATTCCAAAATGAAATGTTTTCCTGATTTCACTGCCCAAGACGTGCAAAATGTACACATTCGTTCTTCCAAAATTTCTTTAGGACTTTTCCACCATCTTGTTTCACACCGAATTTGATGCAAGATGGTTCTTAATTAAGCAATAAGAACCTTTTCCCTCCACAAAATGTTAGCTCCAATGTACTCTTTTTGTTGGAGATCACACATAGGGTTGAATTCTTCAATGTGGTACTTCTTCTTTCTACCCAACTCTTTTCCCCATACCAGTTTACGAAACTTCTCCATAACAAAATTCTTTAGCTCCTTGTTATTTGTGGGACAAGCATTGAGGTAGATATTCCATTTTTCTATCCATGCGTAGTTTTGTCTCATCCATGTTTTATTTCGTTCACTTATGTCTTCCTTGAAGATAACATTAGGCCATCTACCTACTCACGTTTGTCCAATTCTTTTTAGATATCTTATGAGCCGCACCATAGCAATTGCTTCGATGGGGGTTACACCCATTTCACTCAACATTATCTCATAGGGTACCGAACTTTTATTTTAAACTTGCTCATGATCAAGCATTTTTGGATTTTCCCAATTTGCTTCCATTTTGAGATGGGGGTGTTGCTAGCCCACAATTCACACCCATATAGCATCACTGGACAAACTAGGAGTCCACAAAGCACTTTAATCATTTTCCAATCCCATAACTCTGCCTCTCTACATCTGTTTTGAAGATCATATAATGCTTTCCACCCTCCTAAAATTATCTTCTTTTTGTAGTCCTCCCAATTAAGTTTGTTGTTGAAATCAATCTCGAGGTACTTGTACTCATTCACTTCTTTAAGAATTTTGCCTTCAAAGAAGAAAGTATGCTGACTCTACTTCCCTTTATTAGAGAAAATCATTATTTTGGTCTTGCTAGTATTAACTTGCATCCCCACTACTCTACAAAAATTCTCAAGGGCATATAGGTGTGTCTGCAATCCATGGGCCAATTTAGAAATCAATACAAGATCATCAACATATAAAAGAAGCTTTATCACAAACTACCCCAACTGAACACCGTCTCCACCTTGCAAATTTAACCACTCTTCCAGTTTATCAATATATAAACCAAAAAGGGTAGGGGATAGAGGGAAACCTTGCTTGACTCCAATGTCACTTCTAAAGCTTTTTGGAATACCTGTTGAGGTTCTAATTTTGACTTTCGCCTCTTTAAATTCTATGGACATCAACTCTATAATGCAAAGGAATTTCAAGCTCTTCCATTATATGCCACAACTTATCTCTAGGGACAATGACAAATGCCATTTTGAAGTCAACAAAACAATAGAATACTTCTTCTTTACCCCCCCCCCCCCCCGCAAAACCTTTTCAGTAATGTGTCTTAATGTGATGCCATGATCGACTGTAGAATGCTTCAGCCTAAAACCCGCTTGTCCTTTTTCCCTCTTTTCTTTTACTTATGCCCACTTACTGATTCTATTTTCTACCATGTTGTCAAAAAGCTTTGCAAATAAAGGATTGATCATAATGGTTCTATAATTGGAAGGATTATTAATGTCTCCACTTTTAAAAAGGGGTATTGCTAAGCTAGTTGTCCAGTCTATTGGGAATCCTTGTTGAATGATGTTATTGAATATTTCCATGATGAGCGGTGCAAGAGTGTTCATTCCCCATTTTAGATACTCTGCTTGAAGTTCAACCAAGTCCTTTGTCTTTCCTGTTTTCAGCTTCTTAATTCCAATCTCCACCTTTTGTAATGTGAATATATTTGTAGTTGTGTTGATCCCCGAGGGAGGAGCATCCTATGATTCTTTCTCATAGATTTGTCTTGCATATTCAAACCATTGGTTGGTTGTAATATTATTTTCGATTTGATTCTTCCTTGGTTGAAGTTCCTGCCAGAAAATATTTGGGTTATTCTTGCCTAGCTAAATTAACTCTTCTCGCCTTGTTTGCATGAACTCATATTTTTTCCTTTCTAGTATTTGCTTATATAACTTTACATTCATCTTCGCCTTGCCTATCTTTTTCAAGGTTCTCCTTTCCATTTTGCATTCCTCGTCAAACTAAGCATATACAGGAAAACAATTTGATTCTCATTTCCTATTTTTTTTCTCTTTTTCACTTCTCAAGTGCACTTTGAATTATATTTGTTAACTCGTGACTGTTGAAGCATTGGAAACCAGTTTTCTCCTTTTGAATTAATCTCTCCAACATTGTCTTGAAGATAGAAGAATTTTCTTATGTTAGAAGAATTTTGACCCTTGATAGTGATTGCCAAGAGCATTGGGTTTTTCTCCTATGTTACCTTTCTTCTAACCATGATAACTTTATATAAATTGGGTTATGGTCTAATTTTAAGTCCCAATTATGCTCTCCAGTCTTAACTTCGTCTATCTTTTCTATCAAGCTTTGTTAACGAATCATATAATCAACGACACCTGCCCTGTTGTATGTGTTGCAAGTGAAGTTCCCAAACCTTTTCCATCTATCTAGACCATTGCAAATAATTAAGTTGAAATCACCACACAGTGTAAGCAACTTCTCTCCAAAATGATTGCTAACTTTGTCATCTTCTGAACAACTCACCCATTGGGGATTCTCCTCTTCAGTGAGCTAAATAGGATTATGATCCTCTTTGCAATAAAGAATACTAGCTTGTTGGTTTGTTGTTCTATCATTAAAATTGCCCACTAAAAGCACTTCTCCCTACTAAGAGTACGCGGCAATATCTTGCTTTAAATATGCACATGGATCCTTGTTGTCTAGCCCCTTATTTTTGTAAGTTTTTTAGATTTGAGGGGCAAAATAGCATGCTGCAATTCTTATGTGATTTTCATACTCTGATATTTTGAACCATAAATATTGTTTATTTGCATCTTCTTTCATCAACTGAATGTGACGACCTTCTTTTTATTTCACTAAAACTAGTATCCCCCACACCCTTTGCCATTTTCTACTACCTTGTTCCAAACTACTAACTTCAAGTAACTGTCAAACACGGGAGTTTTGCAATGTTCTGGTACCGTCATATCATGTCTCTACCTTCTACAATAGGCCCTAACCCAGGTCCCCTCCTCCAAGGGTAACCTTTATAGTTAAAACAAACTAAACTTAGGTAGACCTAGGTAGGATTTGACTGTTACGCAGTTTGACACATAAGACTCAAAATTGAGTCTTCACCCCTTTTCATCCATGTTTCTCTTATTGTTTTCCCCCCCTATTATCAAATTCTCTATTTATTCTTTACTGCCAGCTTGTTGCCCTGTTTTGCATTGAGTCTCAAACACTGCAATAACTACTTTACCATTGTACAACCATGCCCTTTTCCCGTCATTTCTTGTTGCCCTAATTTTCTCCACTTCTTCTCTTCTGATCCGGGTAAATTTCTGATACCCTTTTAACCAAGACCTTTTGCTTC
Source organism: Pinus albicaulis (assembly GCA_034641835.2). NCBI lineage: Eukaryota > Viridiplantae > Streptophyta > Pinopsida > Pinales > Pinaceae > Pinus > Pinus albicaulis. Next base: position 1,165,059,493 of record CM076582.1, read on the forward strand.
GTCTGATGTGTTAGAATTACATTTTATCAAAGCATTAATGAACTCATATGCAGATATAATCAAGAGGAACACATGTCAACAATCACACAACAAAAATCAAGTCGTTTAATAACGGAGTTCGTCCAGTGTGGACTACGTCTCCAGGCCTCGGTGTCTCGATGGTGTTGGCCGCTTCATTCAGTGTTGTAACTGGTGATAATGTACATGGATGTTGTTGACTTGTCATACAAAGAAAATCCCTTAACATGAGTGGCAAAGTCTCTCCCCGAGACATTCTGTTACAAGGAACTCTCACTCATCACAAACCTCCTATCAGCTTGCAACTTCACATATGGTGACAAAGAGTATCCCGCCATTAATGAAACAAAGGGATCTCACAACGTAAATCACCATCCATGATAAATACATACCACATCAGTACACATAAACATTATGCTTCTTACATCAACAGGAATCAACAACAGCAAATAAACATAAAGATTTTGCACCATACATCAAGCGGGAATCGACATGACATAAAGCATCCTACAACAATAATCATTGAAGTACATGGTAACAACACTTCATATACCTCAACTCTAATGCTGGCTGAAGAATAGGTTGCTCAATCGTTGAATCTGAATGCACCATCGCAAACGTGGCGTTGAATGGGAAGAAATGGACTGGCCACATGTTGAAATCTGATACTGTCATCCCATCTAGAATATGACTGAAATATTGAGACCTCTATTGCAGAAACCGACACGGCCATTAGGTTCGTTTCACCGAGAGGTGTAAAATCCATATAAAATTTGTCCAATTTGGACACGGAGAAAATTTGGCCCCTCTGGAAATGAGGCTCAATCATGGTTCCACTGCCTCTACATCTGCCTCATGTTTCCACCTGCATTAAAAAAATATTAATAAACCTCGAACTCCGTGCCCGCTCCAACCTAACCTGGGCACACTATGCAAATGATGAGTTTTTATAAAACCATCCAGGCGAACCTTACAAGGTCTAGCGGTTTGGTGTAGTGGTCAAACTTGGAGGTTTATTGGAAGGAGGTCGAGGGGTCAAATCTTGACCCCTCCATAATGGCGCGTTTTTGTTTTTAAAAATCGATTAATGGTGTAATGGGGGGCAGGGCTCGCATCAGGCAGACTGCCCCATTGTTTGCGATGGATTGTAATGGAGTATGTTATAACATATGGTACAATGTATGTTGGTGGTTTAGATTTGGGACCGTCGCATGGTGGCGGCCAACCCACGTGGCCGACGTGAGTTCGATACCCGTCGACCTCTTGTTTTATGGTATCGGGGGTAGGTCCGGGTCCACCGGAGGTGGCCCGCCCTCCCCAATCATATTTCTGTTGGTATATGGTGTGGGGTCCGCGGGGGTCACGGCCCGTCGGACCATAAAAATATTTAATATTTGTTTTTTTTAATATAATGCGAAGGTGGGGTGGCGGGGTTGGTGGCCCGCCATCTCCTTTTTTATAATTTTTTTTGGTTTCTTAACAATAAGAGGGTATTTTTGAATTTCTCGATTTTTGACTGAAGGAGTCAAATTAACAATCCCACAAATTCGCCCGAAATCCGGCCACTGAAAAACTTCCAAATTGTTGCCTCCTTAACCTGCCAAGTCATCCAATCAACCTTAGAACTTCGACCAACTCTAACTTTCACATGCGAACTTGGTTTGACGAACCGTTCACACCATTGCGATTAGGACGATGAGATTTTCAACCTGAAACTAAGTTTGCCACATTTTCTTCATTTTTATTTTTGAGCTTTCATAACCCCTCTTTGTCAAGTATGTGCGTCTGGATCCACCTGGATCATTCCTCCCCACTGAGAAGCTTTTGGTCCTCCAAAAGCATCAACAAGAATTCGCAACTGTTGTGTACTATGTCTGCACCATGAGTGTCCTAAAACGTCACCCTTCCTTCTCCTTCACCTTTGTCCTTCGGAGCCATAAGCGGTGAACCGACACCTGCATCCCCTGGAAACCTATAGTACAATCTCTTGCAAATTACATGCTCAAATTATGACCTACTATGACCCAAACATTTCCATACTTGCCATGAGTTTACATACTCGGTGGTCAAGTTTACATCAAATGGAAATCACACCCCAACTATCATTATGTTGACGGTAAAATTTGTGCGGCCAATAGTAGGGGATATCCCTGGTAGAAAGTCCCAATTAGACTCTGAACCATTTGTGATAGGGATCCCGTCCGGGGTGTGGGTCCAGATTCTGCTGAATACTCCTTCTCCTAGACGCAAATTATCCCTGCAGATTTATAGGTGTACGGTTATCGAATGATACAAGACAAATATCGATGATTGTCAATGAGCATAAACACAAAAAATAGCAAGATATTAAAGAAAACACGCAACTGAAGGAGATGTTGTTAGCAGCATATCATTAAGGTCGTGTTCGTAAGATTGTTCAAACCATAGAAGAAACAGTTCTGCCTGGTAAGAACAACTTATGTGTACTTGGGTGTTTTCGTGAATGAGATAGATGTCAATAATAAAGTTACAAACATCTCCTATGTAAATAACATACCATCATATACACATGCAGTAAGCTGAAATGCATAAAGAGTATAATCAGAAAACGCAGATTAATTAATCACAAAATATCAGACATATACGAAGAAATACTCATAGTATTGACACATTGATTCTCATCAGATCCAATAGTGGATTTAAAACAAATGCTTGTATTCATTCATAATGGGCTATTCAATGCTTTACAACTCTCTTCTCTCCTTTGGAGTCCAAAAAAAAGATCGTTTACAAGTCCCCGAAGGGAGTATATATAAGACAAAATTGACCCTTGGGGGCCCTGACTCTTCACCTTCCTGCCCGTTGGTATGCCTTGCCACCTGAATGGAAGATGTGACCTGCGACATGAATGGACAGTGCGACCTGCGACCCCTCCTTTAGACTGTGCCTTGCAATCTGAACATGGGAGTGTGTGTGTGATTGTGAGGTTGGGAACATCAACTTGTTGCTCTTTGAGGAAATTCTGCCATGCACGATAATTTGCAGCGACTAGGGAGATCAGAGGAGTATCTTCCCTTAACCTGTGCAGGCATTATAAGGCATTTGGAATCATAGTTTCTCTCTTGATTGTGACCTGGTTAGATAAGGAAGCCAGTTTGGTGTAAATCCAAACTGGCGTTACAACGAACTTAACCAAGTTCTCCTGTGATGCGGGAAGATCAGGTGTAGTGGCGGCTTGTATGATAGGCTGTAGAAATGCCTGAATCTCCTGATCTACCTGTTCCCATGTCTTTTCTTCACCCAGTGCACCTAGAGAAGGAATATGGTGTAGTTCGTGCATCGATTCAATGGCACTGATCAAATGCTCATATGGGTCATCACCTTCTCTAGATCTTTAAATAATTTCTCCTTTGATTGCACCTTCATGTGAATTTGGACCTTGTCATTCTGAGTTTGAATCCAATCTTTCTTGGGCAAGGTTTCCGGAGCCTATGGATATTTTTTTGTCCATTATATCATTCTATCCAAGGCGGTGGAGGCCTCTTTCAATTGCTCGTTTCTCTTCTTCGTTTCCATTTGGGCTCTCAGTAGAGGTGCGACTATTTGCTTTATGGTGAACATCTCCCCGTAAACCTGCCTCATGGTGGCTTCTAGAGTCACCAACTCTCTTTGGATGGTAAGTGGTACTTCATTAATAAGATTTTTTTTATCTTGGAGCTGTTGGATTTCTTCCCTCGGTGCTCTCTTTTCTTGCTCCGACCTGGCTTCGCTTTGTTCAGAGTCCTGTAATCTATTTTGTAGGGAGAGGATTTCCCTACTCATCCGGCTTACATTTTCTTTTGTGGTTGCGGCAAAAGCAGTGTCGGTTGATGCTATCATCACTGGATTGGTCCTAGTGTCTGGGACTATATCCTTTTCCATCGTGGCCGTGAATGGCGTAGTAGGGTTTCATGCTAGGCATCTCCTCTTTTCCTGCCAGATTTTGAAGGTGAACTGATCATAAGTGAGCCTCTTCAGATTGAACACCTCCTCCTCCTATCCTTCAGAGGTGCCTAGCTCTGAGAGTGCAAAACGTGTGTTGATTGCAGGTACTTCGATGGGCGGCAGCTTGGTCTGTACTCCTGTTACTGGAGGAGCTGTCTCGGCGTCTTTTGATCTTTGATCCTCTTCCTCTTTTCTCTTTTGTTCTTATTCCTCTTTCAATAGCTACTCCGCCTCAGCCTTATCCTGTTATGCCTTTTACCTGCGCTCCGCTTCTGCTTTTGTTTCCTCTTCTTCCTTCCTTCTTCGTTCAACTTCTGCTCTTGTTTCCTCTTCTTCCTTCCTTTTTCGTTCAGCTTTTGCCTTTGTTTCCTACTCTTCCTTCCTTTTGCGTTTGGCCTCCGCCTGATCTAATTATTTCTTGAGTTGTCGTTCAACTTCTGCTTTTGCTTCCTGCTCTTCCTTCCTTTTCCGAGCATCCTTCACCTGTTTATTTATCTTTTCTGCCTTCAGGTGTTTCTTATGCTTATCTTCATCCTCTTTCGCCTTCTTTTCAGCTTCTCACTGAGCTTCTGATTCTTTTTCTTTCTATTGGGCGGAAGAGCTATGGCATGTGTTAGTTTGGGGCTTCTTGGCCTAGGAAGACGAAGCACCTCCCAACTCGCAGATTCTCTCCTCCAGAGTATGATCATCCTGGTCCTTCCGATCAGTCAATGCTTCTAGGGCCAGTTCTCTATCCTTGTTGTACTAGTTTCGTGCCCCATCTTCAACTGGTCGTTCGGTATGTTGGTAGCTCCATTTGAACTTGGCTCGTTTGCAATGGGCGGGGACTGTCCTTTCAGGATTGTATGTCCGATAATCTAAAGGTGCTAGAAAAAATCCTCTGATTTGCTCAGCTTCCACCTCCACCTCTCTGAAATCCTTGACCGAATAAGCACCAATGGTGAGCGACAGTGTGGGCCACGACTTCTTCTTACCTTTAGTAAGGACCTTCGAGAAGCCAGAAATCATCTGATAACATACTTCTTGAAGTAGCATCCTATCAGTGACGAATCGGGGCAAAGCATGGGGAGTCTTGAATGAACCGAAAACTCAGATGAAGGTGCATTCTCCAAATGGAAACCAATGTGCTACCTTGGCTATCGTTTCCATGGCTCACCAGGACATGCATGGGGTATCCTGCCCGAATAATTTCCTGTAGGTGCGGGGATGAAACTATTTGCAATTGGCTCTATATTATGCTTGTATTTGGAGTCCCATAATACCTGCAACTCCTTGTGAATTGGGCGTGCTCGCTCTTGATCCCAGTTGTGCGCCCATCCCTCAAAGTGGCACCTGGCACAAACTACATCCGATAGATAGGAAGCCATGTAAAATTCAGACGAGTATCCCTCCTCGGGCGACAGTGTTGCAGATATGTTGGTTTTTAGGGACGTTATTAGCAAGTTGGCCCAATTGAAACGGGTGCCATATACGGTAACAAAATGCATCAAGGATACCCAAGAACTGCTGAAAGTGGTGGCATCAGGACGACCATACATCCTACAAAGCATGGATATTATGAGCTTATAGACCTTTCTAAGGCCTGCTACTTGATACTCCTGGTCCTTCTTGATTTTGAAATTCTCTGGTTCTTCCCACCATCCTCTCAGGGAGTTCGCTATGGGAACTGCATGGGTAGTGGCCCATTCCTCTGTGAATGTATGTTCCTGCTTTGGAAGTGCATTGTAGTACTCTGCATCCTGCCCTTTTATATTTACAAAATATTTCCCCTCATGGTCCCGAAACACCCACCTCTTGGGGTCGATCTGTTGTATGATCCAGTCAATGATTTCGGTGCATGGGAAGATAGCTGGGTGAGCCCCTGCGTAGTGAATCTTTGACCTTTTAACCTGCACATATAATTCTCGATCTGGGAGGTCCTCTAGGAACTCAGGTTGTGCGAACTCTTGGTATACTTGATACCAACTCATGCTTTCTCCTCTGCTGAATACACATGCAGTGTCTTCGTAGATAGGGGGAGGAGACATAAGTACTTCGCTCTCTATGATTTCTATCTCTGGGATCTTGTTTTTCCTGCGAACCATCGGGGGCCCCATGTCACTTGAGGCTGAGGATACGGAGACACACTCTAACTCTGCTTTTAGGTTCCCTGGCATATTCATAAAGTAGTCCCAGGATAAGACAGATGCCATATTAATGAATGTTCAAAAATTCTTTTAATTCTGCCCAACTAAGGTCAAGGAAGGGGGGAAACTGCGACTTAGCGACCCGTTGCCTAGGTCACCGAGTCGCGTTGGCTTAAAACTCCAAAAGAAGGCGACCTTGCGACTTGGCGACTTGCGACTAGGTCGCGGGGTCACTGAGTTGCACTAGTCTAAACAAATCATGAAGGCACGACCTTGCGACCGGGTCGCTGAGTCGCAAGGTCGCGAAGGTTCAGCTTTAGCGCGATATGCAACTTAGCAACCGAGGTCGCGAGGTCGGAAGTTGCGCTAGGGATGGGAGAATGCTTTCAACGGCGGCACAGACTTTTGCTTCATTTTTTACTTAAAACAATAAAGGGAGTGAGTGAGAAAAAACATAAATGAGGATGAAGAGGTCTTTAGAGGGAAATATAGACAGAGGGGAGGCTGGTTGGCTTCATCTACAAGTCTATGTGAGCATGGTAGGGTTTGGGGGGTTAGGGAAGGCTTGGGTTAACAGAAGATCTGAAAAGAGGAATAGCAGGTGGCTTTAAAGGGCTAGGATAAAGGAAAAAGGGGAAACAAATAGAGAAAAAATAAACATCAGGAGGATTAGGTAACTTACCCAAGAAAATTGCGCTCCAGTTGGCCTGTCAGAAGCATTTTTTTGCTCTCCGTCGCGTGAGTGAAATGCGACCTAGCGACCCTTCTATTTATAAATGGGTTGCGCGTGTGGGAAATAAATGAGGTCGCTGGGTCGCAAATATCCCGCACTTATGAGATGTGCGACCTTGCAACCCTGCGACCTAGGGGTCGCGGGGTCGCAGGGTCGCTAGGTTGCAATTGTTTAACTTGAGTGTGATGTGTGACTTGGCGACCTGGCGACTTGATAGGTCACAGTGTCGCTAGGTCGCAAATTGGGAAAAAGACCTACTCTGCAACTCAGCGACTTAAGGCTTTTTGAAAAAGACTTGAACTTCAGGTTTTGACTTCGATTTTCGATGCTCAGGGAGCTCAAAAAATTTTAGATGGTGAATTTTTGGAGGGTGTTGTAGCAGCTACAACAAATGGCGATTCACTGGTAGGGCCCAAAATCTTTGTCGGCGTTTCATCTTGAGGGGGTGGGAAGGGTGAAAGCACTTGTTCCTTTCACCCCGTGGGTCCCACTTCTTCCGTCTTCGAGCCTTGCGCATTTGATCTCCCTATTTTCCTACCCTTGGGTGTTGGTTTACCGTGTTTTCATTCTTCGAGACCGGATGAAAAAGTTTGGGGTAACCCCAGGGGTTTATGGATCCAGTATAGCTTATTTGGTCCTCATTGTGTTGCTCCGCTGCCAGCGAACCAAATGATCCCGGCGGAGTCACTGCTTAGGAATCACGAGCGTTACTCCGCTGCCAACGAGCCTAGTTAGTACCCCGGCGGAGTCGTCGTATCGCCTATCTGCGCAGGAAGCCTTTCTCAGTGCTTTACCCTTTATTCATGTGCTTAATGCACTTATTGAAATGTGCTCAGGGCACTTTGTTTATTTTGGCAATTATTGCCTAGGTGGATGAGGGATCCCGACTTAGTTTACTTGCAAGAGAGGCTTCTCCTGGTCTACATGAGGACTTAGGGTTTTCCAGGATTTCCGTTCTTCACCTGAGGCTAACCCCTCCCTTTTCCCTCCAGTAACCTATTCAACCGAACATTTCCTTCTGCACAGCAGTCCCTTGGGCCAACATGCTGGGTAAGTTGTCGCGTCTTGGTCCGAAGGCCTTAGTCATGTTCTCGCCATTGAGCGCCCATCACAGGTATGCTTGCCCCCTTTTACGGTCTGGGAGGAGATAATACACCAGCATAGATCCAGACTCAGCGTGCCACTTAGGTAGCTCCTACATCCTCCTCCAGTAATTTGGGTGCCAAAGGAAAGAAACGGTTAACAGGAGGTTGTGGAACAAGCGATTTATTGAAAACAAGAAAGGTAAAGAAAGACAAAACAAAAAACAAGACAAAATATGGTACAGGGTGCAATGACGGCCCCGAGGGGCTGTCAGGTGAAATAGTGTTTAAGGTCATGTCCATTCACAGGGAGGACCTTTATCCTTCCTTCAAGAGTTTGCAATCTGTAAGTGTGGGAACCGACCTTCTCTCTAACCTGGAAATGGCCTATCCATAATGCCTGGAACTTGGAGTGTTTCCATTTATCTTCATGAGCTTTATCCCATTTGAGGACAAGGTCACCTACTTCGAAAACCTTGTTCCCGACAGACTTTTTGTCAAACCATCGTTTTATCCGTCCTTGGTGGATGGCGAACTTTTCTCGAGTTTTTTGCCTTTCCTCCTCAAGTTTCAGCAATGTGTCTATTCGGGCTTGTAAAGTAGGGCAAGGAGTGCCATGAGTCTCCTGATATAGTCGGAGTGTCGAGAGAGACAAGTTGGGAGGCAGGATAGCTTCTTTTCCGTATACGAGGAAGAAAGGGAGGTACCTAGGGAAGGTTTGGGTGTGACTTGATCTGCCCAGAGGGCATTGTAGGGAGCCCTATGCCAATTTCGTTGTTGGGACAACAAAGTATTTTTGATGATGCGGATTAGGTTCTTGTTGGTTGACTCGGCTAACCCATTTCCTTGAGGGTAATAGTTGGCAGAATGTTTAAGTATGATACCATTTTCTAAACCAAAATCATATAATTTCAATGATGAGAAATATGTTGCATTATCAAAAACAAGGGAGGTTGGAACGCCAAACCTGATCATGATGCATTGGGTGATGAAGGCTATTACATCTTGATCATTCGCTCTCTGTTGGTCTGTTTCTTCCTAAGAAGGCAGGTGAAACTTCCCACTACTCTTCTAATCAGGCTAGGGAAGTAAGTTATAGGAAGGGATAAGCACTCATAAGAAGGTGGGACTAATCTACGCTCAGAAGCTAGGTAAGTAAGATTAAGGTACTTATTAAGTCAGGTAGTAAGTAAGTAAGATGATTCAGGCACTCATTCAACTCCTAGTCCATTCAGGTGGATAAAATAAGGGTAAGTAAGTATAAGCTTTACCTGTCCTAATAAAACTAGGATAGGAAGGTAAGCAAGGTAGGGAAGGTAGTTTTTCGTAATCTACCCAGACTTATTAAACGTAATGGTATCGCTTCAACCCACCTTGTGAAACAGTCTGTGGTGGTAAGGATCTACCTATGTTGCTTGGAAGAGTGTGGTAGGATCTCCCCAATCACGTCCAGCCCTGATTGCTAAAACGACTCTTCCACTGCGACAGACTGTAATGGGGCCGAAGGCCGAACATCTCTATTTGCGAACTTTTGGCATTACTAGCATTTCCGAACATATGCGTGTGCATCTTTAAACAAAGTAGGCCAACAGAAACCGGCACGCATGATCTTGTGAGTAGTGGTGTCTCCTGCATAGTGCCCCCCAGCGGGACCATCGTGAAGTTCTGCCAATATTTTCTGTGCCTCATCCCATTCCAAGCAGCGTAGTAAGACACCGTTGTGATGTTTGTGGAACAACTTACCCTGCACTAGCTGGTAGGATACAACTTTAAGTCTCAACGCAGGCTTCTACTTGGTAGTTAAAGCGGGGCCCATGGTGCTGTGCTTCAGATATTGCAGGAGATCTGCATACCAAGAGGATGTATCCTGTGGGGCTATGCTATCAGTTTGATACATATCGATCTCGTGTTCCCAATTTTCTTCCTCATCGCCCCGTGAGTCTACTGCCTCTGCAGCCATGCGGCACAATCCTTGGCCCTTCACAATGTGTGCTGGCTTGAATTCCAGGTCATACTCCTGAAGGCATGTCATCCAGTTGCCTCGTCGCTCACCCAACTCCTGTTGTACGAATAGTGAGCGAACAACTAGGTGGGGCACGAAGACTGTGACATGATTCTTCAAAATATACGGCGTGAAATGTTTGACCGCCTTGTATACTGCATAAGCTTGTTTGTCAATATCTGGGTAATTCAGCTTGGTGCCTTGCAATCCAGTGCTCATAAATGATATAGGCCGCTCATTGTGGCAGTAATCTTTCTGAGTGAGGACGACGGCCAAAGATGAATATGAGGTAAAGGTGTACAAGATAAAGCCATTGTTGAAGTCCGGACTGTAAAAAGCGGGTGCTTCCGCGATGGCTCGTTTAATGTTTTCGAATGTTTCTTTCTCGGGGGGATTCCATTTAAAATTAGTGTTCTTCTTAATCATGCCTTGTAATGGTTTCACGATCTGGGCGAAATCTGATATAAACTTTCGGACAAAGTTGATTTTGCCAAGGAAGGACTGCATGGCTTTCTTCCCACTTGGGGGCAGTATTTGAGCGATGACTTTCGCACGTTTCGGATCCACCACTATGTTGTCTCGAGTTATTATGTGTCCCAACAAGTATCCTTTGGCGATGACGAACACGCTCTTCTTTGGGTTCAGTGAGATCCTGTATTTTCGACACCTTTCAAAAAATGGCTTGAGGTGGTGTATGTGGTCAGTTATGTGCTTTGAAAACACGGTGACGTCGTTAAGGTATACTACCATGCTTTTCCCAATAAGTCCTCTGAAGGTGATATCCATAGCTCTTTGGAAGGTGGCGCCGATGTTAATCAGCCCAAAAGGCATGCGTCTGAAAGCAAATGTTCCCCACTTAGTTCTGAATGTGGTTTTGAGCCGATCGGGCTCAGCCAATAGTACTTGATTATACCCTGAAAACCCATCCAACAGAGAGAACATTTCTGACCCTGATACAGCTTGAAGGATTTGCTCCATAGGAGGAACCAGATAGTTGTCTTTGTCGGAAGCTCTATTCAAATTTCTGAAGTCTACGCACAAACGGATTTCCCCGGATTTCTTGCAAATAGGGACCAAGTTGGACACCCAGGTCGAATGTCTAACTTTGAAAATTATCCGCGCATCCAAGAGCTTCTTTAGTTCCTTTTGGATCATTGGCTCTAGAGCTGGGTGTACTTTCCTCAGTTTTTGTTGGAACGACTTCACTGCTTCCTTGATGGGTATGACGTGTTGGATGATCCGCGTATCATAAGTCCAAAGATCGTCATACGTCCAAGCAAACACATCTCAGTATTTCTTAAATAATCCGGTGAATGCTTGTTTCTCCTGAGGGGTGCACTCATTACCTAAATTTACAAGCCTGGGATCCTTGTCTGTCCCGAGGTTAATTTGCTGGTGTACTAACGTGGAAATTTGCACCTTCGTATTTGGGGGCCCTCATAAACGCTTATGTAAGTTGAACAACTTTTCGAGTGACACGACCCCTTTGGGTATGGGATTTTCTTTCCGATTTTTTAGTTCCTCCTGCAAAGCCCGATCATGATCCTCTTCTTCCATAACTTCTTCTTTGAATATATCTATGTTGAGCATGAAATCCAGTACCTGTTGGTCATCATTGAAAATGCGTAAATTAGTAACATTGTCTGGTATGGATGGCTTGTATATAACTTCAATAGAAAATCCATCTCTAAGTGGGGTGAACCTAGCGACAGCGTTGGTAAGTGTATCGGTTGTTGCATTATGCATTCTAAGTACATATTTAATACCAAAAACATCAAAAGCTGAAATTAAGCGCTATACCTCTTGCTGGTAACCTTTCAGATGGGGAGACAAGTAATGGATGGTGTTGCATACCTGACGAGTGATAATCTCGGAATCACCAATTACCTTCAAACAACGGACTTTTAGATCTATGGCCTTTTGGAGTCCTAGTATCAGTGCCTCATACTCGGTTGTATTATTGGTGCACTGAAACTCTAATCGGCAGGAAATTAAAAATTTGTTCTTCTGCAGGTCTAGCAAGATGCAGCTCGCACCAGCCCTGTCTTGGGTTTTGGAGCCGTCATAGTATAGGGTCCAAGTTTCATCTTCTGATTGGACAAGTCTATCCGCGCCTATTGAGGATGCGCTAGGGGCACCAGTTTCTAAAGAGTCTCGGTTGGATGGGGGGGAGTTTTCAGCAACCAGAAGCAGTTCAGAGTGAATGTCTTGGGTGATCGGGGATTGGCGAGTCTGATAACAACCAAAGATGGAATCTAAGAAACCCATACCGAGCTCTTCTTGCACGAAACTGACTGGTTTGTTAGTTGCATCCAGGTTAGTCACATTATGTTTTATGTATGGTTCACTCTCGATCTGTATTTGGTTATTCCTGCTTTTGTACGAGAGCCAAAGGTGGGACCAATCAGTGGCGAAGTACCCCTGGAGCTTACTGGACCAATATCTGCTCAACAGAAGGCCATAGGCCTTGGGGATATCCACGATTACTAGGTCGATGCACTCTGGAGTCTGAGGATAAGCGGATAATGAAGTTGTTTAGTTCACCAACTGCGGGGACTTGAGATCTATCGAGCTGGATAATTCTGGCGTCGGTTTTCTCCAGGTGGATGTTTAACTTCTTGCACACGGATAAGGGCATAACATTTGTGGATGCATCGGAATCGACGAGACAATTGTGGACATTGAAGTTAAAAATATCGAAGGAAAGGAGGAAAGGTGGCGTGGTTCCCCTGGATTTGGTGTTTACGACATTCACGATGGACTAGGGACTAGTAGCAGTTTGGGCAGACGTGATGCTTACGGGTTTGGTTGCCGGTAGATTGGAAAAGGCCTTAAGAATGAGATCTCGTTGGTTAGCAATGTGGGCGAGCTCGTAGAGAGATATGTTGGCTGGTCTTCTTCATGTCCTCGATAATGTTATACCCATAATCTGTGGGTGAGGTGGGCTCAGTGGCGTTCTTAGGGGAAACTACTGAAACTTTAGTCTTGTGGCCTTCTCGAGGAGTGGTTGTACTAAATTTTTCAGGAGTCTTGTCTTTGTTTTCAGTGTTCTGGGGTAGTATTTTTCTCAAGAAGGCTTTTCTTTTTTCTTCAAAAGACTGCTCCGGCACTGGGCCTTTGCTCCTCAAGCCATAGTTTCAAGGGGGTTTTGATTTAGGGTCATCTGGTAGGTTTATCCCAGCGGTGGGAAGGGGAGACTCTCCACGTATGACTTCAAAAGCGAGGACAACGGAGGCCATAGCTTCATTTGGGGGGGATTTTCCTCGTCATCTAAAATAGCCTCCTCCTCCATATCTCTGAGGGTTTGATCTTCTAGAAGTTGGTTCACCACCGCTGTCATGCTACTAATCCATTGGGGGAAAGTCTTTTTTGAGTGAGAGGCTTAATGAAAAGAACATAAATTTTCTTTGTCGATTTCTTCAACATTAAGACCTGCACTTGAGCTGGATGGGGGCCGATTCATGACAGGGTTATTCTTTCTAAAGAAAGGTTTCTGCATTTTAGCAGCTGGGGCAGAATCATTGTTTTTCCTTTTCAGGTCGGAGACTTCGTTGGTCAGCGACTTGAGGGATTTTGCAATACTTTCAAAATCGAAGGGGTCCTTATCTTTGTCTCCAGTTTTGTGGCCAGAGGATTGGGTTCTCTTCGTGGTTGTTTTTTGATTATCCCGCCCTTCGTGTTCAATGGCACCTATGGACAACATGTCCTTTTCGACAACAAGGGAGGTAGTATAGTTGGCTTCCAATGTAGCTCTGGCCTCGCACTTCATGAACACAACAATATCCCGTGGGAGGGCTTTGGTGTAGTAGTCAATAGTAATGGAATCATCTAAGGCCATGTTTGGAGGGAACTTATTCAATATAGTGGCAAAACGTTGATTGAAATCCTTGATCTTCTCCTTTTTTGACATTTTAGCGTGCTGAGCTCTGTGAGGAGCATCGAAGGGGTTTTATCTTCTGATAATTTTTGCAAGAAGGTACGACGAAAGTGTTCCCACGAAGGGATAGAAGCAACGGGGAGAGACCTATACCATGTTGCAACCTTATTTTCAAGAGTATGAGGAAAAAGGCGGCATGCTATGTCGTCATACTGCACTCTCATCATCTGTAAAGATAGGTAAAAGTTTATGATGTGGTCTTCAGCCAAAGTACCTTTCTCGGGGTCGAACTTAGGGAGATGTTTTTTAGGATGCCGGGGCATGTCATGGAGGGGACCTTGGATACCTAAGGGGGACTGAGCCATTGAAGGTAATGGTTGTACACGTCTTGGCCGCTGGTGGCACGGTCTATATACACGTCCCCTCTCACTTTCGGATTCACTGCCCTTGCCAGACCCGGAGGCCTTGCCCTCATGGAGGGAATGCATGTCTTGGTTTTCTCCATGGTTTGTTGTATTTCAGATGTTTCTCCAATTGTAAAGAAAAGGAAACCTGTTCTGGTTTCGGTGCGGGCGGTCAGCATTTCGGCCTCGCCCATGGCCTCGGCCTCTCCTGCCTCTGTTACCTCGGCCTCTTCTGGCTCCTTCCCCATGTGGATCATTGGATTGCATGTTATCATGCAAAGTTGGTCAGGTTGGGGGCCGGTGTTGGGTTGAGGTTCAGTGATTTCGGGGCTGTCTTCTTCCCACTCCCCAGGGCTATCTGGGGGGGCTTCAAAATTTCGCTCAACTGCGTCTACATAATATTAGATCATAAGACCCACCAGCTGAGGAAGGGAATTGATGAGGGTTCCTTGGCACGTATGATTAGCTGCAGGAGTTCTGGGATTAGCCAAGGAATTAGTGATTGGGGCTTGCTGTAAGCCCCGGACAAGCTCGCGGGCGATAGGTCACAGGGCCCTTAGCTGAGCTAAAGTAATCTCATGGAAAAGGGGGGTTTCCTCCTCCGGGGAGTTTTCCAACGGGGGAGGGCTGATATTGTCACGTATGGTCTCCCCTTGGGGAGTTTGTAACGAGATGTTACTTGTGTGCTGGGAAGCTGCCATCAGGCCCTCCTTCTAGCGCCAAATATGTTGACGGGAAAATTTGTCCGGCCAACAGCAGGGGATTTCCCCGGTAGAAAGTCCCAATTAGACTCTGAACTGTTTGTGATAGGGATCCCGTCTGGGGTGTGGGTCCAGCTTCCACTGAATACTCCTTCTCTTGGATGCAAATGAGCCCTGCAGAGTTATAGGTGTACAGTTATCGAATGATACAAGACAAATATCGATGATTGTCAATGAGCATAAACACTACAAATAGCAAGATATAAAAGAAAACACGCAACTGAAGGAGATGTTGTTAGCAACATATCATTAAGGTCGTGTTCGTAAGATTGTTCAAACCATAGAAGAAACAATTATGCCTGGTAAGAACAACTTATGCGTACTTGGGCATTTTTGTGAATGAGATAGATGTCAATAATAAAGTTACAAACATCTCCTATGTAAATAACATACCATCATATACACATGCAGTAAGCTGAAATTCATAAAGAGTATAATCAGAAAACGCAGATTAATTAATTACAAGATATCAGACATATACGAAGAAATAATCATAGTATTGACACATTGATTCTCATCAGATCCAATAGTGGATTTAAAACAAATGCTTGTATTCATTCATAATGGGTTGTTCAATGCTTTACAACTCTCTTCTCTCCTTTGGAGTCCAAAAAAAAGATCATTTACATGTCCCTGAAGGGAGTATATATAAGAAAAAATTGACCCTTGGGGGCCCTGACTCTTCACCTTCCTGCCTGTTGGTCTGCCTTGCGACCTGAATGGAAGATGCGACCTGCGACCTGAATGGACAGTGCGACTTGCGACCTGATCATGGAAGATGCGACCTGCGACCCCTCCTTTAGACTGTGCCTTGCAATATGATCATGGGAGCGTGTGTGTGATTGCGAGGTTGGTAACATCAACTTGTTTCTCTTTGAGGAAATTCTGCCATGCACGATAATCTGCAGCGACTGGGGAGATCAGAGGAGTATCTTCCCTTAAACTGTGCAGGCATTCTAAGGCATTCAGAATTAGATTTTCTCTCTTGATTGTGACCTGATTAGACAAGGAAGCCAATTTGGTGTAAATCCAAACTGGCGTTACGACGAACTTAACCAAGTTCTCCTGTCATGCAGGAAGATCAGGTGTAGTGACGACTTGTCTGATAGGCTGTAGAAATGCCTGACTCTCCTGATCTTCCTGTTCCCATGTCTTTTCTTCACCCAGTGCACCTAGAGAAGGAATATGGTGCAGTTCATGCATCGAGTCAATTCCACTGATCAAATGCTCATATGCAGTCATCACCTTCTCTAGATCTTTAAATAATTTCTCCTTGGATTGCACCTTCATGAAAATTTGGACCTTGTCATTCTGAGTGTGAATCCAATCTTTCTTGGGCAAGGTTTCCGGAGCCTGTGGATATTTGTTTGTCCATTCTATCATTATATCCAAGGTGGTGGAGGCCTCTTTCAGTTGCTCGTTTCTCTTCTTCGTTTCCACTTGGGCTCTTAGTGGAGGTGCGACTGTTCTCTCCTCAGCTGAATACACATGCAGTGTCTCCGTATATGGGGAGGAGACATAAGTACTTCACTCTCTATGATTTCTATCTTTGGGCTCTTGTTTTTCCTGTGAACTGCCGGGGTCCCCATGTCACTTGAGGCTGAGGATACAGAGACACACTCTAACTCTGCTTTGAGGTTCCCTGGCATATTCATAAAGCAGTCCCAAGATAAGATAGATGCCATATTAATGAATGTTCAAAACTTCTTTTAATTCTGCCCAACTAAGGTCAAGGAAGGGGGGAAACTGCAACTCAGTGACCCATTACCTAGGTCGCCGGGTCGTTGAGTCGCACTAGTCTAAACAAATCATGAAGGTGCGACCTTGCAACCTAGCGACTTGCGACTGGGTCACTGAGTCGCAAGGTCGTGAGGTCGGAAGTCATGCTAGGGCTGGGCAAATGATTTCGACAGCGGCGCGGCCTTTTGATTCATTTTTAACTTAACACAATAAAGGGAGTGAGTGAGAAAAACCATAAATGAGGATGAAGAGGTCTTTAGAGGGAAAGATAGACAGAGGGGAGGCTGGTTGGCTTCATCTACAAGTCTCTGTGAGCATGGCAGGGTTTGGAGGGTTAGGGAAGGCTCAGGTTAACAAAAGATCTGAAAAGAGGAATAGCAGGTGGCTTTAAAGGGCTAGGATAAAGGAAAAAGGGGCAACAAATATAGAAAAAGGAAACATCAGGAGGATTAGGAAACTTACCCGAGAAAATCGCGCTCCAGTTGGCCTGTTAGAAGTGTTTTTTTGCTCTCCGTCGCGTGAGTGAAATGTGACCTAGCGACCCTTCTATTTATAAAGGGGTCATGCGTGCGGGCAATAAATGAGGTCCTTGGGTTGAAAATATCTCGCGCTTATGAGATGTGCGACCTTGCATCCCTGCGACCTAGGGGTCGTGGGGTCATAGGGTCGTTAGGTCGCAAATTGGGAAAAAGACCTACTCTGTGACTCAGCGACTTAAGGATTTTTGAAAAATACTTGAACTTCAGGTTTTGACTTCGCTTTTCGATGCTCAGGGGGCTCAAAAAAATTTAGATGGTGAATTTTTGGAGGGTGTTGTAGTGGCTACAACACATTACAAGGCCAAAAACATCATTGTCACATTTCGAAGTGATGGAAAACACATCATCACTTTTACATAAAAGAAATGCATCGCATGATTTACAAAATAAGGCCAAAATATCATGGTTTCTTAACAAGCAATGGAAAACACATCATCACTTTTACAGTTAAAAATGCAACATATGATTTACAAACACGGGCATGACACACTACCACATCTAGAAAAACCATCTCTCACTTATCAAAGTTAATGGGTCATCTCCTTGTGGCGCACTTGCTTGTCAAATAATCGTTTCAACTGGTTCATGCACCAAAGCTTCACCCTTAAGGTGCTGCTCTGGATGGAGGCTCAAACACGTGGCTCTTTGATGGCCACTTTGGTTGCAATGGGTGCAAAAGGTTTTTTTCCTCCAGACTTGCTTAACCAATTTATTTCCCTACTGTGGAAAAGGCTTTTCACGCCTCATCCTTCTTTGTGTTGCCATTCTTTTCGAACACTCGGCAATGACATGGTTATGTAAACCACAAAAACGACAAGTTTTATTATGCCATGATTTACGTTCATGATTAGCAACATGCTTATAATCAAAACGAACTTGCGAATATCGAGACTTATTATACCTTTCCTGGTGGTCTCTTGTGCGATCATGGTGATGAGAGCTTTCCTCAGCTCTTTCACTACAACATGCAATTCCATGCGATGACGTTGAAGTGTTCCCATCATTCTCTATCCTCGACGGTTTCCAAGATGTCGTGGAGGATTATAACACCCTCGAACATTCTCCTTCAGTGTATCCCAAACCTGCATTGCGAGGTCTCTGGACAGACTCCAATGGTTAAGTTATGCCTTGGCCGTGAATGCCAAGTCCTCCTCCTTTGTACCCCATCCTGGTAAGGAGTCTCAAGCCCGTTCCCGTAATGGGGATCTCCACATTTCAAAAAAAAATAATAGCATGTGAAGATGAAACTGAAGAATGATCACCACTGTGTACCTCAGATGTCGATTTGGAAACATGTGAAGAGGGCTTCTCTAAGCATTCGTTGCGCTTCACTTCCTCCAAGGCCTTTATCGTGGCTTGTAGCTGAAGCTGCAATCGTTGCTTCTCCTCCTTCTCTTATTTTAGAAGTGTCTTTAATGCATCATGATATGTTTGAAGACTTTGGTCATTGCGCTTCAATTCTTCCAATGCCTCTGTCGTGGCTTGCAATTGAAGTTGCAATCACTACTTGTCCTCCTTCTCCTCTTGTAGAAGTGTTTTCAACTCAGCATTATTTGTTTCTTGTTTTTCATAAGCTTCGTACAACATATATGCTTTCTCGGACACCCTGAGCATGGTCTCGTACATGTTTTTGACATCCTCCATTGTTGCACGTTCAATGGTTCACATCAGCAAGGAGACTGCTCTGATACCACTTGATCCGGGTAAATTTCTGATACCCTTTTAACCAAGAAATTTTGCTTCATCTGATGTGTTAGAATTACATTTTATCAAATCATTAATGAACTCATATGCATATATAATCAAGGGGAACACGTGTCAACAATCGCACAACAAAATTCAAGCCGTTTAATAACGGATTTCGTCCAGTGTGGACTACGTCTCTAGGCCTCGGTGTCTCGATGGTGTTGGCCGCTTCATTCAATGTTGTAACTGGTGATAATGTACATGGATATTGTTGAATTGTCATACAAGGAAAAGCCCTCAAAATGAGTAGCAAAGTCTCTCCCCGAGACGTTCGGTTACAAGGAACTCTTTCTCATCACAAACCTCCTATCAACTTGACAACTTCACACATGGTGACAAAGAGTATCTTGCCATCAAGGTAACAAAGGGATCTCACAACATAAATCACCATTCATGATAAATACATACCACATCAGTACACATAAATATTCTGCATCTTACATCAGTAGGAATCAACAACAACAAATAAACATAAATATTTTGCATCATACATCAAGTGGGAATCAACATGACATAAAGCATCCTAAAACAATAATCAACGAAGTACATGGCAACAACACTTCATATACCTCAAATCTAATGCTGGCTGAATAATAGGCTGCTCAATCGCTGGATTTGAATGCACCATTGCAAACGTGGTGTCGAATGGCGAGAAATAGATTGTCCACATGTTGAAATCAGACACCATCATCCCCATCTGGAATATGGCCAAAAAATCGAGACCTCTGTTGTAGAAACCAACACTGCCATCAGGTTCATGTCATTGAGAGGTGTAAAATCCATATAAAATTTATCCATTTTGGACACTAGGAAAATTTGGCCCCTTTGGAAATGAGGCTCAATCATGGTTCCATTACCTCTGCATCTGCCTCATGGTTCCACCTGCATTAAAAAAATATTAATAAACCTCGAACTCTGTGCCCGCTCTAACCTTCCCTATGCGCACTATGCAAATGATGAGTTTTTATAAAACCATCCGAGTGAACCTTACAAGGTCTGGCGGTTTGGTGCAGTGGTTAAACTTGGAGGTTCGTTGGAGGGAAGTCAAGGGGTCAAATCCTGACCACTCCATAATGGCACGTTTTTGTTTTTAAAAACCAATTAATGGTGTAATGGGGGGTCAGACCCGCATCAGGCGGCCTTCCCCACCGTTTGTGGTGGATTGTAATGGAGTACGTTATAACATATGGTGCAGTGTATGTTGGTGGTTTAGATTAGGGGCCACCGCATGGTGGCGGGCCGACTCACGAGGCCAGCGCGGGTTTGATACCCGCCGACCTCCTATTTTATGGTACCGGGGGTAGGGCCGCGTCCACCAGAGGTGGCCCACCCTCCCCAATCATATTTCCGTTGGTATATGGTGTGGGGACCACGAGGGTCACGACCTGTCAGACCATAAAAATATTTAATATTTTTTTGTTTTTTAATATAATGCGGAGGTGGGATGGCGGGGTTGGTGGCCCACCACCTCCCTTTTTTTATATTTTTTTGTTTCTTAACAATAAGAGGGTATTTTTGAATTTCTCGATTTTTGACCGAAGGAGTCAAATTAACGATCCAAAAAATTCACCCGGAATCCGACCACCAGAAAACTTCCAAATTTTGCCTCCCTAACCTGCCAAGTCATCTAGTCAACCTTAGAACTTTGACCAGCTCTAACTTTCACATACGAACTCAGTTTGACGAACCGTTCACGCCGTTGCGATCGGGACGATGAGATATTCAACTTGAAATTGAGTTTTCCACGTTTCCATCACTTTGATTTTTGAGATTTCATAAGCCCTCTTTGTCCTGTGTGTGTCTCTGGAGCCACCTGGATCACCTTCTCTCCTCTTTTTGTTTGTTGGTTAAATATTCATCTAGAAAGAAGTGTGAGCCTTTCAAGAGTTTCTTTTTTCTCAAGATATTGTGTTTGTTTTGCACACTTTCCATGGTGACTTTTATGGGTCAAGGCCTCTCTTCACATATCTTCCCCACCCTCCTTGCTTGGAAATTTGTCCCTTTCCAATGTAGTTTGATCAAGATTGGGATAAGGGCCTAATAATTTTCTCAAAATTCAAAGTTACAGGATTGTATTGAAACCATAATGGTTGCGTAGATCTCGTCTTCCTCATTCCGGAGCCGCGAACGGTTCGAAAAACCGATGTTGTATGAGGAAGATATTGCGTTCTGATCAAATATGGTAGAATCCATCAATAGATGAATTGCGTAGGTGGAATGGGCAGTAAGATCAAATTGAAGAACGAAGCGAACAAAGCGACAATGAGGACAGATGGATGAGCATATATCGCATCATATATTGTTATGTTTACCATTCATTCATCGCAAGTTAAGATATATATCTTTCAATGCGATTGAGATGGGGACGTGTCAGGTGGAGTGACCATGCGCATATTGCACATCGGTGGAGTTCAAGTTTACGGTTAAGACATCGTAGGCTATGTTATTTACGTTGCGATGTGATGGCGTAACCACGTGTCAGCACTGCGCACTTCACAGGATTTAGGGTTTATCATTAGCAGCGACATGTTAAATCTGCTGGAGGCCGAAGTGCGATAAAAGGTTAAAATTGCGATTTTGCAATGTGGCAACTCATCGCAGCTTCGTGTCGGCATTAGCATTGTTTAAAACTGTTAAGGGTATGAGTTATAATTAGCGACATGCTATTGCGAAACTGTATGTCTTCCGATCTGCGATGAGCCTATAATATGATTGCGATTTGTTTTGAAACTACAAAGATTTGTTAAAGGTTTCCTTTTTTATGAGCTTCCGACTGTATATGTGGGTCCATAACCCACAGGTCCACTGTATATAGTAAACTGCAGTTTCGAGTGTAGGTTCCGCTAACGGACAAGCCACTTAACGGTTGGGGGTGTGTAAGTGGCCACCGCCCTAACCATAAATTTTAATGCATGGATTTATTGGTGGAGCGGATGGGAGCATGCCAAATTTGGTGGTCAGCCCTAATCTAACTCCAGTTAACTGGAGTTCTCCACATTTAGTGGAGTTTTCCTAGGTGATATTGGGAAAAAGTGTAGAAGGCTCAATTTTCAACCATTCTGAGTGAATGAAGAGTCATTCTCGACTAATTATAGCATTCTAGAGCCATTGGTGAGGTTTTCAGAGCCAAATGAGGACTTTTGAGCATGATTTTGATTTAAAGGAGTTCTAAGGGCCATTAGGAGCCAACAGGAGAATGAGGCATAGCCAGGGCAGCTAGAGGCCATTCTTAGGAAACCAATAGTCATTTATGACTATATTAAACCTTATGAATCCAATGATGGGGTTTGCAGAAGCATTTGGAGACTTCTAGAGCCAGAGAAGCTCAAGGACACCGACCAAAGAGGTCAAGCCCAAGGGAGCCTAGGTCCATTTCTAGAGATTGAGCAATCAATGCAGGGGTATTTTTGTATTCTAAACCCATTGGTATAGTCCAAACAATCGTTAGAGTTGAGCATCAGCTTGTAAAATCAATTGACCATCTTAATCCCAAAGAGCCAAGTCCATTGACGGAGGCTCAAGGAGACGTAGCCCAAGTGTTGAGGGTGAACTCCTTTATTATGTTTGTTGTTATGTGTTGTTGGTTAATTTGTTGCAATTTATGGTTGCTGTACATGCTTTTAATCAACTTAAACAAATGTTTAATTTCTCACACATAAAGCCTTAAACTAGTTAAATCACATACACCGAAATCAAGAATTCAATTCTGCACATGCATGTATAAGCAATATCCTTAATTTGTTTTAATTGAGTGGGAGGTGCTTGCATAGAAAAACAAGTCATCCACCCATATCAGATCAGGTTGGTATCAGAGCACTAGGTTGCTTGCTTGATAGAGCACAAGGTTGCTTGTTTGACTTGAAGGGTGTTTAACAGTGCAAAGAATTTAACTGTTTGCAAATTGATTGATGCTTACAAGTTTGAGTTTGCTAGAGGTGAAGGGGAGCTACTGCTACCTAAGTCTAGAAGAGGACAAGAAGGAAGAAGGCTAAAAGCATGCTCCTTACCCAAAGGACCTCAAGGCAACCCTTGAAGCACAAGAGGGATTATTTGCAAAAGAGGCTGCTTGAAGAAGAGATACAAGCTGCAAAGAAGAGCTTGAATCTACAGCCAAATTGTTTTTGAAGCTTTGTGAATTGTTGTTGAAGTTCTTTAATTCATTTACATAGTGATGACAACTTCATCAAGTGATGTTTCTAAATCCTCATCCTTTGCAAGACTCTTTGATAAAGAGATGAAGCAGGACTTTCACATCATGAAAGATATGGTGCAACAGTTGTATGAAGATGTAAGGGAGAGCACTAAACTTCAACAACAATTGGTTGCTATGAAGAAAGAGAAGAAATAACTTCTTCAAAAGATGCATGAGATGGAGACTCAACTCCATGATGCCAAAGAAGCCTTGGCCAAGCATGTGCTTGAAGAAGAGGTAAATAATTCAAGTTTTTCTTCAATTTCCTCTCAAGATAAATGTGTAGGTTATTTTGAAAAACACACTAGAGGAATAGGATCCAAATTGATGATGAAAATGGGCTCTCAAGGTCAAGGATTAGGCAAACATGCACAAGGCATGGTTGAGGAAAGGCCTAAGTATTTGGGTCTTGGCTATGGAAAATTTTATGGAGAAAGTTCTAAAGCCATGAAGGCACTTGAAACAATTCCAAGAAGGAATTTTGTTGCAGGTTCAAACCATCAAACATGTAAATTTTGCAATCAAGATGAATTCAATTTTTTGAAAACCATGTTGCAACAGGATGCTTGTAGACATGCAACATATGGCGAACAAAAGAGTTGTGACAGCTCTAAGGACATGAACAATGTTGTTGGTATTCAAAAGAGAGTTGGAACCTCTTCAAGTTCACCTTCTCAAGAATGTGAAAAATATGGAAATTCAAAGCAACATTCCAGGTATAATTCTTCCCATAATCATGTTGTTTATGACTCTGTTAAACATGACAATTCTACATGCATAAATGGGAGAAAGAGTTGTTGTTCCTATTGTGGTTTGTGTAACCATGAAGTTTCAAAATGTTGGAAGAGAATGAAAGCATACATGAAACAGTCGAAGCGAAGGCGACTTGCATAGAAGATGCAAAAGATTTGCACACATTGCTAGAAAAAGGGACATCTCATTGCCCAATGTTGGACACTGCATCCAACCACTCATCGCAAGCACATGAAGCAAGAGGATAAAAAGACTCGCGAGAATGTGACCAGCGATTCCATCATCGATGTGAGTCTAGATGATTCACAAGAAGAGGATGTTCAACAGGAAAAATCACCATTGAAGTGGGTTGGCAAGAAATGGCTTGATTTCTTGACGAAGTAAGGCATGCATTTACTTTGTACATAGGTGCAAATTTCAGCCTTATGTATGCCTGAATTTCTATTGAAAGTATGACAAGTTGTAGAAAAGTATCACAACTTGTATGATGCAAGATTTCATGTGAATGCCGTTCAGTTGAAGGCATTTATATTTGTTGCAAAATTTCACCAAGATGGTGTAAAAGATGGGTATGTTACTGATTTATGTTGCAGAAATTTATCATTCAGTTCAACTCTTATGATCACCCATATGTTTTGGGGTTATGTACTTATTTGTACTTGAAAAAGAGAGTTGAAAAGTGTACATATGCATGAGATTTTGTATGTGTAAATAGAAAACTTGTGATAAGTTCATTGTAAATAGATACATGCATGAGTGTTGTCAATGTATCATGTTGTATATCGACTTGTGTTGATTGTATTGCATATTTCATGTCAACTTGTTGTTGATGTCGCATGTCGCACGACTTATGTTTTAGTCGAGGGTGTTTGTTTATTGTTAGTCTATAAATGGATACACCAATGTGCAAGAGGATCGCCATGTATGTGTTATTATAGGAAGGTGACAATCAATGCTTTGAAGAAGCAAAAGGAGGTGGTCTTCATTTCAATTCTTGCATAAGATTTCCTTTTCAAGATTGATCGTGTGTTCTTGTGACAAGATGTTGCAGGAAGTTTTGGTCCATTCAGTGAAGAAGTTGACAAGATGCAAGGTTTTTTACAGCCATTGTAGAAAAATCTAGTGTTTTTGTTGAGGAAAAGAGTTCACTCATCTTGTGAGCTTAATTTGGAAAGTGGATTTCCAAGACAGAGCTTGTATGCTTTTGTTGCAAGAGGGACTTAATTCTCAGTGGGAAGGCTAACAGTTTACCAAGCACATAGAGAGAACAATGGTACATCAGGGTATGCATCAGTTTACAGTAGCCAGCAATGCTGAAGTGGTTCAACAAGAGCCAGAGAGCAGTGGTCAAGAGACATAGCCAGTTGCAGTGCAAGGCATGTCAGGGTGATTGCCAAAGAGACTTGTCAAGAAAAATCAGTTGATATAACTTGAAATCAGCAGAGTGTTGAATTTCAAGGCAGATAATCATCAGTTTTTGTGGGTCCAAAAGCTCGACAGTGGGAAAGAGTGATCATATTGGGATCAGGGCCTAAGAATTTGCTCAAAATTCAAAATTACAGGATTGGATTGAAACTAGGATGGTTGCATAGATCTCGTCTCCCTGATTTTGGCGTCACGAACAGTTCAAAAAACCGATGTCGTATGAGGAAGATATTGCGTTCTGATCAAATATGGCAGAATCCGTCAAGAGATGAATTGTGCAGGTGGAATGGGCAGTAAGATCAAATTGCAGAATGAAGCGAACAAAGCGACAGTGAGGACAGATGGACGAGCGTACATCATATTGGATATTGTTTTGTTTACCATTCATTCATCGCAAGTTAAGATATATATCTTGTGATGTGATTGAGATGTGACACGTGTTGGGTGGAGTGACTATGCACATATCGCACATTGGCTGAGTTCAAGTTTACGGTTAAGGCATCGCAAGTTATGTTATTTATGTTGCGATGCGATGGCGTGACCACGTGTCAGCACTACGCACTTCGCAAGATTTAGGATTTATCATTAGCAGTGGCATGTTAAATATGTGGGAGGCCGAAGAGCAATAAAAGGTTAAAATTGTGATGTTGTGATGCGGCAACTCATCACAACTTCGCATCTATAGTCTCATTGTTTAAAACTGTTAAGGGTATGCGTTATAATTAGCGACATGCGATTGCGAAACTGTATGTCTTCCAATCTGCGATGAGCCTATAATATGATTGTGATTTGTTTTGAAATTGCAAAGATCCATTAAAGGATTCCGCTGTTATGAGCTTTCGACTGTATACGTGGGTCCATAACCCACAGGTCCATGGTATATGGTGAACTACAGTTTCGAGCGGAGGTTCCGCTAACGGACAAGCCACTTAATGGTTGGGGGTGCGCATGTGGCCACCACCCTAACCATAATTTTTAATGCACGACTTTATTGGTGGAGTGGATAGGAGCACGCCAAATTTGGCGGTCAGCCCTAATCTAACTCCAGTTAACTGGAGTTCTCCAGATTAGTGGAGTTTTCCTAGGAGATATTGGGAAAAAGTGTAGAAGGCTCAATTTTCGACCATTTTGAGTGAATGAAGAGTCATTATTAACTAATTCAGGTATTCTAGAGCCATTAGTGAGGTTTGTAGAGCCAGATGAGGACTTATGAGCTTGATTTTACTTCAGAGAAGTTCCAAGGGCACCAGGAGCCAACAGGAGAATGAGGCCTAACCAAGGCAGCCAGAGGCCATTCTCAGGAAATCAATAGTCATTTCTAACTATCTTGAACCTCATGAATCCAATGGTGGGGTTTGCAGAAGAATTTGGAGACTTCTAGAGCCAAATAAGCTCAGGGAAGCTCAAGGACACCGACCAAAGAGGGCAAGCCCAAGGGATCCTAGGTCCATTTCCAGAGATTCAACAATCAATCCAGGGGTATTTTGGTATTCTAAACCCATTGGTATAGCCTAAACAACCTTTGGAGTTTATCATTAGCTTGTAAAATAATTTGACCATCTTAATCTCAAAGAGCCAAGTCCATTGACGGAGTCTCAAGGAGACGTATCCCAAGTGTTGAGGGTGAACTCTATTATGTGTTGTTGGTTAATTTGCTATAATTTATGGTTGTTGCACATGCTTTTAATCAACTTAAACAAATTTTTAATTGCTCACACATAAATCCTTAAACCATTTAAAACACATACGTCGGAATCAAGAATTCAATTCCGCACATGCATGTATAAGCAAGATCCTTAATTTGTTTTAATTGAGTGGGAGGTGCTTGCATAGAAAAACAAGTCAGCCACCCATATCAGATCATAGTTTCTCTTTCAGAAAGTCCCTTTTCAAATTGAGAGTACTTTCATTCCTCGCATAATCTCTTATTCCCTTAATAATAAAGTTTGTTTCTCTTTATTTTCTTTCTTTGTGTTTTCTTTCCTGTGCTCTACGAGCACTTGCATCTTCTTCTTCCTCTTTCCTTATGTAACCATTAGCGTCTTTAGTTTTATCTTTGATTTTTTTTGGAATGTCTTTCTTATTGTTCTCTTTTGTCTTCTTTTTCGAAAGTTCTGTTTGCTGAGATACTTTTGTATCTACCTTAGTTGCTTTAGAAATGATCACATCCTCTTTTAATACTCTTCATTCTGTCATGGTTTGCCATGTTGTCTTCATGCTTTTCCATTCTTGTTTTCCTGTCTCTAGAGCCTCTTGTAACATTGTTACCCGTTCTTTTAAAATTATATTACCTTCCATTAAACATCGATTTTCAAATGTGATCTCTAAAATTTTGCGGTCCCTTTCCTGTTCTTTGGCTTCCAAAATCTCCAACCTTGTCCTGGCCTTCATCAATTCTTTGACATAGAGATCTGATGACCAAGTAAGAGGTGTAGATGTGGGATTGTAAATGGTTGACTCTTATTTATTTTTGTTGCTCTTATTTATTTTCTTTCTATGGAACTGTTTTCTTTTTCTTTGTCTTTGTTCCCATTTAAGGCGAGGAAGCCTACGCCTTAAAATGCCCTGATATTTCTTTCCGTTTACCCAAATCCACTTTCATGTTTTTTCTATTGAAGCAATTTTGACTTGACCCAAATGATTGTTTTCCACAGAACCTGAGATTTCCTTGCCATTTTAACACTTGTTATTTATTTGCTTTCCATTTTAAGATGAGAAAATCCTCCCGAACATAAAGTCCAAACATAAAATACTCCCTTTTCAAGTGGAACTTGGAAGGGTAAGCGAACTCTGCCCCTTATCACGCTTATTTTGCATAACTGTGAATATGAAAAGAAATATCCACGCTTCTTTGCTGTGATATTTTTGAACTGTTGCTATGCTTGTTGTTGTCGACTCTAGATCCACCATTGTTGTACTCGACACACTTGAATCTTAGCATGGTGAGCAGTGCAGCAGTGCACATATGAAATCAATTTTAACGGGTGAATGTTGTTTTCTTTTTCCAATCTCTTTGCCTCGTGTCGGCCCTTCGCGTTGTTCCCATCTTAAATCTAGATTTACCAAGCAAGAGTGATCAAATCTCCTGACATGCAAACCTCTTTTAGAGTGAAAATACATTCGATTCCTCTCTGCGCTCGGTAGATCTGATTTAAGGTGGATTTACGCTGGTTATTAAGTTTAAACATGGTTATGAAATCATTATTTAAATTTATATGGATTTTACATTTTACATTATACATATTCCATTTTAGCTTTTACATTACATTTTACATTTATATATGTTTTAGTTTGAAAATGAAGCCAACACTTAATTTTGTTTTGTTTTTATTTTCCTGGCATTTAATAAATGCTGACAAACTTACTTACATTACATTACTTACTTACATTACACTCATTTCCCTATACTAGACTATGAGTGCCTCTAGGCTCAAAAACAATTTTACAATATAGAAAATTGAATTGAATTGATTTATTGCTTATATTACTTTTAATTTTTTAGTACTTTTATTTCAACGAAAATTAAATATATTTTATGTCTTTTATTTATTTATTTTAATTCAAGTGATATTAATTTTGTTTTTAATTTAATTTTAAATCCAAGAATCTAACTTGAACATCTCCCCCATAGTAAGTGTGTCTAGGTACAACAAGACCATAGGTTTATGGGACAAAAAAGTTGTTACAACATGGGTATCATGTATATTGAGTGTCATAGATGATGTTTCAAAAAATGTGCATGTTGCCACCAACAATTGCATCAATGATAGAAAATACTAATGGAGACAAGAGAGAAACTCCACTTTTTAACGCCTAATTAGAATGTAAAAAGTTATTAAATTATGGTTATGTTATAGGGGTTGATTTCCTCATTTAATTCTTCATTAACATCGCTTTTCTTACTCACATATGCATCTTGACTAGCCTTACAATGTCGATTCCCTTATATGATGTTCCAATCCTTCTATAATGTGTGATTACATGGTGGGATGAAAAAGGAAGTGTTATTATATTTCAACTTCATAGTTCCCTAATAAAAGTAGCCCTATGTCACAGTATTGTGGTTTAATGGTATTGAACAAAGGTTGTGATATTAGTCACCTAGGTTAAAATCTTAGTGAACATTTAATATGGGATATTATAGTATTCTAAAATAATAGTCATTAAGTTCAATTTTGAAGGAGTGCCTAAAGCAAACATTGACTTAACGAGATTGGGTTTTATTTGAAAATCATCATCATCACATCATGATTGTGATTAAATACCTATACTAAACTCAACGTCCTATGATCTCTTTAGAAGTCATCGAGGCCACATTGTGATAATGATTAAATAACCAAAACAAACTCAAAAACCTAGTTTTTTGGGGGAATTATTTTGGACATTGATGGCTACCCAAGTAACAAGGTCTAGTAAGGTTAGTTGCATAAGACACCATCCAACTAAAGCAACATTGTTCCCATGACTAGTGAGATTGTATATCCCTAAACAAAAATTGAACTGTAAACAAGAAGACCAAAGTCCCCCCAACACCAGTGAACCATAGCATAGGATCTTTCTCAAAATCCTAGTTATGTAAAACACCTAACATTAAGTTTTAAAGCCATTATTTGTCAAGGGGATTCCAAAATCGATATTATCTGTCTTAACTATAAGATCCACCATCGTTTAAGAAATGGTGATCAAAATCAAATGATTTAGTTGAGCTATATAATGCTTTAAGGAGTGTATGTGTTCCTCATATTTTAGAAATATGATAGGAAGAGTTAGATGAGTTAGTCAATCTATGCAATGTTGTGAAGAGAGATCTATTTACCAAATCACAAAGTTTTGAGTAAATCATGTCATTACTTCTTAAACATCTTAGTCCCTTGCTCTCATGGAGGGATGGAAAGATGGGAATTGGTGAACATTTTTCTTTTTTGGGAATCTAGAGCAAGGGCTAGCACATCCCTAAACCATCACATTCAACTATAATGGTGATATGTGGAGTCTTAATGAGATAGAACCTTGGCTTGATCTTTGAGGCATTTCCTTGGAGGGAATGAAGATCACTTAATCATACTAAAATCAACGTCGAATGTGTTCAAGGACACTCGCCCACTGAGTCATTGTTGATGCAAATTTAATACTCATTCACCCTATAATTAGACAAGAAGGGGGTTTTCACAACATTATTTCCTAAAAATTCATAGATTTATACCATTGTTTAAATTCTTCATTTTGAATAAAATGAATCCTAAACGAAAAATCAAGGTAAAAGGTTAATAATCCATTACGAAGTGTGTGAGAAGAAAGGGAAGGGGAAAAAATCAACTCTCTTTGACCTAGTAATTTGAATTTTTATAACTTAGTGAGTACATCTCTACCCAACCATTATGAAATACCCAAGAAGAATTGGAACAAGTGAAAATCAACTCCCTTTGGCCTAGAGATTGAGACTTGGATTTTTATGGCTTAGCAAGTACGTTTCTACCTAAGCAAGATGTTGTCTCCTCCATGTTGAAGAAGTGAAATCGAAGTAGATGAATAACAAAAATATTTAATGTGTTGTAATTTTTTATGGGATGGAATCCTTGGGAATTTTATAATCATAGTGTGCTTCACCCATGAGACTCAAACTAGGCACCTACTAGTGCAAAACTAATGAAATACCTAGCATTATTGTTGAAAACCAGTTGAGTTAAGCCCTTGCGTTGATGTGTGTGTGTGTGTGTGTATAGAGAGAGAGAGATAGCTAGATAGAGATGTATTAATGTGTGTGTGTTGGGGAATAGGGGGAGGGATGTATCTGTGTAGACACACACATACATGGATATTTGCATATTCCTAAATAGGAAACAATAAAATGGACAAAAATCCCAAAGGAAAACTTCATTCTCTCTTATATCATATTTTTATCACAAAGGAGAGGTTGTCATAATCAAGACAAAACATTATTACATTAATTACAGCCTATGTCATTCATAGGGATACACACATGCACGTGTACTAACCCATTTTAAGGGGAGAACCAAAACGACAAGCCATACTTGTCGTACACCATGTAAGGTAGGAGCATGCCCATTAATATTCGAACTTGTATCATCCTCACAGAAGCCACTTTAAGTTGGTACCAAATTATAGCATGATAGGTAGTGCAGAAATTTGCTGAATAATGAAGATTTATCCACTGAGATTATCCTGGTCACACATTAATTCGAATTCATGCATAACACATAACCTCTTCTACAATTGATCATCAATTTGCGGAAATAGAAACAGTCGCATGCGCACATAAACACAATATGTAATGGGGAAAGCTTATAGCTGAAAACCCCCAACTATTTTGTATATTATAATGGAAGAGAACATGTAACAATCTCAGTACAATACTCCTCACAAGTACTCAGTACTGTCTCCAAAAGTTACACACAAACTAGCTTAGTTTTGAACAAGTCACAGGTTCAAAACTCATCCACTATTTGCCTGCCTCTACTGCGCAATCCAAGTTGGTGTAATGAGAGATCCAAGTTCGAATCTCCTTGGCTTCAACTGCGCAATCCTCATGGGCAATCTCCTCCAATGCTTGTGCAAATCTCATGCACAACTATTGTCGCAACTAATAGCAAACTCACCCTTTCATCTACCTCTTCCACTGGTCTTCACTGAACTGTCCATGCACTGCAGTCAACTGATGTGTTCTTTAGTTGAATAATGAGTTAATAATTAGTGAATTAAATAATATTTAATTCACCCCACTCATCTCTAGTGTATTAGCTAGTTAAACTAATCACAACTAGTTCAACTAAGTTAAACCAAACACAACTCCACCAACTGTCTCATCAACTCCACAAAACTTTGCCACTGAAGTCCTAACTGAAGTCAACCATGCATGAGCTCACCAAACCCCAAGGAATAGCGTAATTCCTTCTGTCAGATGCATGGGCCACATTCGTAGCTCCAACTGAAGTGCTGTAAGAGAATAAACTGAAGTTTAGAGTCCAAATATTATTAAGGGCTAATAATATTTGACTGACCTATTTTTAGACAGGCAGTCTAAAAATAGACTTCGACCTGTATGTCTAAAAATAGAGGTCCATCTATTTTTACCAACATGACCAATCCTCCAAGAATAGCATACTGCAACTCCCAGACCATACTCCATATGTCTAAAAATAGACATAGTCTAAAAATAGACTTTGCGCCAAAAATAGCCTGCGGGCCCACTTAGTGAAGGCGACTTCATTTCACTAAGCTCCATCATCTTGTTGCATTTTCAACAGGTAGTAACCTTTTTTATTAGCAATATTGAGGATGTCCATATTAAACAAACTCATTACACTAATTACAAACTAACCATGCCACTCCCAAGGATATGGATGAGCTTGATTCCCAATATAATAAACCCTTCTAATTAAGGAGAATTACAACTGATAAGGAGCTACATTTGGCAATCCACCATGTAGGGCAAGAGCATAGTTGCCATGAAATTCTCTAAGTTGTCACTAGATCATCCTTGATGGAAGCCACTTTAAGTTGGTACTAAATTATAACATGTTAATTAGTAGTCTTTTTTATTAGAAATATTGAGGATGTCGATATTAAACCAAATCATTACACTAATTACGAACTAACCATGCCACTCACGAGGATATGGATGAGCTTGATTCCCAATATAATCAACCCTTCTAATTAAGGAGAACTGCAATGGATAAGGAAATACACTTTGAAATCCACCACGTAGGGAAAGAGCAAGGTTTCCATGTAACTGGTCTAAGTTGTCACTAGATTGTGGCCTAACAAACAATGCACACCCACACACACAATTACATTAATTACAAACTCAGTGTGTTATTAACAAGGATACAAACAAGCACGATGACCAACATAATCAACCCTTTTAACTAGAGAGGAATAGAATCACTAAGATTGCAAACTCAACACTACACTATGTAGGGAAAAAACATGCCCACTAAGATTTGAATATAGGACATAATCATAGTAACTGCTTGAAATTACCATCAAAGCATAATGCAACAAAACCTCTCACCCACACACACAATTATATTAATTACAAACTCATTATGCTATTAACAAGGATACAAAAAAGCACGATGACCAACATAATCAACCCTTTTAACTAGGGAGGAATTGAATCACTAAGATGCCAAACTCAACACTACATCATGTAGGGAAAAACCATGCCCACTAAGATTTGAATATAGGACATCATCATAGTAACTGCTCGAAATTACCACCAAATTAAAATGCAAAAAAAATCTCTCTCTCTCCAGAGACTCATGGGAATTAGGACAAATCATCTCTCTCTCTCTCTCTCTCTCCACTAAGGTTTGAATATAGGACATCATCACAATAACTGCTTGAAATTAACACCAAAGCACAATGCAACAAAATCTCTCTCCCACACACACAATTATATTAATTACAAACTCATTATGCTATTAACAAGGATACAAACAAGCATGAGGACCAACATATGTAATGAATAAAATAGTTAATTACTAATTAACTAATTTAATAACTAATTAACTATTTTATTCATTACAACATAATCAACCCTTTTAACTAGGGAGGAATTGAATCACTTCAATGACAAACTCATCACTACACCATGTAGGGAAAATTCATGCCCACTAATATTATTTATTTATTTATTTATATTTTTCTTCTTCTGAAAATTAGGGTTTTGAGTCTCAATATTTTTTTTAGCAAGTGTACTTTTCTGTTTATTGCAGACAACATAGAAGTGTGTGTCATTCAACAAGTGTGCTTTCTTTCAATGCAAGTAGCATAGATGTGTGTGCCATTTCCTTTTTTGAAAATTTATTTTCTCTTAGCATAGATTAGTAAGCTTAGTCTTTGTGCTTGTAACCTTAATTTCAAATATTTCCCACATGCATAAAGATTAACAAGAGAAGAAGATAGTGCTTGTTGGACATACACTGTTAACCCCTCTTAATTTTGTACAAAACCCATGCTGATAATTAAAGTTGAGACTATTGGGAGTTGCAGCATTGTTGTTGTAATATTGAGGGCCATCACTTTTGGGCGTTGTTTCCAGGGAGGTGTCAAAGTTTGTACTACATTTTTCTTTAGTTGATTTACTTTTTCTTTCATTTCGTCTTCCACAAAAAGAACAAAACACATTATCACCTTTTTCAAAGAATAAAAGAAAACAAAAAAATAATTATTTTACATAATTTATTTCTTTTGTTCCTCGAAGAGTTAGGGATAATATAGGAAAAATTATACCAAAAACCCCCACTTCCAGTAGAGGCCAGCCGTTTTCAGCTAACCGTGAGCCTCTTGTCCTTTCCACGAGTACCTTTTCATCCCTTTCGATGAGCAAGCAATGATCTTTGAGGAGCTTGCTGAAGAAGAAATACCTTCACATCCCACCAATACTATGGTTGAATATAGATAACCTGAAGTCTTTACATTTCCCATTAGAGAAAGAAATGGTCAAGAAAGAATGAAAAACATTAACCCATCTATGCTCTCACACTTCTATGGTTTGATCACAGATCTTGACGCATTCACGTTTGAGTTTGTTGTTCTATGTAGGACCTATGATTACACCATCGATGAGCAGAAGTTCAAGTTGTTTTCTTCCACCTTGAAGGATGCAACCCTCTGATGGTTCAAGATCCTTGAAGGAAATAACATCGCCATCTAGGATCAAATTAAGTAATCATTCAACAACAAATATCGAGATTACTACAGAGCAAGGGTTACCATAGATGAAATATTCAGAATGATTCAAGGAGAAAATACATCTCTAGAATACTATGAGGAGAGGTTCCAGCTAAGTTATAAAAGGGCACATAATTACACTCTAGACGCAAACTCCATAAAACTCATACTATTAAGAGGAGTCAAAGAATATCTTAGGGAAACCCTCAACTTTCTAGCCAATGGATATTTCTACTAGCTCACTTATGAAGACAATAAATAGGTATTCAAAATTCATTCAAGAGCCACTAGAAAAATAGGTAGAGAAAGAAAAAGTTTAATAAGTCCTTCCTCCTCCTCCTTGCTTACTAAGAATGAAATAGAAGGGATGTTAGAAGACATGAAAACTGAGATATTGCACACATTTTCTATGCAAATGGATACTTTTCCGATCAAAAGAAAACAAGAGGAAGCAGAAAAGGCATTAGCCATATTCCCCCCCCCCCCCCCCACTGCGCTAAAATGCACCTTAAGAATGAACGTCCTTTGCATATCATAGAAGTTTTCTCTGTATGTGAAGAAAAACATTCCACTAATAAGTGTCCATCTTTTTCGAGCTTGAAGTTTGTGTACCAAGGAGTAGAAGGGAGCGTGGACTAATTTTGCCTTGTTAATTAAAAGAGACCAAAATATCCAAGGAAATTCCAATGAGGTATGAACTTCCCTTCTCATTTCAATCCTAATTATAATACTCACTATCAGCCTTGGATCCCTCCTAATCCTTCACCCTATCCTATGCCCACTCCTTGGCCATATCCTCCTCAATATGTTGTTCCTCCCTTCCATATTCTAATCAACCTCCTAAATGGGGTAATCCATCACAAGGATGGAGGCATCAAGTGGCCCAACCACCTGATTTGATGCCTCCCCCTCAAAAACAAAAAGTTCCCTAGAATTTTGCTCTGAAACAACATCATATGCTTGCTCAAACAGATCACAATCCCAATAATAAGTAGACTCATACAATCTACAATGGAAAGACTCCTTTTAAAACTTATTATGTAGAAATCCAGGGAATCCACTTTAGGTCAGGGAAGGTTCTCCCAGATGTCCATCCACCTTCTCCAAATGAAGATCCTGAGAAAAATAAGTAGGATCTCATGCCTCAGGTCATTCACAAGAAACCCCTTTATCCTGAAAGGTTGGCAACCCAAAAAGAACACACCCTAGAAGAAGTTGAAATTTTAGGAGAATTGGAAAATATCTACTTCAAAATTCCTCTCCTCCAAGACATCAAATATGTTCCCATCTATAACAAGTCCACCAAGGAAGAATGTCTCGAATTTTTTGGAAGAAAGAGAAGGGATGCCACTATTATTAATACCATCGAGCTACTAACTGATCTGATACTTGTAGGGAGAGTAATCATCCCAAAGTATCTAGATCCTGGAAGCACAATAGTATATGTGTATATAAATGACATTGTACTTCGAAACACTATCATTGACCTGGGAGCTGCAATTAATGCCATGATCAAGGAAACCATGTTTAGAATTAACCTCCAAGAATCCATGAGAAAGACCAATATTGTGCTACAACTTGCTGAAATATCCACAATAGCACCAGAAGGCATAATCGAATATTTAATGGCCTATATAGAATCTTGGGAGTATCCCACAAAATTCCTTGTCATACAGCCCAAAAACCAAGTTTAATGGTTATGCATTCATTTTAGGGAGATCATGGTTAGCTACTGTTGATGTATATATCGGTTGTAGGGCTGGGAACATGAAAATTACTAATGGGTAGTCCTAAAAATAACTTGTGTTTTATCCTCTTTACGGGTGTTGGAAATCTGTCAACCAAGGGGGTCTCCCCGATGTGAAGTCCCAATTAGACCTCATACCATTTGGAATAGCAGCCCCATCCAAGATATCGACCCGACTGCCATATATTCTTATAGATTTTC
Organism: Pinus albicaulis; assembly: GCA_034641835.2. NCBI lineage: Eukaryota > Viridiplantae > Streptophyta > Pinopsida > Pinales > Pinaceae > Pinus > Pinus albicaulis. Next base: position 1,165,096,498 of record CM076582.1, read on the forward strand.
CTTGGCTACAACTTCAACACAAGAGAGCAATGCATAGGTAATCCTGGATCAACAAGTGAGTATGACTTGTGAAATGTTCAACTGCGGATAATATCAAGGTCCTTCCACTGAAAGGGAAGAGAAAAGTGGGCCATTTAAAGACAAGTAATAATACTAATCTAGAAAAGGCACACAAGCATATACATATGAATGAATTGTTGATCAACCAGACAAATAGTTCACAAGGAATCAATGATTGTTAAAACAAATACAACACACCTTCAACAAGATAAGTACCAAATCCTGCCGAAATAGTTCAATTTCCTTAGTACAGATGAAAACAACATATATCACAAAAATTTAAAGAATAGTCTTACAATATTCATGAAATATGCATGAAAATGTGTTGGCTCAATGGGATTTTGAATTAAGTAAAAGTTCCAATATAAATTAAGACAATAAACACCACTAGCCCCAATAGTGGAGCATTAGAGCAGTCACTTACTCCTCCAAAACAACTATCTTTATCTCTAATGCCTAGTAGGAGGAGCTAAGGTGAAAATTTCTTTACTTGAGTAATGAGGGTGTATGTATAACAAATGGGGTGATCATTCACATCCCTTGTGACTCTTGGACTACCCTCATGACTGTTTGACTTCTCAATGACCTTTCAACTTCCTATGTGAATTCTCATATTACATGGACGACTCTTGGACTTCCACTTTACATTACATTTCTCCAATATTGAATTTACATAATCAACAAATGATGTGGAAAATAATGACTCATGACCATACATGACATGACACTGATGACATGGACTACAAGATGATGTGGTAGTGCCAAGTTGTCCTTCTTGCTGCTTTGTCCTCATGAGATAAATGCTTTGTTCTTCATATTTTCCCTCCAAAGGGATATGAATCAGATGGAGTTGTCATGCGGTCCCAATATTTGGTCTTCTGTTTTAATCCAATTTTCCTTCGTTTTCTTCCCTAATGAGCATCTTATCTCCTTAGATCTTTAGGTGTCTTCTAGCATGGTCTCCTTCTCCATCTCCTTCATCCTCCTCCTATCATGCCATAATAAAATACCTATGACTATAATCCACCCATGACAAGACGACATCATTCTGATAAACCCCTAGCCTAAGATGCTTAATGAAATCACTTGTTAGGGCTATAACTATTGACTGGTTGAGTGAGTAACACAGGGATTGCACAGTTCCAGTGGCCAAGGTCCTGGAATAAGTCTTGAGACTACACAATGTGTAGTTCAGGATGGCCAGGGTTAGAGGATTTCACAATTGAGGGACTCAAGGACTCAGTTTGGAGGCTTGAGCCTTGAGACTGTGCAATGCATAGTTATAGAGGCTTGTGCAAAGGGACTTCATAGTTGAAGGACTAAAGGGCTCAATTTGGGGGCTTGAGGCTTGAGACTGCATAATACGTAGTTCTAAATGTCTAGGCTAAATGATCGCGTAGTTTAGGAACTCAAGAGGTCAAGCTTGAGGCTTGAAGTTTCCAAATGAACACTTCAGACAGGGGAATGGGTTGGGATATTGCGCAGTTGAGGGTTTCAAGGCCTCAGACTTGAGGCTTGAAGATTGAAGTTGCTCAATTCACAGTTTTCAAGGGAGAGAGGCCAAGGGATTGCACAACTCAAGAGCTCAAGGCCGAGGCTTGATGCTTAAGACTGCACAATGCATAGAGAATGTTGGTTGGAGGCAAGGATTGCACATTTTTGGAGCTCAAGGGATGGGACTTAGCATCAATATTGTGCAGTGCAAAGTTCCAAGAGGCAAGGTTGGGGATTGATATTTGAGACTACGAAATGCGTAGTTCAAGAAGGCTGAGTGAAGTCAACTTGTCCGGGAACGAAATTTTCCAGATAAGCCTAAGTGTGGGATCAATGAGGCTCAAGTGAGTAGAGACAAAACTAGATTATTATCACACACTCAGAACAGTTGTTGACACAACATTGATCACCCAAAAAACAAGAACAACATTATTCCCTCAATGTAACAACAATGCAACATACCTCTCCAAGTGTGACACAAAAGATACACTTTATGACAAAAGTGACGACACTTGTGCGACAATTCATGAAACTTTCGGAATGAGTGTAAAACATGTCTACATGACCAGTAGGACTCACCAACACCAAAGCTACTCCTTGAAACAAGACAAAAATCAAATTTACATGATAAGCGACACTTCCCATGCTAAAAGATGACATTTACTATGTAAATAGAAAAGTGTAAACGACACTTGAGATATGCAAACGACAGTGAAAAAAACACATACCAGAGCGAAGATAACATGAAAATGACACTAATTAAGATGAAAGAAAGTAAGGGTGGAAATTAAAAAATGAAAGCGACACTTGTGAAAGTGAAGTCATGAAAAAGTGACAATTTTGAAAACTCACCAAAACAAAAGTACAATCACAGCCAAAAGTGAGAGACTCTCAATGAAAGCGCCCACTAACTGTCGACATGGATTAATCAATACATAGGCACAACCCTAATGGACTGTTTTATGCTTGTACAAGCTTACATAAAAGAATGAGTTTATTAACTTGTTGCATATTGAGCATGTGCGAGCAGGTGACTTAGACACTTATAATCCAAGAGGGTGCTATAAGCAACAACCGACCAAGAAGTGACTACGGAACAACCAATCGCAAGATCCTAAGTAGGCTCAAAAATTCAAGTGTAGGAAAAATTTTGGAGGGTGTTTGTCGCAGCGACAACGTATCCCCAAGCTCAACCTCTTGTTGAGAATGAATTTCCTACATGGGTAGAAGAAGAAGAAGAAGAATAGGATTCCTACCTCTCATCATCCTACCCTGTGTGTACAATAGAAACCAACCTTAGTATCAAGCATGTTGATGAAAACGATTTAATTGATAATTTTCTGCAAAACCAATAACTTGTTGCTATGAATATTGATGGGATAAAAGTTGGGTCATCCCTAGGGAAACCTAGTTGTTCCCAAAACAATCTATGGGTAGAATTATTGGGTGTTGGTTATGATCAAAACATGATGAAGATAATAGAAATCGACCCCTCCAAAATGTTGAAAATATGTTCCTCACTTTCAGTTAATCAGGAGGATCAATTACTCACCATCTTAGGGTAGCACATTGATGCATTTGCATGGTATTACACGGGAATTAAAGGATTACATCCTTCTTTATGCATTTACCACATATACATAAAGAAATATCACAAACATGTTCACCAACCTCAAAGGTGAATTAATCCTTAAAAGATATTGTGAAGGAAGAATTGCAGAAATTACTAGATGTAGGGTTCATCTATCCAATCTCATATAGTGAATGGGTATCTCATTTGGTTATTGTTCCCGAGAAAAATGGAATGTAGATAATCTGTGTTGATTATAGGGAACTTAAACAAAGAAATAAGGAAATATCATTTTCACTTTCTCTTCATTAACCAAGTATTGATGTGCTTGACGAGAAAAAGTTATTTTCCTTCTTGGATGGGTTCAATGGGTGCATTTAGATCAAAATTAGTCAAGAAGACCAAGATAAAACCACTTTCACTTGTCTTTGGGGGGTTTTTGCTTACAAATTCCTGCCATTTGGATTATGTAATGCCCCTGCCATTTTCTAAAGGTTTGTGCTTAACATCTTCTATGATCTTGTACATGATTTGGTAGAAATCTACATGGATTACTTCACACCCTATGGGAATGATTTCCAAGAATCTCTCTCCAACCTAAGAAATGTATTGCAAAGGTGTGGGGACATGAATGTCTCCTTGAGCCATGAAAAATGCTTATTCCTGATGAATGAGGGAATTTGTTCTAGGACATTTTCTCTCCTCAAAAGGATTTACGAGTATACCCTAGTAAGATAACCATCATTAAACACCTTCTTGTTCCTCAAAAGCAAAGAGATGTTAGAAGCTTCTTAGGCCTTGCAGGATACTATCGAAGATTTATAAAATATTTCAGTAAAATTGTCTCTCCTTTGTTTTCTTTGTTAACCAAAGATGCTAAGTTTTGTTGGACATATTTTTTCCATCTCACTTTTTCTCTATGGTTTGTTGATATTTCCAACTATCTAGCCACTAGCCAATTCCCTCCTCACCTATATTCAAAGGAAAAGAGAAATTTTGTGAGAAAAAGTGCCTCCTATAATTGGATTGGGGGAAACCTCTTTAGGTTGGGACCAAATCATATTTTAATATGCGTGAGGGAGGATGAATTCTATGATATCCTCTCATCTTTTTATGATGGAACCTATGGAGGCCATTTTGCTGCAAAAGGGAAATCTACAAAATCTAGCAAGCAAGATACTTTTGGCCTACTATTCATAAGGATGCCCAAAGATACATTGCATAATGTAATGCATGCCAACGAATGTGAAAACTTATTTGGAAGGATGAAATGACCCTTTAACCTCAAGTGTATTTTGAGCCATTTTAGAAATGGAGCATGGAATTCATTAGTCATATTGATCACCCCTTCCAAACAGAAAATGTACATAATTATATGCACTAATTACTTGACCAAATGGGGTGAATTGAAGGCAATAAATGCATAAAATAAAAATAAAATGGTTAAATTATAAAGAGAAAATATCTTCTACAAATTTTGGGTTTCCAAGAAAGTCAGTGACAAATCAAGGCTCTCAATTCACCTCAACCTGATTGAAGGGATATTGAAACAACACCACATTCACCATCGAAATTCCACTCCATACTACCCCCAAGAAAATGGGCAAGTAGAGGCATTAATAGGGCATTTGAGAACACTCTTACCAAATTGGTCAGTGGCAGCAAGAAAGACTAGGCATAAAGGCTTGTTGAGGCTGCTTGAGCCTACAACACTATTTGGAAAACCACCACTGGTTTCATCCCTTATAAGTTTGTCTATGGAAAGGGGGATTTTTTATTAATCAAATTTGAGTACAACACATTGAGGATGGTAGCCTAGCTAGACAATTATTTTACCCAACCACGAGTTGATAGGATACACTAGTTAAATGAATTGGATGAATATAAAATGCAAGTCTTGTCACACACTAAGGTAGTCTGGCTGCAAAGGAAAGTATGGCATAATAGATACAACAGGACTAGGGCTTTATAATAGGGTTATTAGGCTCTCTCATATGACTCTAGGTTCAAGGAATTCAAGGGAAAACTCATGACTAGATGGCTAGGACCTTAGCAAGTGGCGAAATGTTATGATAATGGCTCTGTCAAGATCATAATTATAGACGATGAAAAAATACCACTTTTAGTAAATGGATATTGGATAAAGATTTACAAAAATTCTCTCTTTAAGGTTGAAATTATGCATTCAATAAGCAAGGAAAAAAATTTGATTAAGAACATCAAAGCTCCCAATCCATTTAACACTTGATCAACAAGCAAGAAAAAAAGGAAAAAAAAAAGGAAAAGAAAGAGTAAAATAAAAAATAAAATATTTCAAGTGAAAACCTCCTTTGAGGCACTTAAGGCAGACTCACTTACTGAAAGCCTCTATGATGTCGTTAGTAAGTCCAAAAATAAAGAAAAAATGCCCTTGGCGAAAACCTCTTCCAAGGCACCTGAAGCAAGTTCAATGGATGAAAACTTCAAAGGGGAAGCCAATAAGCCCAAAAAGAAGAGATAAAAAAAGGACATAGGAATTTTAGTCTCTCACATTGGTTTATGTGCAAGTACATCAAGGATACAGAAAATCAACAAAACTTAGAAGGAAAAGCATGCACAACAGTCCAAGTCATTAGCAAGGTTGATCCAAGAAGGACCCAAATGACATCCGCACACCATCTTCCTTTTTGTTTCATCAACCACAACATCATCTATCATAGATCATCTCCTTTCCATGTGTTTTCTACAACTTTTCTGAACTGCTACAAGAAAGTCTACAACTACTACAATAAAGAGTAGTTTGTGTAAAAACGCTACAAATTCAAAAAAATTGAGAATTTCGTCCAAGAGAGAACACTAGGGGAGTCCTAACAACTATTATTTCTATTATCAACAATCACTATTGGGTTTCCTCCCTGTTGTTCGCCTCATTTCACCCTTTAGCAACACACTTGTTTTAGCTTTTACCCTCACAGTTGAACTAAAAACCATCTCCATCAACATTTCCTCTATTTACATGACTTATTGAGCTATCATTACACTTCATAAAGTCTTTTTCATTGAGCATGAGGGGCCTCTCTGTATTCTACAATATATTACACAGTCTTGTTGCAGGCTGCAGAAACCCTGCAAGCACAGTTTGCACATAAACATAAAATTCTTTAAGAAGACTTCACCATCCAACATTAGTAGCTTCAAGAACTCACTCCAAATTCGGTAAAGGAATCTTGAGAAGCTATATAATCCCCAATAAGTTTCTACATAATTGACTATCCACTGCAGTTAGCATTCAAAGATACTTGCAACCATGACAAACAACAACTTCCAACGCCCATAAAGATAACTATAAGGTACGAGACCCCTACAACTCTCTCTTCGAATTCATTTTAGCATAGGAGAAAATATATTTTATGCAAAAAAGTGGTTCGAACAAGCTAGCCTAATTAAAAGCAACCTCGACCAAACTAGCAGTTAACACGCACCTTTGTCCAAAGTCTCTTCCCACGTGTGGGCAATGAGTAAGACAAACAAACAATCTTATAAAAAGATGGTCATTGTATTTCATGATGGGAAACTAAGATGGAGGATATGAGCAAGCATTGTGCCATGAATTGAGAGAGTAGGAGAGACAAGTCGACGCTGCACACTGAGCCCTCATATCCACCATCCAAATATTTAGTCATACCTTCACTTAAGTCATGAAAGAAACTCAAGAAAACCACTTGTTTTCCCATTGACACTTTGCGTGCAAGAATCATAAGAACCATCACAAGTGTGCCAAGCGCTACAAGAAGCTATAGGGTGCAAAAGCTACATGAAGCTAATGACCACAAAAAGCTACAAGGTTTGATACAAGGATATAGTTTCACTACAAAAAACACTCTCAAATTCCTTTGCATATGCTATAGAGGTTGGTGCTCTAAAAATGACCCTTGAGATTCCTGCCACAATAATGTTTGAGTTGGTGTAGGCCTGTTATATGTTTGAGTAAGGTACCAATCAAATTTTGAGAGTATTTTCACATCTAGTCTCTGAAGTAGAAGAAATGAAGGGTTACTAGTTTCTTTCATAATTTGGTACTTGGTCTGGTAACTATAATAAGATAAAATTGTGTTTCTCTTGTGCATTTATAAAAAAGTAGAGCACCCTGCTACAACATGAAACTTTGTCTCCTATATCAGCACAAACACAACCTTTTTCTCTTCTACCCACAAAAAGAACTGATAACCTAACCAATTTTTGGAGGACCTCTGCAATTGAACTCCAAAACCTATTTGGAAGAGCTTTGTAAGATAAAATGGGGGGGGGGGGGGGGGGTGGTTTCAATAGGAGAGAACTTACCGATACTAGTAGAATCCACCAATACCCTGAGGTTGTCAGCATATTGGAGAATTGTTCGTGGTTGTGATTCTTTGAGAAACTTAGAGGATTTGATGACGAGGTAACCATGGAGTTTGCAATGAACATACAAAATCTTGAAGGAAGATAACTTTTCACTACTGTAAAAGGGTTGGTAATTTATATCAATGAGGATTCCACAAGCATAATTACAATTTCCCTGATGGTATACATTGGAACAAGGAGGAAAAGTAGGAAACCATCACTGTTAAGAGGATATTTTTCTTGCCAAATGAACAACGTGATGAAGAAAAGAATGGGATAAGGAGAGAAAGTATGCCTAGTCCTTGGGATGAAGTTGCTTACCATATTATTAAGTATATTCCTGTTAAGGAGGACTAAGTATAATTTATGCCTATTAGTTTATATTTTTGCACCAATTGATGTTTCAAGCTACCTTGTAGCCAATGAGCTACGAAGTATTCCATTTTTCCTCCTAGAGTGCTTGAAAGAAACGAGTGCCAAGGTAAAATGGGAAACACAACTACCTGGCCCATCATGACTTGATAAAGTTAATTGTCACAAATTCATTAGAGGCCCTGTAACATCCTATTCCTTAGGTCGACTTTGTATACGACTACAAGGAAAATACCTTCTAGCAGAGTTTATAATGGAGGTTTTTAGTGTTATGAAATTCACAAAATTTGTCAAAAAAACATCCACTAAAACATTTTTTGTGGTAGCAAATGTTTTAGTAGAGATTATAATGAAACTCCACCACAACTGAAAATATCTAGGTGACTAGAGGTTTTAGAGGATGTTTTTTAGTGGTGCGCTTAATGGAAAAATAACACCGGTGCACTAAATATATAAAAGCATCGGGGTACATAACTAAAAACACGGAGGAGTTGAAGGCAAAGAAAACTGGTGCCTGAAATGTAGACTGCCCCAGTGTGTATATATTAAAAAAACGCCCCAGGGCATTCTTTTAAGGAACGACACCGAGGTAGGCAAAAAAATATTGCAGACTCGGTGCTTTTATTTAAATTAGCAGCTCCGATGCATATGATTTGTATAAAAGCACGGGTGCGCTACTAATATAAAAGAACCGGTGTTGTTTTTTTGAATGATGCACTTGGGTTGGAAATAATATTTTGTAGCACCAAGGCATTAGTTCTATGAAAGCACTGGTGCTTTAAGAATTACAATGCATCGGGGCATTAATTGCAAACAATACCAGTGCTTGAAGAATTAAATGCCCCAATGCTACCGTATTCAGAAAAGGCACTGACCATGCAAAAAAAATGACATAACGGTGCTTTTAGATAACATAACACATTGATGCATGTTTATGTTATGGGCGCACCAATTTTTTGTATGAGATTTTCTCTTTTTTAGAAACATCAAACTGTGACAGTGCAATTATTGTGATTTTTAAAAGTTGTTATTCATCGAAAAATTGACATATATCTTATAACAATATTCATATAAATTAACTTTTGAATAATGAATTTTTATATGATGTTTGGATTAATTTGTTATATTATCAAATTTCACATCTCTTCATTGTAATACTTAATCAATGGTGTAACATTTCACAACGACATTAGATAACATAATAAAATAAATTAAAATGTATTTTATTATATATGAGTAAGAGGATCTTTGTCATACATAATGGGATTGTTATTGGTAAGCCCTTGTCTTTCAATTGGGACACTATGTCCATTACATTAAACAAAATGTTTGATTTTCACAAACAATTATTTCAAAAAAATACAAAAACTTGCATCGATATCCAAATAGATCATCATTGTTCGTTGGAACTATTGTCAGTGCTTGAGCTACTTCCTTGATTTGGGTTATTTGGATGAATGTTTTGTTGATTGCATCGATTTTTTTTTGTCTTTTTGATCTTGTTCCATCTGCAAACATAAAAATAAAGTGTAATGAGTGTATCTACGTTGGTGAGAATAATAAAAATTGAAATAAATAATACACATCAATGTAAATCGAATAACAAAGTACCATAGCAATAAGTGACTCAAGAACTGTATACATGTTTTCAAAACCAAGTCTCATGCCTTGTTGCAACAACTCTTCTATTGGTGTAGTTCCATAATTTGTTATGTGCAAGTTTTATCCCCCATTATAAATCATATATTTAATATAAAGGAATTTTTTATTCTATTAATTACAAACTTAGAGATGTAAAACAACATAGAGACTTGAAAATTCCACGATTAATTTTTTATATGCCAACATATACTCACAACCCATATTTAACCCAATGTCAATCAATTCTTCTAATGGTCTTATTTGTATGTTAGCACATATTGGAGACATTCACGAATCATTGTTGTAAAACAACTTAAAATATACAAAAATAAAACCTTGCGTTGTTATAAGGAAATATTAACAATTACTCACAAACTTTGATATCAACCATTTTCTTCCTTGTTGTCCTATTTGATGTGCTCAATGAGTTCCATTTTGTTTTCTTTTCTACAAGAAAATACTTGAAAATTAATATTTAATGCTAAATAATTTGTTTATATGGACAAAGTCAATCATGATTACATACATTTGAAGCATGTTGTTGTTGAGATGGCTCCTCTTGTGATGCAATTATGTCAATTTCTTTCACCATCTCCTTGTACACTTTCTTGGACATCCCTACTAGCATCTTTCACATATCAACTTGTTGATCCTTTGGGATTTTCATAATCTTACTAAAAAAAGTAATAAACTATTTTTATATTTTTGAAAAGAGAATCCATACAGGTGAAATAGATTTCAAAAGAGAGGAATAACCTCTTTCTGAGTTTTTTTAACCTATTTTTATATTGATATATGAAAACTAAATATAACAAAATTGATATTAATAAATGAATGGTTTGTAGTAATATATAGATATAATTCTAGAAATCATTTTATTTATGAATATTACCTTTCGAATGATTCTTTTTTTGTTGTTATATGTTTTTGCTATTTCAAGTGTGACATGACTCATTGATCATTGCTCTGGAAACACTTCCTATAGTTTAGATATAATTTGGTTCTTGGAATCGTTGGATTGATTTTTGTATTGTAAGTGGAAAGTATGTTTATATGTTCATTCCATTATATCCCTCATAGTTTTGTAAAAAGAATTCCCCCTTTCATTAACCTCCAACACCGCTCTAGATGAGCTAAAGACCAATTTGTCGTCATTTACATGTTCTATAAATTTTCTTTTCTTAGAATGACATTGATTTTTACTTTCGTTGTTGCTCCCTATAGAATATTCAACATATGTGAATTAATAGATTGTTTGAAACATGCTATCTAATATTCTTAAGTATATTACTAAAAAAAAAAAAAACTGATATTGAATAGTATTTTTTTATTCTCCTTATTCATCCCTCTGCAATTTTTCTATTAGACTTTTACGCTCTTTCGCACTTAGATTAGAAATAATCCTATCGATTTTCTTCATTTTGTGCCTCTACATAACACACACTAACCAATACATATTAGTTAAACTTACATTTAGTTCAAACATATTAATTTTGTAAAGATTTTACAAAGAACTTGTCTTCTCTGCTTTTTTGGATGTGTTATCATTGTGCCGATTAGTGTTTGTTTTCACTTGACAACTTCTCAGACATTTTTTTATCAATATACGACCTGTACCATTCAATACAAAAGCCATTAATATATATTTTATACATAAATCAAATATTTTTTGACCAAAAAGAGCTTTGGTAACTAGCATGATTATTTGAATAAATGCCTCATTTTGTTTAATATACTACACGCTTCGGGCGTTTAATTATTCAACACTGATAACAAAGATCATTTTTTAAAAATAATTTTAAATTATGACGGTGTGATTTGTAACGATAAAAGCACCACCATCACTTAACGGTGCTATTTGGCAGAGCCGCATCAGTGCCTTATATTACACCGATAAACAGATTGGACAGGGCCAAAAATATTCAATGCGATATATAACAATAAAAGCAACGCTAGCACTAGTGCGTTATATTACACAAGGCGCACCGCGAAACATATATATTTTATTAAAAACGGATAGGGCTGATAAGGCTTGGATCTAATTCACCAAGTGATCCCCTTACATTACATGTCAAATTCCATATATATAGTGAGGACACAAACCCATTAAATCTTAAATGAATGAAATGAAAAACCTAATTGTGAAATGGTAGAGGGAGTTAAACCCTAAGGTGTAATTTTGTAGTCACATGAGCAAAAAGAAACAATGGTTTAAGGGAAGTATTGATTTTATTTTTATTTTGAATTTTAATGAAATCTAAATAGGAACAAAGATCGTAAACATTTTTACTAGTAAAATCAACAATAATTTTTTTATTATTCAAGTTATTTTTTCTTAATTTTGAATAAATCTAACAGAAATTATAAAACTTTTTATCAATAAATCAACTGTAAAATTTAAATATTTTCCTATGCAGGGTTTTGAGTGAATCACCATACTTTCACATTTTTATGTTTTTGCGGTTCCAAAATATTTTTCTGCTCCACAATGCTCTTAGTTTGTCTCTCTTGCAAATGATCTCTCTTTCAATTAAACCCTCACAAATATTGTAAAAAATTGTATTAGTAAAATCAACAATAAAATTTAAATTTTTTTCTATGGAGGGTTTTGAGTGAACCACCATACCTTTAAGCATTGATCTTCTCAATAATTCTGCTGCTCTAAAGTATTTTGTTGTTGCATAGTGCTTAATCTAAATGTGACCGATTAAGTGCTGAGGTAGTTTGATTAGTTTGTCATTAAGATTGATTGTTAACTAAAGAGAGCTTTAAAGTGAAAGATGACATAAATCAATAGCAAATAAATGATTAAAACATAGCATAAAATAGAGAGAAGAAGAAGCAAACAGTTGATTACGGAGTTCGTCCCTGGTGGACTACATCTCCGGGTCCACTTTATTAGGATTGAACCGAGGAAGTATTTACACAGAAAAAACACCAGAATGATTGTGCTCACAGGCACTTCTGGTCTCTAAAAACAGTAAGCTCTCTCTCTCATCTTTCCAATGCCTATCTCTGCGCTCAATTCCGACTCCCAACGGTCGAGCAATGCTAAAAACAAAAACTACCTCTATCCTGCTGAAACTGAAGTTCAAAACATCAATGTCTCTCTTGAATGAATATGTCATGGTTTTATAATGTTGCATTCGAACCATTGATAGCCAATTTTGGCATTTGGTTGAGAAATTTAGTGATTAGGTATCGAATCCTATCTCCTTATTTAATACCTAGGATAAAGGTGATAAGGTGTATTAATACATCCTTAGCAAAAATTTAATTTAAAACCCAAAATAGCTTTGGATAAGTTATTAGCCCTGGCGGTCAGCATTACCGCGTGGAAGATGGACTGCCAGTGACATGTGAGTAGGCGGAAATAACTGGCAGTTACGGTTGGCTTCGACGGTTACGATGGCTCCAGCGGTCACGGCTACATAAACTGTAACACCCGTTCACATGACTTTTAAATCCCGACATGGCCTCTGTGCGGTTTACAACTGGCGGTCAACAATTTACGCTGCGGTTTTCAACTGACTGTTCACATGTTTGCAGCTCCGACACGGTTTGATAGCCGCGGTTAGGACTACTGTTTTGTATCTATTTGTTTATTCAAAGTCCAAAAGTGGGTTTTAAACTTACCATAAACTTATGTTTGCGCTAGGTTATTACATAGGTTTTAGGTTTAGCATTTAGGTTTTGAACCATAGAGCTTTGAGCTAGGATTTTACATAATGCTAGGATTAGACCTTAGTTTTATGATTAGGTCTTAGAATTTAGGCTTATGACTTAGTGCTAGGTTTTAACATTTCAATGTTTTACACCATAGTTTCAGGAGCTTAGTCTTGAGTTTATATCTAGGGTTACACTTGTAAGGAATTTCACCATAGGGTTTTAGATCTAGGAGCACATCATCATCATGAAACAAAATTCAAACCACATGACATCATACCACATCAATACATGCCATGAACCTGACACTGAACCATGATCAACTTGAGGACATCTTCTTCAGTCGATACTGACGGAATTGGCTGATTGGAGACTGAATCGGGCATCAAAATTTTGGAGCTGACTGGACTTCTATGTTGTTTTGAATTGAACAAGATCCTCCTAGACCAATCCTCTCCACTTGAAAGCTTTTGGACCACAAAATTTTGATTTTAAGCAGGTAATAAGTGAGGATACAACTCCCTCGCTTTTCCGATCTCTATATATTCCCTTGAGTCCCACTCGAAGATATTCCACATCTCCTCGCCTGGAAGTATGAACTCTTCTGTCCAAGATGGTATCTTCCTGCAACTCTGTCATGTACTCAGGTGATAAATTGTCAATAGAAGGAATCTATGTATCATCTTCGGGATCAATAATCATCGGAGGTTCATACAACTTCAGATTAAAAATTGAATAAATATGCATGTAAGGCGATAATTCTAATCAGAATGCATTATTTCCAATCTTTTAAAAAATATTGAAAGGATCATACCTGATATATTTCAGTTTCTTACCTTCTCCTTTCAACCTGACTTTGCTAATATACAACCATACCTGATCGCCGACCTGAAAATGCTGATTGACTCGATGCTTGTCATGGCGCAATTTGTACTTGACTTGGCTAAATGATTGTCATGGCGCAGTTAGAGAAGAATTGACTTGATTTTAATCATGATGCACATAAGGTAAAAATTCATCCCACAACTTAGGATGTTTACTACAGTAACCTCAAAGAATATGTATCCTGGTCCTGTTCACCATTTCTGTCTGTCCTTGAACAAAATTCATGCTGCCCCATGGTTGCAAAAGAACTGGAAGTGGCATGTGCAAACCAATCTTTTGATTACTTGGCTTGCTTTTCGAACACATTACACATCCCTTAATGTACTTCACAATTATTTCATACATATGAGGCTAGTAACAATACATTTGACTTTGTGCCATAGTCTTGCTTATGCCAAATATCCTGCAATCCGAGAAGGATGAGCTTCCCGAATAACCTGCACTCTTTATGTCTGTGGTATGCACAACTTACCCAGATGATATAATAATCTATCATGAATATGATTATTGACTTCTTCTATCTGAGTACCACGAGTTAACGATTCATAAATTTATTTGAAATCATCATCAATACCATACTGTTCTACATAACCTTCATTTTTAAATGAACTATTATGCAGTACTACTGAAGCATTCAAAGACAGTCTAGATAGCATATCAACTACTTTATTTGTTACACCTTTCTTGTACTTAATTACTAAGTTAATTTGCTGAAGAAATCCCATCCAAATGTAGCGGTGAGATTGTTGCAACTTAGTATGTGAATAAAGGTATTGAAGTTGTTGATGATCTATGTGAATCACTGTTTCCATTGCATAACCACTAGCATCTATTTTAACTTCAAATGGTTATTGATGATCTAATAATGTTGTGAAATGTTTCTGCTTAAATGAATCAAAAACTTTAAAATCGACACACATTCCCCATGTCCCGTTTTTCTTAGGAACCAAAATTATGGCTGAACCACATGGAGATGAGCTGGGTCGCATGAATTCTTTTCCAACCATCCCTGGAATTTGTTGATTTGTTTCTTTGTGCTCTATAATTGACTTGTGATACATTCCAAGATTAGGAAGAGGGGCAACAGACATCAACTTCATCTCATGTTGTATTTCCTTTTTATGAAGTAGATGTTTTGGTTCTTTAACTAGATCTTGAAATGAATCTACCTTTTTATCCAAAATACCTTCATACTGAAATTCACAACCTAAACAAGCATCATTAAGATCCTTATGTTACTCTTTTACTGACATGAGTATGTATCTCTTACTTGAACTTATTAAGTGCTTCATCTGATTAGCATTAATTAAATTCAAGTGATTTTTTATTTTATGTGCTCGAACAATGTATTTAATCCCATATTTCTTGAGATGATACATTTGCTCTTTCCTATAAAATACTGCATCGTGATCATAGAGATAAGGGCTTCCTAAAACAATTCCACATATGTCTAACGATATCACATCTAGATCCACTTCGTCGATATAGTTAGTTGTGATTGCAAATTTTAACTGACACTGTTTGGTAACATGAATTTGAGTTTGTTCCTTTAACCAGCCTAAAGGATATGGTTTTGGATGATTATGTGTTTTTAAACCCAATATGTTAACCAATGATTCAAAAATCAAATTTTCTTGTGATCCCGTATCGAACAATGTATCTATCTTTGTATATTTTGAAGTTACCCTTGTTGGATTGTTGTTTCAACCTTATTTTCACCCTTCTTCATTTGGAACTTCTTTGGCTTGAGTTCTGGATGAAGTTTCCAACACCTAGCTTCATCATGGCCGATCCTTTGGCAATGTGTACAGGTAGGTTTTTCATCTTCCTTCTGAGCCGTGGAAATATTATTTCCCTTTGACTTGCCCTTCATTTTGCTATCTTCGGTTTCCATCTGCTTGGATGTCTTTGGTGTAAACATGTAAGGTATACCACCTGATTCGACATGAATAACTTGAACACAAACTTCATAAAAATCATTAGGATTGAACATTAATAATGTATGCTGCAAATATGAGTGTAAACTGCCAATATACTTCAACAAAGTTTCTTTTGTGTCCAAAGGAATACCAAGTGCTAACGCTTTATTTCTGAATTCCTGAGCGAACTCTTGAACATTCTGTCCCTTACCTTGTCGCAAGTGCTGCCAATCAATAACAACTTGTTGTATGTGACCCAACGGATAGAATTTTTTCTTTAGAGCTTTTATAAACTTAGTCCATGAGGTAATAACTTTTCCTTTACGCTTTAAATCTATCTGTGTCTTACTTTCCCACTAGATCAAAGATGTACCCCCAATTCTAAGAGTAGATAATTGGATCTTTGTCTTATCATCAGTAATATTTTGAATACAACAATAGACTTCTATTTGTTTTACCCAATTATCTAGTTTCTTAGGGTTTATTTCACCATCATACACAGGTAATTCAAACTTAACATCTAGTTTCAAAAGTGGACTCTTAGGTTTCTTTTCTTTTTCTGATTCAAAACTAGAAGAAGAAGAAGAAGAAGAAGATGGTGGAGATGATGGAGGAGAGGGAGATTTATCTACCTTGCCTTTAACCTTGTCCTTATTTGATGCCTTCGACGATGAGGCTGCATCTCTCGTATTCTTATCTTCATATACTTCTGCCAACATTTGCTACATGTTTAGAAATGTCTGATGGATTTGATTCTCATCCATGGGTTTCGATTTAGTAGCTTCAAGAGTCTCAACGTTCTCAGTCCCTGTCATCGTTGATTGATGAACGACTTTCTGCTTTCCGATATTTGGATCAAATTCCTCAAGATCGCCTTTTCCACGTTGTAATCCCAACCTGGTTAACATCCACTGACAAACAAACTACAAAGCACAACCTGCTCTGATACCAAAAATGATCTAAATGTGATCGATTAAGTGCTAAGGTAGTTTGATTAGTTTGTCATTAAGATTGATTATTAAATGAAGAGAGATTTAAAGTGAAAGACAACATAAATCAGCAGCAAATAAATGATTAAAACACAACATAAAAAAAAAGATAAGCAGAAGCAAATAGTTGATTATGGAGTTCGTCCCTGGTGGACTACATCTTCGGGTCCACTTTCAAGTGGGCGTCCGCTTTATTAGGATTGAACCGAGGAAGTATTTACACAACAAAAACACCAGAATGAATGTCCTGGCAAGCACTTCTAGTGTCTGAAAACATGAATCTCTCTCTCTCAGCTTTCCAACACCTGTCTCTGCGCTCAAATCCGACTCCCGATGGTCGAGAAATGCTGAAAACAAAAACTGCCTCTATCCTACTGAAACTGAAGTTCAAAACATCAATGTCTCTCTTGAATGAATATGTCATGGTTTTATAATGTTGCATTCGAATCATTGATAGCCA
The DNA here is from genome assembly GCA_034641835.2 of Pinus albicaulis. Classification (NCBI taxonomy): domain Eukaryota; kingdom Viridiplantae; phylum Streptophyta; class Pinopsida; order Pinales; family Pinaceae; genus Pinus; species Pinus albicaulis. The sequence continues at coordinate 1,165,113,916 of CM076582.1, forward strand.
ATTTTTGCATTTGGTTGATCAATTTAGTGATTAAGTATAAAATCCTATCTCCTTATTTAACACCTAGGATAAAGGTGATAAGGTGTATTAATACATCCTTAGCGAAAATTTAATTTAAAACCCAAAATAACTTTGGATAAGTTATTAGCCCTGGCGGTTAGCATTACTGCGCGGAAGATGGACTGTCAGCGACATGTGAGTAGGCGGAAATCACCAGCGGTTGTGGTTGGCTCCGGCAGTTACGGTGGCTCCGGCGGTCACGGCTACATAAACTGTAACACCCGTTCACATGACTTTTAAATCCCGACACGGTCTCTGCGTGGTTTACAACTGGCGGTCAACAGTTTCCACTGCAGTTTTCAACTGACTGTTCACATGTCTGCAGCTCCGACACGGTTTGATAGCCGCGGTTAGGACTATTGTTTTGTATCTATTTGTTTATTCAAAGTCCAAAAGTGGGTTTTAACCTTACCATAAACTTATGTTTGCGCTAGGTTATTACATAGGTTTTAGGTTTTGAAACATAGAGCTTTGCACTAGGATTTTACATAATGCTAGGATTATACCTTAGGTTTATGATTAGATCTTAGCATTTAGGCTTATGACTTAGTGTTAGGTTTTAACATTTCAATGTTTTACACCATATTTTTAGGCGCTTAGTCTTGAGTCTAGATCTAGGGTTACACTTGTAAGGAATTTCACCATAGGGTTTTAGATCTAGGAGCACATCATCAACACGACACCAAATTCAAACCACATGACATCATACCACATCAATACATGCCATGAACCTGACACTGAACCATGATCAACTTGAGGACATCTTCTTCGGACGATACTGACGGAACTGGCGGATTGGAGACTGAACAGGACATCGGACTTTTGGAGCTGATTGGACTTCTCTGCTATTCTGCACTGAACAAGATCCTCCTGGATCAGTGCTCCCTGGGTGTCTTACTTGCAAATCACTCCCTTGAAATTTTGGAAAAAATAATGAAATAGTGAATAACTTTTTACTATTTAATAGACTTTATCAAATTAGATTTCAAAAAATCAATTCCCACTCATTTTTCAATTTAAAAAAGAAAAACAAAAAAATCTCACTTATTTTTATTTTGTTTTTGTTCTTGTTTTTTTTCTTAATTCGAACATTGTTGCGTTCGATAGTAAAGTGCATTGAAATTGTTGGGGCGCCAAATTTTATAAACGCACTAATGTGGTTTTTATTTAAATGCATTGACGTTGTATTTGTTATAAGAGCATTGGCATGGTAGAATTTGTTTTTATTTCGAAATCACGGAAACAAGTGCGGATCGGTGTAGTTTTTATTTAAACACCTCAATGTTTTTTTTACAAGAGCATCGAATTTGATAGTTTTTTAGTTTAGTTTTTTAGAAATGTTGGAAACCTATATAGTTATTATTTTAATGCCCCGGTGCGGTTATTATTTAAAGGCATTGGTGTGATTCGTCATGATAAGAGAATTGGTAGGGTTTAAAAGCTATCTAAAATTCAAGTTTAACATAAAATGAAATATTCATCTCAAATTATTCTTAATGACACATCCACATGAGTTACAGTAGTTCATAATATACATTTTCTGCTTAAAATTTCTTTATTCTTGCAAAATGGTTTGAAAACTATATTTAAATTCATATTGTGGTTATCTCGTTCTTGAAATTAATTTTAGATATGTACACAAAAAATTATTTTTGATTTTTCTCAAATGCAGGGAGAAAATCTCATCATATCAAATGACCAATTCTTCAAATTCTATCTTGTTCCATATAGCTGATCAAAGTCCTTCGTAGAGTTCTCCCTATCCATCTCCACTCAATTCAACTAAAAATGTATCCAAATTTTCAGGATCTTGATTCAGAATCGAGTTCAGGTACTGGAAATATTCCTCCATTTCAAAGACGTTGGAAGCTCTTATCAAGAACAACATATTGCAATTAGTTGGTAGATGAAAATGTATAACCACTTCACCCTACCAATTGGAACATGGCATCTTCCAGTCGCAATCTTAAATTAATGACAGTAATAATTGTTTGGCCTAATGTAATTTCAACAAACCAATTGCATTGACATGCTTACTTATATTATCGATGTACCAATTTTCAACATTTTTTTAAATTAGGATTCTAGTGATGATGAACGACCCACCTACCATCTTCCGATGCACCCCACTACAACGTCAAATCAAGAAAAGGTTGCATTACGAGTAAGACTCAAAGAGGAAGCATATAAATAATGGCTGAATCAACCACCTATTCAATTCCCCCTACTTATAGATTCACCAACTAGGAATGACTACAACAATAGTAGTTCTTCATCACAAGTTGGCAATGGAGGAAATCAAATAGAGGTTGGTATGGATGATTACTTACAGGATACGAGTGTCATGGAAGCAATATTGTTAGATGCATTCTAGAACGAGGAGCTAGGGGATGATGCTCATATCAATGGTACCTTATTCGAAAGCCTGAAATTTGCTTCCAACACCCCTCTCTTTGGACATGGCGTCAAGTCAAAGTCTACTCAATTGGGGAAAACAATGTTGCTATACAACTTGAAAGAAAATTTTGACATGTCGAATGCATGTGTCTCAACAATATTGAGGTAATTAACTCGCGTGATCGATCAAGTCCCTTATATTTTGAGAAATATTTGTTGAAATTGGCAACAAGAAGGGCTTCTAATTTCATTTTCCCTTAATTAAATTAGAAGTAAATTGTAATTCCACATCACATGACAACTTGTACAAATTAACTAAGACAGGAAGACTTAGTTAGCTCAGTCCATTCTAGTTGAGGGTCAAACTGGAGGCATGTAGATTTCTCCATAGGTTTTAGGGGGTCTAATTGCAATTTATTTTGAGTTGTAATTAGTTAACTCAATTATTTGAGTTAAAATCAGTTTAAATAGTTCTGACTGAGAGATGAGCTAGTGATACGTCCACTGAATTAAATCTTATTTAAATCAGATGCAGTGATCAATCAAATAACTAGTAATTCACTATAAATAATTGGTGCATGTCAGTTCTAAGGAAGGCTCAGTTGAGATCCGAATTAAAGGGAAGAGAACCATCAATTGTATAACTAGAAAATTGTACAGATCATGGATGAGGTCAGAAAGATGCCTTAGATGAATTGTGCAATCAATTCTTAGGACTTTCCTAATTAATAAGGGCTCAATTTCTCCAAGAATGCATAAGCAAGGTTGAGCAACCCAAAGTAGGAAATTGTTTAAGTATCAGACCATTCTTGCTTGGATCAGGGTGAGATAGTCAGATATAATGCAAAGGTTTCTCAGGAAGGGAAATAACAATGTATTGTTTCGTATTCTTGAATTAATGCATATATATATCGAGGTTTTTAACTGAGGCATTCCCCAGATACATCTTTGTGTTGTGCGATTGAAATTCTTTCTCTTTCTTGTTCATGTGATTGTGCAATCATAATTGGTTTCCGCAATTTGTAGGATTGATTCAGTATTTTGTTTTAGCATATTACAAGATTAGTTGAATCTATTTCTATATTTCTTCATGGTATTAGATCAGGAATCACTATAGAAGAGAAGAACCATAGTTTGTTTTGAACAGGTGAATTGAATTTTCAAATTTATTCTTGAGTACCAACAACAGATCAAAATGTATTTCTCTAGATTGAGACTCGAATATGCCCTTGAGGCTATTTCAAATTACATAGAATGGAAGGAAAAGATGGAGGAAGTTTTGGAGGACAATGGACTAAAGGAATTATTAGATACTGATATTCCCCAGCCTGCAATAACAGATGCTCGAATTCTTGATGCATGGAAGAATAATGTAGTAAAGGAGAGAAGGATTCTATTAGAATGTGTTTGAGATCATATTGTCTCGAACCTCCATGGAAATGAAACTCGATATGCTATGTGGAAGGCCTTAACAAATTTGTTTCAGAATAACAGTGACCCAGGAAGCTGGCGCTAAAGGACAAGATGAAAAATATCAAAATGGAGAAGGGCAACACAATTCCAAAATACTTGATGAAGTTCACTCAATGTCGATATGAGCTTGGAAGTGTTGGTGTGACAGTTTCCCAGGATGATTTGGTGATTCTATCACTTCTAGGCGTTCCCAATAGCTAGCATAGGTACTAGGACTCGGTGAATGGGAGGGAGAAGCTACCAGAGTGGGAGCAATTATGGTTTGAATTGGTACAAGAAGAGATTCAACAGAACACCAGAGATGGATCCTTATAAAAGACTGATGATGAGGATAATTGTGCCTTGGCTGGAAAGGTGAATAAAGGGAAGGGGAAGGCGTCCCATTCCAAATCGAATTTCGGTCAGGTGGGTAAGAAGTGAAACTTTTAAAAGGTAAAATGTTTTCAATGTCATGATTTTGGACACTATGCTACAAAGTGTCCGCACAAGAAGAATGACAAGAAGCCCTGAAGAGGAGCGGAAGGTGAAGCACTTGCTTCACAGTTCGAGTTGGATTTCACCCTCATCGCATGCATGGTGTCATCAACAATGGGTTTTTTTTGGTGCTTAGATAGTGGAGCTTCGTTTAATATGATCGACAACAAAGAATTCTTCTGTAACTTGGAGGAGAAGGATATCTAGATGCACATTGAGATGGGAGATGATGGGAGGTATAACACTACCGACATAGGTACAATTACCTTTAAGAGGGAGTCAGGCACTCCTCTAACATTAAAATATGTCATGTATGTTCCTTATTTAAATAAAAAATGGTTTTTGTTGCTATGTTGGAAGACCATGGCTATGATGTGATATTCAGTGAAGGAAAGGAGTTCCTTCGTCACAACGCCACGGGACAGGTGAAGAAGATTGGGGTTAGAGTAAAGAAGCTCTACAAATTGGATGTAGAACATTGTGCTACCTTGAGACTAAAGTAAATAAAGTGGTGGGCCGAGACATCGGTGAGTTATGGCACAAAAGGTTGAGCCATCTACACCATGGCACTTTGAAGATCATGCACCAGATTTCTTCATGACTTCCAAAGGGTGCACTTGAGCAGTGAGATACATGCAAAGGGTGTATATTGGGGAAGTATACCAAAGCCACCTTTCACGATAAGGAAATCTGAGCAAAGGTGATCCTTGAGATAGTTCACTCAGATGTGTGTGTACCTTCCTCGACAGCTTCCACAACAAAACACATGTATTATATGATTTTTGTAGATGATTTTTCACGCAAGTGTTGAATTTTGTTCATGTAGAAGAAAGATCAGTAATTCTCAAAGTTTTGTGAGTTCAAGGAAGTTGTCGAGATAGATACATGGAAGAAGGTGAAGGATCTGAGGAGCAACAATGGTGGATAATATGTCTCTAACAAATTCAAGAATTTCTGTGCTTCAGAAGGAATTCAAGGGGAATTGATAACACCTCATAACCCATAGCAGAATGGGGTTGCAGAAAGGAAGAAAACAACTATTGTGGGATCAACATGAGCTATGTTGCATGACTAGGGCCTACTGTTGCATTTGTGGGCAGAAGCATGCAATACAACAATATTTTTGTAGAACATAAGTCCTCATCGGATACTTGAGATGAGTACACCAGATGAAGATTTTTCAGGTAAGAGACCAGATGTGTCGCATTTTAAATTTTTGTTTCATCAGTTTATTTCCATGTGATGAAAGATATCAGGAAGAAGCTAGAGCCAACAACTGAGTTGGGGATATTTTTCACTGATACACATCACAATTATCGTGTGTAATTGCTAGCACACATGATGATAGTGGTCATAAGAGATGTGAAATTTGATGAAGAGAAGGCCATGCAAATTTCCCTTGAGAGGGAGCTTCAGTTGCATGTAGTTGAGGAGCTCTTAGCTCCAAAAGAAGAAATTTAAGATGTGGAGCAGTCACAAGCAGAGGTGCAAAGAGTGGAAGCACCCACTCATGCAAAGACATCCTGAGACATAAGGAAGTGCACCAGAGAGGCTAACAGGTTGTTGGTAGATGCTAGAGAGAATGTGGGAGCACCAATATCACAATGCAGGTAGATAAGTTCCCCAGAGAAATACACTGGCTACATGGCTCTTATGAGCGAAGTTGTAGAGATAGAGCCATCCTATTTTAAGGAATTAATGCAACAACCAATTTGGTTTGATGCCATGGTTGAGGAGTATGAATCTATTATTAGAAGAAATGAATGGGAATTTTTCCCAAGACCGAAGGGGAAGTTTGTTGTAGGATCCAGGTGGATCTACAAGGTGAAGCATGCAACATATGGGAGTGTGGAGAAACACAAATCGAGATTTGTGGCCATGGGGTTCTCTTAGGTGGAGGGGATTGATTATGATGATACCTTTACACTAGTCGAAAGGTACTCATTAATAAAATCCATCCTTGGACTCTCAACGCAGATGGGATGACAGATACATCAGATGGATGTAAAGACAAGCCTCCTCAATGGGGCGATTTAGGAACATGTGTACATTGAACAACCAAAAGGTTTTGAGACCTTCGACAGAGAGTTTCATGTGTGCAGAATCAAGAGAGCACTGTATAGTCTAAAGCAAGCACCTCGTACTTGGTACACCAGGACCGAGAACTACTTCATCGGGTTGGGCTTCACCAAAAGTTAAGCAGATGCGAACCTTTACCATATTGTGGGAGATGGTAAAATTTTGATCATTGTACTTTATGTTGATGATTTGATACTAATAGGTGATGAAGATCTCATCAAGTATTGCAAAGAGGATGTTACAAGAGAATTTGAGATGAAGGACATGGAGCTCTTGCACTATTTCCCGGGATTGGAAATTTGGCAAAGAGATGGGGAGATATTTGTATCTCGGGGCAAGTATGCCAACGAGATTCTCAAGATGTTCCAGATGGAGTGCAAGAAACCCATGGAGACTCCTATAGCAGGAAACTGGAGGAAGGAGGATGCTATTTCAGGAGAAGTAGTAGATGCTACTGTCTACAAGAATCTTGTGGGTTCACTCATGTATTTGGTGAACACACAACCAAACATATGCTATGCGGTTAGCCAGCCTAGTCAAGCTATGTTTAATCCTACCAAGCTCTTTTGGAAGGTAGGAAAGCATGCGTTGAGATACCTCATAGGAACTACAAAGTTTGGGCTATGGTACAAACATACAGAGGGAGTGAATCTTCAAGGCTTCACAAATGTAGATTCGGCAGGGAGTCCATCCGAAAAGAATAGCACATTAGGGGGCATCTTTAGCATAGTATCAACAACAATTTCCTGGTACAACAGGAAACAAAGATAAGTTGCACTTAGTTTAGCAGCGACAGAGTACATGGCATCTAGTTAGGCAACATGTGAGGCCATCTAGATGAGGAAGATACTTGTTGGTTTGTTTGGTCGACAGATGGATCTGAAAGTGATTTAATGTGATAAAAATAGTTGCGTCAAACTCTCAGTTAATCCAATTTTTTATGACATGTCCAAGCATATTGATATCCGATATCACCATCTCAAAGATTGTGTGCATAGGAGGATTATTCCATTAGGGTACAATACCATGAAGGAGGAGGATGCAAACATCTTGACGAAGGTTGTCAAGAAGAAAATTCAAGTTCCAGAGAGACAGGATCGGGGTAGGAGACAATCCCTTTCTTTTTAGAGGGAGTGTTGAAATTGGCAACAAGAAGGGATTCTAATTTAATTTTCCCTTAATTAAATTAGAAGTAAATTGTAATTCCACATCACATGACAGCTTGTACGAGTTAACAGAGTTAGGAAGACTTAGTTATCTTAGTCAATTCGACTTGAGGGTCAAACTGGAGGCATGTAGAGTTCTCCCTAAGTTTTAGGGGGTCTAGTTGCAGTTTATTTTGAGTTGTAATAAGTTATCTCAATTATTTGAGTTAAAATCAGCTTAACTAGTTCTAGTTGAGAGATGAGCTAGTGATAGGTCCAATGAATTAAATCTGACTTAATTCACATGCAGTGATCAATCAGATAAATGATAATTCACTATACATAGTTGTTGCATGTCAGTTCTAAGTAAGGCCCAGTTGAGATTGGAGCTAAAGGGAAGAGAACTATCAATTGTATAATTATAAAATTGTACAAGTTATGCATGAGGTCAGCAGGATGCCTTAGATGAATCGTGTAATCAATTCTTGGGTATTTCCTAATTAATAGGGGCTCAATTCCTCCAAGAATGCGTAAGAAACACTGAGCAACCCATAGCAGGAAATTGGTTAAGTATCAAACCATTCTTGTTGGGATCAGGGTGAGATAGTCAAAGACAGTGTAGAGGTTTCTCAGGAAGGGAAATAACATTGTATTGTTTCATATCCTTGAATTAATGCAATATACAGATAGCGGGGTTTTTATCATCTGTATATGTAAACTTGAAGGCTTTTGATTAAAATTGCAAATGAAATTTTAGGTTTTTTATACAATTATGTCAAATACATTAACACATAAAAGATGATTTTTATCTCAGTTTTGCAGAAACAAAAGAGACAACAGTACCATAACAGCAAAAACAAGATAAAAAATGATGAAGGATTTCACCCCGCCTAGGCTACATCTCTTGGTCCAACTGATAATGTTGGGCCTCTTTAATTATGCCCAAAAATATGTTTTTAAGTCAAGTTACAGTGCTCAAAATGCAAAAATAATATCTCCAATGGCTCCATAATAGTAAAAAACCCCTAGCTGGGCTCTTTATGCACTCAAAAAGGTCAAAAAATGAGTAAGTTATGCTCCATAGAAGTTTTCCTCCTAAATGTCCTCCAAATCGCACCCACCTGCTATCCATTCTACAAATTCCGCCTTTTTAGGCCACATGGGGCGACAAATTTTCCCCGCACTTGTGAGATTCACGCTGGTTTAGGTGCAAATTGTCACTTCATTAATTTTCACAGTGACCCCTACGAGCCGACAAAATAGTGCCAAGTGGTGGGTTAACAACCGTTGGATTCTGATAGTTTGAAACTTTCGTGCCAATTTCTTGACTGCACTTGTAACTGTGGTTCAATGCTTGGGTTGGGTTAACATACCCCGCTAGTTAGTATTCGAACTTCGTGCCCAAAACGTGAACCAAACCTCCGTTTATACCATGGTTTGGTTCCGCCAGTTGTTAAACTCCAGTTCAAAAATTATGGCAAGAAATATGGTTGTGTTACATTTCCCGTGGGTTAGGTTTCCACTATGAGTTAGAATTCCATTTAACTTAAAAATATCTGCCATAACGGTTCACTTGTCGATACTTCCAGAACCGCCGAGTTCACTAGCAGTTAAATCTTACGATGGATCCTGTATTACCATGGTTGCATATAACATATGGTTTGAAATTATAATATGTGGTTGTGGTATACATATGGTTCGGGGTTTGCAATATAATATATGGTGTTGGGGCTGGGGTTAACCCCGCCCCCTGTCTACTCCAGCTGCGGTCTCGTGGGCATGGGGTGGACTGGGGGTTAGGGGTTAACACCAGCCCTGACCCTCAATGCGCCTTTTAATAAAATTTAAATAGGTATTGCAACCTATAGTTTTTAAGAACCACCGGTGGCACAGTGGTGGGGCACTGCGGTGCCACCCCGTAGGTGCAACGTTCAAACCCCATAAAGGCCTGGTTTGGCCAGATACCAAAATGTTGCAATGCTAATAGGAGTCCACGTGGCTCTCCCTAATTGGACCAACAAAATGACCCCTCGACCAATCAAATTGCACCAACCATGACCAATAAGAACAAGACACTTTTCAACCAATGACTGGCCCATAAAAAGCACATTCATGCCTAGTGAAATTCCTAGTTAGTGTACAGGCTACTGACTGGATTACCTGCAACCAAAATTTTTAAAATTTTAGTTGTTTGAAAAATAAGTCAGAACGTGATATCAAGAACATACGATATCGATTTTGAGTGAAACATGTTGCGTTGGATTCAAGGCGATGAGATATTCGCTTTGGATCCGGTTTTGAGTCATTTTGAGCACTTTGAATTTTGAGCATTTTACTAATCCACCAGATCATTCCTCCCCATTGGAAGCTTTTGGACCTCCAAGAGATCATTCTCGGTCAACAAACATATGAGTGTAAAATTCCCTCACCCTTCCAGTCTTAATCCACTTAACTTTTCTTGGATTTTTCGCTTTGAGCTTTTCATGAAGGTTCTTCACTTTTCCTGGTTTTGGAGTCCTTGTCTTTCTGTCAAAGATGACTTCTTGCTTAAGTTTTTCAATATTTTCCAAAGAGAAAACTTCTCTTGAATGAATTTGAACATTCCCTCCTCGATCTTCAATAAAAGGAGATTTATACAATTTCAAATTCACTTCAACTTGAACACTGTCTTCATAACGATGCTTAACATGTCTAGCCTTGCAATTGGCTTGACTCTTTATCAAATGTGATTACCATCTCCACGCACCATTCTTCTTCAAAGCCAAAACATTATGAAACCCACAAGAATATGTCTTAGAACGAATGTTCTCTTTGTCAAATATATTTTGCATTTTATTTTTCACCCCTGCATTCTTTAACTCTGACGTCTTGTTCACACCAATTTTCAACAATGATGCAGCCTATTGCAATTGCACTTCATGTTGTTTACCTCTTTTAGGAGGCAAAATGTTAGACTCCTGTAAAATATTATCACATGGATTGGAAACCTCAATGAAATAATATTTTAAACTTGATTCATATCCTTGAAAGGCTTTAGATGTCTCAAAATCTTTGTGCTTGAACATTAACAATGAAAAATTATGACTAGCATTAACAATCCTTTTCATTTGTCCAACATTCACAAGAGATAAACTCAATTTCTTGCTATATGCTCTAACAATGTACTCAATCCCATATTTGAAAAAATGATATTTATTCTTATGGCGATGAAAAATGGCTCTCCTATCATATAGATATGGGCTTCCCAAAACAATAGCACATATATCAAGCGGAACTACATCAAGTTCAACCTCATCAAGAAAGTTTGTAGTGATGGAAAATCTAAGTATGCATTTCCTTTTCACTTGCAATTTTTCATTCTCACATACCCAACCTAAAGGATAAGGTTTAGGATGAGGAATGGTTTCTAAATTAAACTTCTTGAGAATTTCTTCTAAGATAAGGTTTGCTTGTGAACCACCATAAAACAATGTATCTATCTTGGCATTTTTTGAGATAGCTCTAACATGGAAAATCTCAATTCTTGTTTATTCATATTGAGTTTCATTGAGACTATTTGAAGAACTCGTACTTGCAATGTCCATACCTTTCAATCCCATGGTTGTGATATTTGTTTTATCCTCAGAATCTGATCCTAAATCTTGTTGTATAGTTGCAAAATTTTTTTCTTTCTCCATGTTTTAAAATTTTTTGGGTCTCATCTTAGGATGAAGTTTCCAACAATGATCTTCATCATGGCCCTATTTGGAACAATGTTTGCATGTGAGTTTTTATTTCTGCATCTTGATAGCAATATTATTCTTCCCTTTTCCTTTGAACTTCCCATTTCCTTTGTATCAAGACTCAAATGTGTTCTCACTTGTTTCATTAGAAACATTATGTCATCTTGCTTCTAGATGTGTTGTCTATACACAAACCTCATCACAATTTTTATGGTTAAACATGAGAATAGTGTGTATCAAGTAGCTATGTAAACCTCCAATGTATTTGAGTAAAGTGTCTTGAGAGGATAAATCTACACCCAATATCAATGCTCTCCTTCTAAACTCTTAGGTATAACTTTGCACACTTTGACCCTTTAATTGCCTAAATTTTTGCCAATCCATGATAGATTTCTACATGTATGCTAAAGGATAAAAGTGTCTTCTTAATGTAGCAACAAAACCATTCGAAGAGGATAAAACCTTACCATCTTTCTTCATGTCCTCTTGAGTTTTGGCTTCCCCCCAAATAAGTTCTACACTTTCCAACCTTAATGAAGCAAGATGAATCTTGGTCTCACCATCCTTGATCCTTTGTATCCTACAATACACTTCAAGTTGACGAACCCAATTATCTAATTTCTCATAATTTACCTCTCCATTATACATATTCAATTAAAACTTTATGTTAAGTTTAAAAAATGGAGTTTTACCATGTCCCTTTGGAGAACATGGGGGTGTTTGTGAAGGGGTTGATGTAGAATATGATGATGGTGAATATGAGGGTGAAGATGGAGGGGAATAGAAAGGTGGAGTTAGAGGTGGTTTATCACCATTACCTCCATTCCCTTTTGGAGGCTTGTCTCCATTTCCTCCATATCCCTTTGGAGGATTTGAGCTCTCACCTTGCAACCTTGAATTCCTCTCCTCATAGAGAACTTTCACCATCTCAGTCATGTCAAAGAATGCTTTCCTAAAAGCCTTCTCATCCTCAGTCATATTATCAGACTCTCCTTGATGTTCCATGATTGGTGAGGCTTTTATTGAAGCTTGAAGTGAAACTTGTTGTGGATATTGTGGCAAACGTGCTCTCCTTGAACTAGCTTGAGGACTTTCTCCCATAATTTTTCCTTCTCCTCTTTTGAGCTTTAGCCTTTTAACCATCAGAAACACTTGAAACAAAATTAAACCCTCAATACAACCAAAGAACCAAAGAACCTAAGCTCTGATACCAAATTGATCTGTATATGTAAAATTGAAGGTTTTTTATTAAAATTGCAAGTGAAATTTTAGGTTTTTTTATGTCATTTAAATTAACACATAAAATATGATTTTTTATCTCATTTTTGTAGAAATAAAAGAGATAATAGTACCATAACAACAAACACAAGACAAAAAATTATGGAGTTCACCCCTCCTGGGTTACATATCCTCGTCCAACTTCCAATGTTGGGCCTCTTTCATTATGCTCAAAAATATGTCTTTACATCAAGTTACAGGGCTCAAAATGCAAAAATATTGTCTCCAATGGCTCTAGAACAATAAAAAACCCCTGGTTGGGCTCTTTCTACACTCAAAAAGGTAAAAAAAATGACTGAGTTATGATCCATAGAAGTTTTCCTACTAATTGTCCTCCAAATTGCACCCACCTGCTGTCCATCCTACAAATTCCGTCTTTTTTGGCCACGTGGGGCGACAAATTTTCCCCGTGTCGATGAGATTAGTGTCGATTTGAGTGCAAATTGTCGCTTCATTAATTTGTACTGTAACCCCCACGAACCTAAAAAATAGCGCCAAGTGGCGGGTGAAGAACTGTTGGATCCAAACAATTTGAAACTGTCTCACCAATTTATTGACTGCACTTGTAACTGTGGTTCAATGCTTGGGTTGGGTTAACATACCCCGTCGGTTAGCATTTAAACTTCGTGCTCAAAACGTTAGCCAAACCTCCATTTATACCATGGTTTGGTTCCACCGATGGTTAAACTCCAGTTCAAAACTCGTGCCAAGAACTATGTTTGTGTTACATTTCCCATGGGTTAGGTTTCATCGTGAGTTAGACTGCCATTTAACTTAACCATGGTCACCATAATTGTTCACATGTCAGGACCTCCGGAATTGCCGGGTTCACTGGCAGTTAAATCTTGCAGTGGATTTGTGTATTACCATGGTTGCGTATAACATATGGTTTGGAATTACATTATGTGGTTGCGTTACAGATATGGTTCGGGGTTTGAAATATAATATATGTTGTTGGGGCCAGGGTTAACTCAACCCCTTGCCGGCTCTAGTTGTGGTCTCATGGCCATGGGGTGGACTGGGGGCCAGGGGTTAACCCCGACCCAAACCCCCAATGTGCCTTTCAATAAACTTTAAATAGGTATTGCAACCTATAGTTATGAAGAACCATTGATACGCAGTGGTGGAGCACTGCGCTGCCACCCCGGAGGTCCAACATTTGAACCCCATAGAGGCTCGGTTTGGCCATATACCAAAATTTTGCAATACCAAAAAAAGGCCACATGGAATCCATCAATTTGTTGGGTATGTGTTATATTCTTTCCACGACTAGCGCTACGCAGTAGGGGGGTCACAGGGGGGGCGACAGCCCTCCCTGTCGGGGTCCGGGGCAGCGCCTCGACAATTTTTTTTTTTGGTATGCTGTCCCACTCATATGCGGACCCACCCATGTTTTGTGCATGAGTTTGCACATGGTTTTGGGGTACGATGGTTTTCGGCCCCTGGTATTTTGTAGATCTGGTCAATGGAACTACGGTTATGTTCTAATCCAGGGTTAATGGATTGGGGTTTATGTATGCTTCGGCATGTATATATATGTGTTGTAACACTAAAAGGAATATAATGAAAAATCAAGCTGGTCGTCCCAATTTTGGATCCAGGGGAAAATCTCTGTGTTTATCTGTTTTATGTTTTATGCTCTCGCTATTGTTTATTTTCTGTTATAAGATTCGTGTGTAGATAATTTCTGTTCAGGGTTAAAACCTACATTTGGTATCAGAGTTGTTTCGGCTTCAAGGGGACGCCTTTGCTGCTGAGGGTTTTTTGTTCGGGCCTGAGGTAGACCCTGTTCAGTGGGATATCTGCGGGATCAATTCTTGCGGTGAAAGAAGACGGCGAGCGGCGGAAAGATAGAGATCGAGAAATTTAATGGTCAGAGTTTTGAGTTGTGGAAGCTCGAGATGGAGGATCTGCTGGCGGATAAAGATCAGTGGATCGCGGTAGATCCAGGTACTAAACCAATGACAATGTCAGATGAAGACTGGAAGAAACTGGATCGGAAGGCTAAAAGCACAATACAGTTGTGTGTATCAGATTCAGTATTGTTGAATGTATCTGGGGAAGCTATGGCGAAGAATTTGTGGGAAAAACTTAGGACTTTGTACCAATCTAAGTCTCTGGTGAATAAGTTGTTCCTGCAGAAAAAGCTGTATAACCTGAGGATGAAGGATGGAGACTCGGTGACAGAGCATCTGAATGCCTTCAATACTGTGGTAAGTCAGCTGTCATCTGTTGATATTAAAATCTCAGATGAAGATACGTGCATCAATTTGTTGTGCTCTCTACTAGACTCATGGGACAGTTTGGTTATTGCAATAGGTAGCAATACAACTACCTTGAATTTTGATGACATTGTCTCAGCCTTGCCGTCGGAGGAAATGAGATCGAGAAATATGGAGGGTCAGAATGGAGATGCCTTATCTGTATGAGGAAGGTCCCAGAACATAAACAAGAATAAGGTTTCGAGTGGGAGATCTAAATCTAGAGGGAGATATAAATCTCCTGGAAAGTTTGTAAAGGTGTGCTGGAAATGCGGAAAGGAAGGACACTACAAAAAGGAATGTAGATCTAAAGCTCCTGAGAAAGGAAAGGGATCTGATGAAGCTCCTTCTGCAGAGGCAAAAACCATCTTGGATGAAGGTGGAGATGTGTATTTTGCTTCTTCTTCAAATACACATGTAGATCATGAGTCATGGTTGATTGACTCAGGTGCATCCTTTCACTTCACTCCCCATAGGGAGTGGTTCTGCGAGTATGAGAAATATGATGGTGGTGATGTCTTCCAAGGGGATGATAGGAAGGCCAGAATCGCTGGACGTGGAAAGGTCAAGCTGAAGCTGCAAGGTGGAAGGATTAGAACACTTCCCGGTGTTCTGCATATTCCTGCATTGGCCAGAAATCTGATTTCTGTAAGCAAGATGGATGATGCAGGTGTAAAAACAGTGTTCGAGAAAGATGCCTGCAAGATGGTTCGGGGAGCACTAGTATTAATGCGAGGAGTTCGGACTGGAACTTTGTACAAGCTACAAGGTAGCACTGTTATTGATGGGTGTAACAGTTATGTGGTTCCTGATAATGGAGCGGAAAGCTTAGCTATCTCTGGAGAAAAGACCATGCTATGGCATCAAAGGCTTGGACATATTGGAGAGAATGGCCTTCGGATACTACATAGAAATGATATGGTAGAAGGTATGTCTAATTGCTCTCTGGATTTCGATTTCTGTGAACATTGTGTATATGGGAAGCAGAATCGGGTGAGTTTTCCTTCTGGTGCTAAGAGGGCGAACAATATATTAGAACTTGTGCACAGTGATGTGTTTGGGCCTGTGTCAGTTCCATCACTGGGAAAGTCTGTGTACTATGTTTCATTCATAGATGACTTCTCAAGGAATACATGGATATATTTCTCGAGGAAGAAATCTGAAGTCTTTGACAAATTTAAAGAATTTAAGGCTCTGGTGGAAAACCAGACAGAGAAGAAGATAAAGGTGTTGAGGACAGATAATGGTGGGGAGTTCTGCAAGAAGGAATTTGAAGAGTTCTGTAAGAAGTGTGGTATAGCACGACAAAAGACTACTCCATACACACCTCAGCAAAACGGAGTTGCAGAAAGAATGAACAAAACGCTGATGGAAAAGGCAATAAGCATGCTCAGTGGTACCGGGTTAGGACATGAATTCTGGGCAGAGGCAGTGGAGACTGCATGTTACTTAGTTAACATATCACCTTCATCAGCGTTGGAGGATAAGACTCCACATGAGGTATGGACTGGTAAGAAACCCTCTCTTTCACATCTAAGGGTATTTGGATGTGATGCATATGTACATGTTCCAAAGGAGAAAAGGACGAAGTTGGATAATAAATCTGAAAGGTGTATCTTTATTGGGTATAAGGATGGTTTAAAGGGTTACAAGCTTTGGAACCCAGAAACAAGGAAGGTTGTGTACAGCCGAGATGTGGTGTTTAGAGAAGTGAAAGATGTTGTTAAACATGAAGTCCTACCAAAGGAACCCGAGAAGATAGAGTTTGAGCTAAAGGAGGATGAATCAGACTCTACAACAGAAGAAGACTCAGAAGATGAAGAGCCACAAACTCCAGCTTTGAGAAGATCAGTTCGGGAAAGAAGGCAACCAGAAAGGTATAGTCCATCTGCTTTCTGTTCAGGTTTTGCCTTAACTATAATTGATGATGAACCCAGAACTGTCAGGGAGGCAGTAGATTCAGAGGATGGAAAACTCTGGAAGGAGGCCATGGTTGATGAAATGGCATCCTTGCACAAAAATGAGGCATGGGATCTGGTGGAGTTGCCGGCTGGAAGGAAGCCCATAGGGAGCAAATGGGTGTTTAAAAAGAAGATGAATGTAGAAGGCAAGGTGGAGAAATACAAAGCTCGGTTGGTAGCAAAAGGTTATTCCCAAGTGCCAGGAATTGATTTTGGTGATATTTTCTCTTCTGTTGCCAAAGTTACTTCTATTAGATTACTTTTATCTGTTGCTGCTGCATTTGATTTTGAGATAGAACAGATGGATGTGAAGATAACATTTCTTCACGGGGATCTAGAAGAGGAGATCTACATGAAGCAACCTGAAGGCTTTATGGTGAAGGGTAAGAAAGAACTGGTATGCAGGTTGAAGAAGTCTCTGTATGGGTTAAAACAGTCACCAAGGATGTGGTATCAAAAATTTGATACCTATATATGGGGACTTGGCTTCACCAGAAGCAAGGAGGATCACTGTGTTTATTTTAAATTAATTGGTGACCGTGTTATTTATTTGGTCTTGTATGTGGATGATATGTTGTTGATTGGAAATGACAAAGAAATTATCCAATATTTGAAGACCCAGCTGTTCTCCAAATTCGACATGAAGGATATTGGTGCTGCAAACTATATTTTGGGCATGGAAATTAAGAGAGATCGGGAAAAGAGGAAGCTCTGGTTAAACCAGAGGAAGTATGTCGAGACTATATTGCGTAGGTTCAATATGCAGGATAGTAAACCGATGAATGTTCATATTCCTGTAGGTGTAAAGCTATTTGCCGAACAGTGTCCCAAGACACAAGAAGAAGAGGAGGATATGTCCCGTGTTCCATATGCAAGTGCAGTGGGTAGCCTGATGTATGCAATGGTCTGTACTAGACCAGACATTGCACATGCAGTGGGAGTATTGAGCAGGTTTATGTCAAACACAGGGAAGGAGCATTGGACAGTAGTGAAGCGGGTTTTCAGATATTTACGTGGCACTAGTGATTATGGCTTGTGCTACCAGGGAAGACCAGGATTGGAAAGAATGTTGGACATTCGTGGTTTTGTTTATGCAGACTGGGCTGGAGATCTGGACCAAAGAAGATCTACAAGTGGGTATGTGTTTAGCCTATTTGGAGGCGCAGTCAGTTGGATGAGTAAAAGACAGTCTATAGTGGCTCTTTCAACTACAGAGGCAGAATACATAGCAGCCACTCATGCAAGCAAGGAAGCAGTTTGGTTGCAAAGATTGTGTTCAAGTATGGGGCTGGTACAACAAGCTATAAGGATAGACTGTGATAGCCAAAGTGCAATTTTCTTGGCTAAGAACCCTGCTTATCATTCAAAGACAAAGCACATTGATGTTCAATATCACTTTGTTAGAGATATGGTTGAGGCTAAAAGGGTGTTATTGGTAAAGGTGGACACTTTAAAGAATGTTGCAGATGCATTGACGAAGTCTGTGAGCACTCAGAAGTTCTCTTGGTGTAGAGAAACAATGGGTGTTGAAGAATTGGCCAAATGACTAAGCTCTCCTGTGGCCCCCCGTGGAAAGAAAACAACAAGTGGGAGAATGTTGGGTATGTGTTATATTCTTTCCACGACTAGCGCCACGCGCTGTACGTTGTGCCGGGTGCAGCAGGGGGGTGGCAGCGCCCTGCCAATTTTTTTTTTGGTATGCGGTCCCACTCATATGCGGACCCACCCATGTTTTGTGCATGAGTTTTCACATGGTTTTGGGGTACGATGGTTTTCGGCCCCTGGTATTTTGTAGATCCGGTCAAGGGAACTATGGTTATGTTCTAATCCAGGGTTAATCGATTGGGGTTTATGTATGCTTCGGCATGTATATATATGTGTTGTAACACTAAAAGGAATATAATGAAAAATCAAGCTGGTCGTCCCAATTTGGGATCCAGGGGAAAATATCTGTGTTTATCTGTTTTATGTTTTATGCTCTCTCTATTGTTTATTTTCTGTTATAAGATTCGTGTGTAGATAATTTCTGTTCAGGGTTAAAACCTACACAATTGGCCCATGTGGCTCTCCCTAATTGGACCAACAAATCGACCTCTCGACCAAGCAAATTGCACCAACCATGACCAATAAGAACAAGGCACTTGTCAACCAATGAATGGCCCATAAAAAACACAATCATGCCCAATCAAATGCCTAGTCAGTGTATAGACTGCTGATTGGGCTATCTGCAGCCCAAAATTTTAAAATTTTAGTTGTTTGACAAATCGGTCAGAACGTGATATCGAGAGCATATGATATCAGTTTTGATTGAAACAAGTTGCGTTGGATTCAGGGCGACAAGATATTAGCTTTGGTGAGGGCTTCGAGCCATTTCAAGCACTTTTAATTTTGAGAATTTTACTAATGCACCAGATACATATTTGTGTTGTGTGATTGAAATTATTTCTCTTTCTTGTTCAAGTGATTGTGCAATTGTAATTGGTTTCCGCAATTTGTAGGATTGATTCATTACTTTGTTTTAGCATATTACAAGATCAGTTGAATCTATTTAGATATTTCTACAATCTTGTCACATAATCAACATTAAAAATGGTCGATTTTATGAACGTTAAATATTGACATTGTACAATTATATTCCAAACCAACTGCAGGTTATTCAAAGATAAGGTTCTTCCTAGTGATAATGTCTGGTCGAGTAGCTGCGAAGATGAAAATAAATTGTTGAAAGTCTTGGGTGTTGAGTACATATCATATCATGCATGTCTGAATGATTGTATTCTATATAGAGGGGAATATGTAGACAAAGAGATATGTATGAAATCTCGGCATGACATGTATTGTAAATTAAAAGAATGGATAAAGCACATGGTCCTCCTCATAAAATATTGAGGCACATGCTTATAATCCCATGGATTCAAAGGCTCTTTCATTTCAAAGTACTAACTATGTTGCAGGGATGGCATGCCTCACATAGAAGTGAGCCGGGAGTTATGTGAATCCCAACACATTGAATAGCCATGAAGAATATAAAGGATACATAGCCTGAAAAATTCAAGGATGAAGTATGAAGTCTACGATTCCGCATATCCATGGATGGCGTCAACCCATATTCCCTCCAAAACACCAACTATTATGTTTGGCCCATAGTAGTGATCAATAACAATACCCCCCCATGGTTGTTCGTGAAGAATGAACATATTATGTTGTATCTCATAGCACCTAGTAGAATACAACTGAAGAATATGGATGTCTACTTACAACCATTGATAGATGAATTGAAGGAATTATGGGATGGGATACATGTGTACAATGTATCAAGACCTGTTACAATAGAGAGAAGTTTTACGTTGTATGGCATATGTGGTTACACCATACATGATTATCCAAGATTAGGAGTTTGCTTTGGTAAATTACATTTTTATTGATTTGTTTATATACAAAACAATATTGTTTCACACATTAACTTAGTTTGTTGCAATTGTTCTGATCTTCATGATTTCTAACATGCCCTGTATACAATAATTTTGCAGGTCTTGTAATAAAAGGGTATCATGGATGTAAATGTTGTGGACCTTCTATGAAAGCTAGGTGGTTTGACCACCTACAAAATCCCGTGTATGACTGCTCTAGATTATTCGTCCCACACGAACACACTTACAGAAGATAAACATCCGCTTTCAATGGTAAACTAGAGAGAACCCAAAGGCCTGCAATAATGACATCAGTTGAATGGCTTAGAGAATATGAGAGAGAGAAGGAGAAGGAGTTTGCAAAAATATTAGATTCAAATAGGGAGCCTATGTTGATGATCCAGAAGTGTTTGACATCTACATTGAGAAATTTCCCATTGGGATGAAAAGGAAATTTGCTTTTATGAGCTCCCATATCAGGAGCATATTAAGATATCCCACTTACTATATCCCATGCATATATTTAAAAATGATTCATCTTATTTATGGAGGCACATATCATCGAAATAAAATGACACAATAAGAGAGATATTGTTTCTTCAAAAACTAAAAAGAAACATTGGCCAATACAAGGAACTAGAGGAGAGGTTGGTCCATCTTAGTCTTTCAAAGAAGGTGATGTCCAATTTATTTTAAAGAAAGATGATATTTATTTCGAAAAGGAAGTTAGAATGAGTGTGAGGGTGCCTTATTTATATGGGTATTCAGTACGACACTACTTCATTGTGGAAGATCAATTGTCGGGGTTGAAATCGCATGACCATTTGAACCTTCTAAGAGTACATATGTCAAAATTATGAAAATTATTATTATTATTATTTTTAATTTTTTTTTTTAATGCAATGGGATATTTTATAATTAACTTTTGTATAATGTACCATTTACTGTGCAATGTCACTATCCTCTGCTCATGTGTGAGTGTGTGAACCATGACTTCTCCCAAGACCTACGACGTGCCATATCTAAATTATATGAATTTGTACATTGGATCACATAAAAGGAGATTCATATGACTAACATTCCACAATGGCAAGAGATAGTTAATATTTTTTGTATGCTTGAGAAGGAACTACTGACGAGTTTCATGGACTTGTAGGTTCATCTTCTAATTCACCTAGTAGATTAGGTTGAATAAGTTGGGGTGGTTTCTTGTCGTTGGATGTTCTTCTTAGAGAGGTACATGAAGAAATTGAAAGGTTTTGTTTGACAAAGGGAAAAACGAGAGAGGTCTATAGCAGAGGGGTATATATCGTATGAGTCTTTGTATTATGCCATTGAGTACATCCGGCAAGTTGACAACACACCAGGTGTGGTGATTTTGGATGACGAAGGGGATGAAGACAAAAGGGAAGGGGAGCTTCTCCAAACGAATGGAAAGAGGCGCATGATAAAGAATACGAGGCTTATCTTTTGTCAAATTTATACATAGTAACTATTCATACTAAACTTCATATTAATTCATATTTTGATATCATACATACTATATATGTTGGTTTGATTTCATTAGTGAATTCAGAAATTGAAGCCATCAAAAAATTCATTCTTTAAAATATGGAAGTGAGATTACCGTGGGTCACATTGTATGAGTAGAAGAGGAGGAAATGGGACAATGACAAGAAATAATTCAAATGGTTGAATGGTAGAAGTGTGCCTTATCCTGATCATTTAAAAGAAAACATGCCAATGACATGCCCTAATAGTCGAGTTGTTAATCAAGTCAAAGGGAAATACGGTGGATTTGGTCATTACCCGTGTGCTGAAGAGGATGCACTAAAAATAGGGATTGGGTGAAGAAACTCGGTAATAATCTCCTTCTGTACAATTTTAACTTCATAATGCACCTTTGAATTGTAACATCTATATTTTATATTTTTAATTATGTTTGAGTTATTAGACACATGACACTGTGTTTTTAATAATTTATTTATAGGTGCATTTGTTCCCATCTATGTGGGCATATGGATATTATTTTCACATGGAAGATGCTAATGATGGATGCATGACACAAGGTTGTGGAGTGAAAGTCGAGTTTGACCAATCTAGTCGTGCTAGCCACCACGATCAAAACCTAATATAGAAGATGTTATGTTACGTTAGGAAAAATACAAGGGATCATTCAAGTGGACTTCTCTTGCTTCCAATGTGTTATTTTTAGGTGCAAGTGGTGGGATACCTTTGATAAGAATAATGTAAAGGAATATCACTACAGTAGGCTGATATCTATCAACTCTAGAAATATGTGGCATGAAGCTAGGGAGCCTTATGTTTTCCCAAAACACTGCAACCAGGTGTTTTTTTTTCCCACATGTGTTGGACAAGGATTGGTGGTTCATATTAAGACACAACCCTAGATCAAAACATATTTTTGAGAAAAACAATGTTATCATGCCAAGTGAGGAAGATAATTAGGGTGATGACAACAGAGAGTGATATGTACTTGTGTTATTTCGTCATTTATACTATTTTTGTATGTTTTTGCTTTCTTTATTTTGCTAATTATATTATTTGTTTCTTCGTCTTGTTGGAATTTTATATAATTGGTAAGATTCATAAACGTTTTTACACGTTTTTTGCAGTAGAAACGTTTTCTCACTTAAAACTAAGTATTTCCAATTGTGTAATTTATAATTTAAAAATTAAAATTTTAACATATTCGTTTAATGTGTTTAAATATAATTTATAGTAGACTTCTTCTATAGGCTTTGGATAGACATCACGATGGATCAAAAGATTGTAATTATAAGCATGAGTTATCAATTTATACCTATATTTTATTAATATATCAATCTAAATATACTAATATAATCTCCTTTCTCAAATGAAATTGTGAGTATCAATCTAAAATAACTCACAAAGTGATAGAAAAAGGAGAAGGAAAATCATATATGTGCACTAAAAGGCCTACTACAACGTCCATCATCAATTTTTTTCAATATAGTAAAACAACCTCCCTTATTTTCACTATGCAAGATATCTCCATAAATATAAATGTAGCTTAAAACATGGTGTACAATATATACGATAATAAGGATTCAAGGTCACAATAATTCTCAAATTGGAAAATGAGAAGAATATAACCAAAATGAGAAAAAAGTGAATTTAGAGACAACATTAAAGATTTATTCTAGATTTAGATACTTATTCGTTTATTAATCAGTTCACATGTTTTTTATTCTTGTTTATTTCAAAACCAATATAAATCATGTAGTGATAAATCTATGAGGAATTTAACAATGAAAAAAGTGTGTATTAATATGTAAGATTAAATTCTTGACATGAGAGGTAAAGTCAGGTTTACTATATTTAAATTCTAGTTCTTACAACATTATGTAAACTAAAAGGAGGTCTTATGCATGTATAAAATGTTGATTGCATATTTTTATGGATCTTAAGAGAAACAAATGGGTTTACATGGATGTGTGAGAGGTTTTGATTTGTAACGCCCTCCTCCCACATTTACCCAAGCTAACCGGTCCACCGAGGTAAACATGTGATGAAGAGTTACTATGAAATGATTGAAATTCCAAAGTATAGTTAAGGAAGTGGAACTAACAACACAAGACCAATATAGCCTTCCTCAAATGATACAGGACCTTTAAGAACCAACCGACCCTTCTAGGTGCTCAACCCCTGAGATAACTTGTTGTTTGACTGATTTGGAGTCCCAGTCGCACTCATGACAAGCCCTCCAAGCGACTAAAACCCTCTAGTCACATGCAAAACAAGGTATCCATATGACTGCAACCTTTTTAAGGTAGTTGTGTGCTAGTGACCCCAAATTTTGAGCCACTTTTTCAGGGCCAGGACTTAGGCCACTGCCCAGAACTTCACGAAACTTCCATAAATGATAGATAACATGATGACAAGGCCTCTAATTCAAAAATTGAACAAGGACCTCATTTGACAAGGCCTAGCCATGACAAACATTTCGCCAAACACACTATGAACATGTAATCTACAGGTCATA
Source organism: Pinus albicaulis (assembly GCA_034641835.2). Taxonomy (NCBI): domain Eukaryota; kingdom Viridiplantae; phylum Streptophyta; class Pinopsida; order Pinales; family Pinaceae; genus Pinus; species Pinus albicaulis. Next base: position 1,165,138,203 of record CM076582.1, read on the forward strand.
TAAACACATATGAGCATAGGGAATTCATACTTATTCGAGATTTATCAATAAGGTCTGGTTCCCTCTCATAATAACTGCAATATCATCTATTAGGTCATGCATTCATTTACTAAACAAAACATAATGAGAGCCATAACTCAAGTCTGTCATAAACCATGCTTATGACCAACATATAACCAATAAATTAGCTATGATAGAACAACCATTAAGATCACATATGAACAAACACATTTAAACATAAAACACGAGAGGAAAAGAGCTCTTATTAGACTTCCACGTACCACCCAACCATAGATTGGGTTGAACCAAGTCTTTCTTTTAGCCAATCAACCCTGTGCCATATTCCAAGCATGAATGTGGGATTAACAACAAAGCCAATCAAGGCTTCCTCATGATTTACCGCAATCCCACCAAGGGATTCCTAGGACCAAACAATAAACATACCGTAAAGGCTTTACTGCAATCCCACCATATACTGATCAATGGATCAATAGGCCTTAACAAGCATGGATGAATCCAGATATCTCCACCTAAACCGTGAGAAATTTGTCTGTCTCCACTCTTTGGGCTTTATCGTGTATCCTGCCATAATAGATCAAGGGATTCCTAGGTGTCACAAGAGCGTACACCTCTAGGATTTTCCGTGTATTCCGTCATTACCGATCAAGGGATTCCTAGGCCTAATGAGGTTCCATCCTCTAGGCTTTACCATGTATCCCACCATAACCGGTCAAGATATTCTTAGGCCTAACAAGGAGGTTCATAATCAGGCTTTACCATGTATCCCTTTATTATTGGTCAAGTGATTCCCAGGCCTAATGATTTTTCGTGAGACCACCCCACTCAACTTCGATACCATCTGAAAATCCAGCTCAGCCAAATACATGAGAACCCCATCACACCATGACTATCCGGAAATGACAAGGCAAGGTTGAAATTCACTATCACACCTAGCAAGACCCATGTGAATGACAACAAGAGAACAAAATACACACATGCATGTACCATGCATGCCAAATCTAGAAAGGAAATCACACATGCAAATCGATACCTGTAAGTAATCATGTTGTAGCCAATCCTTCTCTTCCTTGCTTGATCTTTTCTTCCCTTTGCATTATTTGTCCTTCCTTTAATTTCCTTGATCCAGTGCTAGAGTGCTCGAAGAAAATTGTAAGTGTGAAAGAGTATGAGAGAGATAATAGAGAGAGCTCCAAGCTAAAAATGACAAAAGCTATGAATTGATCCTCATCCTTTTTATCAGTGAGGCCTCTAATTTCTTCAATTTTCCATTATTTTCCTCCTCATGTGCAACCTGTGACCTTTCACCTTCCTTTTCTCTTATTTTCCATTATTTTCATAAATAAAATGTCAATTAATGCCTCTTGCCTTTCAAAAGCCTTTGCCATTGCCTTTTCCAATTTCCTTAGGCATAATAAATCAAATGAAAACCCACACTAGGATGTTTTTCCCAACATTCAACTTGGAATATGTTTTGCATGACTATGGTATTATTTTTTCCTTTATTACTTTTTATTACATGGATTTTTGGTGAGGGTTGTTACAGAACCTTCCCCCTTGAGGGAACATCGTCCTCGTGTGAAAATTCTATAATATAGAATCTTACTGCAGCTAATGATTATATTTAACCGTGTTAAATATCAAAATAAAATATGCTGTAGACTTCACAATGCATAACAAATATGAAAGAAATAGCACAAGTATTCAAACATAGACACCGTTATTTTTGGACAATTGTCCTCGAAAAACACAATGTGGGAAAACTGATGCAACAGATTTGAGGGTTTCTCTATTATGCAGAAGTTTCAGTACAAATGTGTGATTGTGATTCTTTTTCAATCACATGAATAAATATGATAGGAACAGACCAGTGAGACAATTATCACTCTACCATGAAGTTTCGGAATTGACCTACACTTGCTCTAAGTAACTCTGCGTGAACTCTGCGCAGTGACTGCATCCCCTATGCTGTCATTGCGTTATTGCTGCTATTGTTTCTTATGTATGTCTTAGTGCTCATAATTGGGTGAGACTAGAGTGTTCTCCTCCTCCAGAAAACGTCCTCCAGAAACTGAATGAACCCTCAACTACTCCTCTCCAATTGAAATCAAACTCCCTTTGTTTCTCTGTGCTAGCCTAGCGTAACTGCTGCTGGGCTATCACTGCGTTACTACTAGTGGCTCCCTCCTTCCTTCTCTTCCTGTACTCTCTCACCTCCATAACCCTTCCTCCTGAAGAATTCTCCTTCCCCTCTTTGCAATCTAAAACCATTTCAATTCTTCCTTAGACTTGAAGAAATCGATCTCTGGATTCTTTCTTCATCTGATGTCTCTTCCAAATGCCCATTGAGCTCTCCTTTATAATCTTTCACTGAGTCATCAACGGCCAAGATTAAATCATAATCAAGGGCTAAGATTAACTGAGAGTTGATCTATGTATTTATCTAGAATATTCTCACCTGATTCAACTGATACACTTTAATTAATTAGTTTCCATAAGTTTAGACTTAGGAAACCATTAATTTTTTTTTAATTAATTAAATTAAATAATTTCTAAGAGGAATCTCCCAAAACAATTTCTGGGTATTGTGGAATACAAGAGTCATAGCCTATATGTAAAATATCAAGGCTAGAACACACCTGATGCTACCATAAATCAACACTCCCTCTTAGCGAGGAAGGTGTTCTTGCATACAACACAATGTATTGCTCTAGATATTGTAACATCTATTGCTGAGCTGCTGATGTCTGACACTGCTCTCCACCAACAATGCTCAAATGCTGGATCTGAACTGCTCCTGACCCTACATGCTACTGCCAACTGCCACTAAACTACAACTCCCTCTTTCAACTGCGTTGAAGACCCACTGACTATTGAGATGGATTTTCAGTCATACCCAACTGTTCTCTAAACTGAGTGAACTTAATCCTCCCCAGAGTTTTAGTGAGTATATTTTCTCTCTGTCCTCCTGTGGGAATGTACTGTAGCTATACTGCCCCACGCTGAACACAGTCTCTGAGAAAATGACACTTGATGTAAATATGTTTTGACCGATCATGAAATACTTGATTTTCAAAGAGTTTGATACAAATATGATTGTCACAATAAACGCTAGTCGGCTCCATCCTGCTCTTGAATAGACTCAAAATAATTTTCCGAAGCCAGATGGCTTCAAATGTAGTTGTACTAGCTTCCATGTACTCTACTTCATCTATGATCAATTCTACTGACTTCTATTTCCTGCTGCATCAGGGCACCATTCCTGATCCAACGCTGAAAAAGTACCCAGAGGTACTTTTCCTATCTACTGAGCTTCCTGCCCAATCTGCGTCTGTGAATCCATTGAGTCTGACATCCTCTCCTTGGCCATACCTTATACCAAATCCAACTATTCCTTGCACATACCTCAGGATGTGCCTTGCTGTTGCCCAGTGCACTCTTTTGGGTTCCACCATGAATTGACTAAGAGTTTTGACAACAAAGCAAATGCCTGGTCTGGTGTTAACCATATACATTAATGACCCGATGGGCTGTCTGTATAAGGCGAGGTATACTTTTGCATCTTCTGATGCATTTATATTTTTCCAATTGGTGATCATGGGTGTGGCCATGGGCCTGCAATCCTACATTTTGAACCTCTTCAGAATTTCCACGGCATACCTCTTCTTTCCCATGAAGATATCTCCATTCTTATGACATACCTCCAATCCTAGGAAGTAATGCATCAACACCAAATCCTTCATGTCAAATTCTACTTCTAGAATTTGTTTGCAATCCTTGATGAGCTTAGATGATCCAGTGAGAAACAAATAATCTACATATAGTACTAATACTATTGGCTCATCCTCTACCAGCAAAAAGTAAATATTGGGATCTGCGTCACTCTTGACAAACCCAATTTTTTGCAAATAGATATCTATTCGACCATACCATGCTCTAAGAGCCTGATTGAGCCCGTACAGGGCCTTCTCCAATCTTCATACATGAGAATTCCTTTCATGAGTCTCAAAACCCTCTGGTTGTTCAATATATACCTCTTCCTCAATCTCTCCATTCAAGAACGTTGCCTTGACATCCATTTGATGAATCTCCTGGCATCCCACCTGCGCTGTTAAGGATACGACAGTCCAGATGGAGGTATATCTGGAAACTGGTGTGAAGGTCTATTCATAGTCAATGCCTTCCTTCTAAGCATACCCTTTTCCCACGAACCTAGCTTTATATTTCTCTACACTACCATCTACAACATATTTGATCTTGTAGATCCATCGTGATCCAAAAAATGATCTGCTATGAGGTATGGGCACAACTTCCCAGATGTCATTTGTCATGATAGAAGCATACTCCTCTATCATGGCATCTACCCATACTTGGTGCTGGACAAATTCTTGGAAGCTGGAGGGTTCCTTTGAGTGACCAAATCCTGGAAACTATCAGGTTGTCTACGCTGCCTGTTCCCACTCCTGGGATTCCAATGAATTTTTCTGCATCCCTCAGTATCTGCCGAGCTTCCCTATTGATCCGACCACTGGTTGAAGGCTGCTCTCTCAACTCTTCCTCCTAATCTGGCTGTTCCTCAGATTGAGTATTCTCCAGATCTTCTTCTATGGAAACGTTAGCACCTGTACTGGGTACTAAAGTCTATCCTTCTTGGTGCCCATTTTGCTTTTGGAGAAAGGGAACTTCTGCAGTTTGATCCTCTGCTGGAAAATCACGTGATTTCTAAAAAGCTCTATCCTCCATGAACTTAACATTACGTCTTATCAAAAACTTTCTGTTGCTAGGAATATAGATCCTATATGCCTTGGAGGTTTGGCTGTATCTTACAAGATACCCCCTTTCTGCAGTTTGATCAAGCTTACTTCTCTTCTCACTTGGTACATGACAGTATGCCATGCTACCAAATATCTGAAGGTGCCCTACCTTTGGTTTCTTCCCTGTGAAAATTTATTCAAGAGTATTCTTCCTCAATGCTCTATGAGGAGTCCTGTTCTGGATGTACACTGCCATGTTGCAGGCTTCTGCCCATAAATATCTGGGCAATCCAATGTCGAACAACATGGCCTTGGCTATGCCTACACTTGTCCCGTTTTTCCGTTCTTCCACACCATTCTGCTCACGATTGTATGGTGTAGTCCACTCCCTCCTGATGCCCTCCTTTGCGTAGAAATCTGTGAAACCTCCATCTATGTACTCTCCACCATTATCTGAACACAATGTCTTGATTTTCTTCCCCATCATATTTTCAACAAGAGCCTTGAATTATTTGAACTTTTCAAAGACTTCATATTTTTTCTTCAGGAATTAAATACAGGTCTTCCTAGTGTAATCAATAAATGTGAAAAATTATTTTCCACCCTTGAGAGCGTTAGTGGAAATTGGTCCACAGATATCTGAGTGTATCAGTCCTAATATGCTTGCTGCCCAATTTTCACTTCTAGGAATGGCTTCCATAACATACTTCCCAAGTACACATCCTCGACATACATCATCATGCTCAGTGCTGAGAACATGTATCCCAGCAACTCTCTCTTTGAGCATCTTCAATGCACCATGGTGCATGCCCCATTCTTCTATGCCAAAGTTCATTTAACCCTTTCTTGTCTTCAAGATTACTACCGATTAGTGCCATTGGAGATTCAAGCTACAACCTGTATAGTCTGTTGCTCCTAACACCGATCTGCTTTGTTTTCTTCCAGCTTGGGTGTTTGACATATGTCTTGTTCCCGATAAATTATACACAATACCCTTTGTGCTGCAACTGGGATACTAAGATTAAATTCATCCCAAGCCTAGGCACATGTAGTACATCTGTGACTTTGACAGCGGTTTCGGCTTCCGTCTGAAACACTATGGTTCCTCTCCCAATTGGAGTGCATTTTGTGCTATTCCCCATAGTGATTTGGAAGTTCATATGCTCCTACCTATAGCTTGAGAAATATTCTCGTACTCCAGTCATATGAGCTGAAGCCCCGCTATCAATATACCAGATTCCTGCAGATGCTCAACTTGAATCAGCATGCACAATCCTCTTCTAACCTAGAGGATAAAACATCTAAGTCTGCCATACTTATTTGTGCTTTATCTCACCTGTACTGCGTCCCTTCTGAAGCTTCTGGTTTGCGCAGTCTATTCCTTGACCCTGATTCCTTTGGATCTGACAGCTCTGATACCATGTGAAAATTCTATAATATAGAATCCTACTGTAGCTATTGATAATATTTCTTCTATTGCATTCATTCACAATTATTTAACATTTCACTGTGTTAAATATCAAAATAAAATACGCTGCAGACTTCACAATACATAATCAATATGAAAGAAATAGCACAAGTATTCACACATAGACACCGTTATTTTTGGACAATTGTCCCCGTAAAAAACCAATGTGGGAAAACCGGTGCAACAGATCTAAGGGTTTCTTTATTATGCAGAAGTTTTAGTACAAATGTGTGATTGTGATTCTTTGTCAATCACATGAAGAAATCTGATAGGAACAGACTAGTGAGACAATTCTCACTCAACCAAAAAGTTCCAACATTGACCTGCACTTGCTCTGAGTAGCTCTGTGTGAACTCTGAACAGTGACTGCGTCCCCTACACTGCCACTACGTTACTACTGCTATCGCTGCTTATGTCTGCCTCAGTGCTCACAACTGGGTGAGACTAGAGTGTTCTCCTCCTTCAGAAAGCGTCCTCCGGAAACTGAATGAAACCTCATCTACTCCTCTCTAACTGAAATTGAACTCCCTTTGTTGCTCTGTGCTGGCCCAACGTAACTGCTGTTGGCCTATCACTGCATTACTTCTAGTGGCTCCCTCCTTCCTTCTCTTGCTATACTCTCTTGCCTTCAAAACCCTTCCTCCTGAAGAATTCTCCTTCCCTTCTCTGCAATCTAGAACCACTTCGATTCTTCCTTATGCTTGAAGAAATCAATCTCTAGATTCTTTCTCCGCCTGATGTCTCTTCCAAATGCCCATCGAGCTCTCCTTTATAATCTTTCACTGACTCATCAACAACCAAGATTAAATCATAATCAGGGGCTAAGATTAATTGGGAGTTGATCTGTGTCTTTATCTAGAATATTCTCACCCGATTCAACTAATACACTTTAATTAATTAGTTTCCCTAAGTTTGGACTTAGGAAACCATTAAAAAAAGATTAACTAATTTAATTAAATCAGTTCTAAAAGGAATCTCCCAAAACACTTTCTGGGTATTGTGGAATACAAGAGTCATAGCCTATATGTAAAATCTCAAGGCTAGAACACACCTGATGCTACCTTAAATAAACACACCAGTGTTCAATGACACATATAACCAGAAAGACTGTTGAAAATCAAAACGTACTTCCCATGGAACATTATAACTTAGTCCATTGCAGTATTTGCAATTAAAATCCTACTGAAAAGCAACCAACTTGACAACATAACAACATGACACCCATACTGCTTATTGGAGCTTTATAACACAACTTGTTGCGGTAATTACATACATATGCATATACATAGACGTGACCAAACACAACATCAAAGCATATACCAAGACTGATTTGCCTCAACCGGAAAACAAGGAAGAATACATAGTCTACATCTGATCAACCATGTTCCATGTAGCTTCATTGGGCCCACAATGATTACACTACACTTTAACCTGCTCGATTGCTCATTTTCAAAGCATGAGCATATTTTTCTACAAAATACATTGAGATTTTGATTGGAATTCTCCTTCAGGTTCCACTTGCAATAAAAACCAACCACTAACATGATCAAAACCCTTAACATGTATTTCAAGCAACGATACATGGAAAATATAATGAAATTTCAGTATCAGAGGTAGTGCAAGTCGATAGGCCACTGACACACTCCTCTCAAGGATCTAAAAGGGCCCACAATATTTAGGTGCCAACTTGGAACATGATACAATCCTCAAGGAGCTCTTGTTGGGCTTAATGTGCAAGTACACCTACTCCCCAACCTGAAACTCCTTAAATTCCCTGTGCTGATCTACATGACTTTTCTGCCTGTATTGTGCCGCCTTTAGATTCTTTTTGATAACCTGCATTTCATGTTCTACCAACATATCCGGTCCTATCAACACCTTGTTAACTAGATCACTCCAACTTATGGGAGTGTTACTACTCTACCCATAAAGTGCCTCAAACAAACTCATCCTCAACAACTCCTCATACCCATTGCTGTAAGAAAACTCAAGCAGTGGAAGATACTCTTCCCACTTCCACTGCTGATGCATCACATACATTCTCAACATGTCTTCTAAAATCTTGTTGACCCTTTATGTCTGTCTATCTTTCGAGGGATGAGATGCTGCGTTGAAGGCCAAATCTGTATCCAAACCTAAAATAACTCTTTCCAGAATCTAGAAGTGAATTTAACATCTCTTTCTAAGACAATATTCTTTGGTACATTGTGCAACCTAACTACTTCCCTGATGAATACCTGTGCCACATCACTAGTTGAATACATATACTTCATAGGGATGAAGTGCGCTACCTTTATCAACCTTTCCACCACAACCATGATGAAATCATGTTGTCTATATGTCCTTCGCAAAATTGTGATGAAATCCATAGAAATGACCTCCCATTTCCACTCTAGAATCGTAATAGGCTGTAGTAATCCACCTCGATGATTATACTATTCTTTTACCTGTTGAAAATCCAAGCATCTTGCCACAAACTATGCAACTTCTTTCCTCATATTCGGCCAATAGTAAAAATTATTCATTGCTATAATGTTTTTTGATATCCTGGATGACCTGAATACGAATTAACATGAAATTCTCTCAAGATAAGCTTCTTGAGCTCATTGTTTTCTGACACATAGATCTCGTCCCTAGATCTGATCAAACCATCTGCTGTGAGATGATAGTCAACATCTTGATCAGTTGTACCATGTTGTAACTTGTGCTTAATCTCTCTATACCTATCATCATGATGTCCAACTTATAAGATCCAATCCTGTAGATATGTCCCATAAGAACTCATAGTTGCTATGTGATTTACTTGTACTCTTCTGGTAAGAGCATTTACAACCATATTTTCCTTTCCCTTAATGTACTTGATCTCAAAGTCAAACTTACTGATCGCTGCCAACCATCTAGATTGCGTAGAATTTAGATTCGGTTGGTCAAATAAGTACCTGAATCCACTATGGTTTCTCATCAATACAAATATCCTACCAATAAGATAATGTATCCACATATTCAATGCAAGGATGATCGTTTCTAACTCAAGATCATGTGCCACATAATTTTTCTTGTGCTCATTCAGTTTCCTTGATTCATAACACACTACCTGACACTCCTGCGTAAGGACTCCACCAAGTCCTCTATTACAAGCATCGATGCACACCACAAACTCTTTATTTGGATCTACAATATTGAGAATTGGAGCATTTGTCAACAACTTCTTTAACTGCTCAAAATTTTTTGCACAATCCTCTGTCCATTCAATTTTTTTACCTTTCCTTTGCAATGATGTAATAGAATAAGAAATATGCGAGAAGTTCCTGATATACCTCCTGTAATAACCTGCTAACCCCATAAATGACCTTACCTCATCCACATACCTAGGAGTTTCCCACTCCAAGATAGCATTTATGTTTTCCGGATATATTGCAATAAATTCCTTGGAGACAACATGCCCCAAGTAATGTACCTTTGTTTGAAAGAAAATACATTTGCTAATCTTGGCATACAACTAATTCTCTCTTAGCAACCTCAACATTGCTGCTAAATGTTCAACATGCTCTTCCTCATTCTTAGAATATATCAATATATCATCAATGAACACAATAAAAATCGTTTCCAGATAAGGATGCAACACACTATTCATCGAGCACATAAAAGTAGCTGAAGCATTAGTCAAACCAAACGTAACTACAAAAAACTCATAATGCCCAAACCTGGTCCTGAAAGTGGTCTTGTAATTGTCCTCTTCTTTGATGCATACTTTATGGTATCCTAATCTCAAATCAATATTCGAGAACACTGTTGCTCCCTTCAGCTGATCAAACATGTCATCAATCATCAACAATGGATACCTGTTCTTGATGGTTATCTTGTTCAGTTGCATGTAATCAATGCATAGCCTTAGAGTACCATCCTTCTTCTTCACAAAAAATACTTGTGTGCCCCACAGTGATACACTTGGCCTAATGTATCCTTTGTCAAGCATTTCCTTCAATTGAAACTTCAACTCTACTAACTCTAGTGTGCTCATCCTATATGGTGCCTTTGATGTTGGTGCTGCCCTTGGTACTAACTCAATAGAAAATTCCATTTCTCTATGAGGTGACAACTCTGAAATATCTGCGGGGAATACACCTTGAAGCTACTATAAAACCAGGTACCTGCTCAATACCTCTGCATCCTCAACATCTTTACCTTTGTCACTAAAGATATGCACTGTAAACAATGCACACCATTTTATGTGACTGTGATTTTCCTACATAGTTGTGACCATTCTAACTAATGTTTCCTTCTTCATACCCTAGAAGATTCTCTGTTCTCCATTGTCATCCAAGCACTCAATCGCCTTATCATATAAATCCACCTTGGTCCTACGAAGATACAACCAGACCATACCCAACAACATACTATATGATCCCAACAAAAGTACATTGAGATGTGCTGATGTAGGAATACCATTCATTGACTCAAATGCACAAGACCTTATCTAATGACAAACTCTTTTATTTGTATCTGTATCCAACTACACTAACCAATATTTTGCATGCTCTTCTTTATTCAAACCACACTAACGTAACTATAATTAGATCCAAGGTCAATCAAAATAGAAACAACTTGATCACAAAGCTTACCATCCATCTTGATAATAGATGTATGGTGATTCACCTGCTTATTTAATCCAATGTTGCATAGATACAAGGAATGCTCTGCCCAAAATCCCCAATATTCTGCACCTCCTGTGCATTGTAAATCTGGGGTCTAATAGCTTGATAATGCGAAACTCTCTCTTAAGATGCTCCTTACCACATACCCAACACTTTAATGGTCCCATACCATCACCTTTATTATTTTACCCTCGAGGCAGCACCCCATGTCTCTATCTAACTACGTTGAACCTCTTGTAAGGAACCACATTCTTTTTGTCATCTGCATCATGGGCTCTTATTCACTTCAACTGCCATTTACCTTTAGCCTTGTCTTTCCTTTCCAACCTTGCTGAGACTTTGTCTTGCACTTTAATAGCTCATAACAATGCTTCAACTTACCAATGGCTTCTTCAAGTGACTGAGGCTCATCATATTCAATTTGATCTCTAAATTCTATTGGTAATCCACTGAAAAATCTCTAAAATTTGGTTTTCTCATCCTTAAGATACGATACATACCTCAAGAACTCCAACAACTTAGTCGTGTACTCGTCATCTATCATCAATCCCATCTTTAGCTCATATAATTCCTTAGCCTTACTGTCGCAACACCTTTCTAAAAATTATTTCTTCCTGAAAAGTCTCTTGAATTCATGCCAACTCAACTATTCTGTCTTGATATCTCTAACCCGCTTCACATCTTCCCACCAGATGTTCGCTTTCCCTTTGAGGCTGAAGATATATATTTTGGCGTTCATGTTCTTTATATAATCATGCAACTCGAATAATTTCATCATTATAAGTAACCACACCTTTGCATCTTCCGACTTCTTCAAATATCAAACAAATGTAGGTGGCTTGGCTTTCTTGAAATCACCTGGAAAATATCCCCTAACACTCCTCCTATAAGGATGATAATGATGATGATCGTGATACTTGTCAAAACCAGAAATAGAATAGAACCTATGTCCATCACCTCTCTTGTCTGGTGTGTCCAAGAACCTGCCATCTCTAATCGTGTCATCTCTATCCAATTTGTGACCACCATGACACTGACTAATATATGCTCCATTAGTTATGTTCTCTTGTCCATGACTGATCCTAAGCGGTCCCTGTCTCTGCAGATCTAACAAACTATGAAGGATGACTGTATTAACCTCTGCTTATTTCTCCCGTGCCTGAATGATCCTGTCATTGCCTGCCTTACAACTTCTTATTTTTGCCTTCAAACTTCTCAAAGTGTCTACTATGTCAGGAGAGTACATATAACCATGTTTCTCATATGATCTATAAGGAGAATCTCATGAAATGTAGTATACCATCTTGCTAGTCATTTTTTATCTTCTTCCTGCAAGTATACAATGTCAGCTAAACCAAAATATTAACATAACCAACATACCTCAATATAGTTCAGGGGATGCTATCTCATCAGCAAGGTCAACCATATTAGCACGATACATGTATAATCATAATCATAGTAGTATATAAACATCATCTCAAGCATTATCCAGTTACCATGCATGAAAATACCAACTGCATACCATGAACTCATGCATGACAAATATAACCATGACAATGCATGCACACATCCACATGGACGACAAACATTTACAAAAAATTCATATTCAACTAGCATGCATTCACGATGAGCACATTATGGCAACAACATCATCAAGTGTTGCATGAAAACACAACTACAACAATGACCATCACCATGTATACATAACAAGAACATGTACAACAAGCATGCATGCATGACAGTCATATTTCGCCCATCCAGTCCAAGGGGTGAACCATGCTCTTATACCACTCTATAACACCCTCCTCCCACATTTACCCAAGATAACTAGTCCACTAGGGTAAACATATGACAAAGAGTTACTATGACATGATTCAACTTCCTAAGTGCAGTCAAGGAAGAGGAGTTGACAAGACAAGACAAATCTAGCCTTCCTTAGATGCTACAGGAACTTCAAGAGCCAAACAACCCTTCCAAGTTCTCAACCCTTGAGATAACTTGTTGTTTGACTAATTTAGAGCCCTAGTCACACTGATGACAATCCCTCCATGCAACTGCAACCTTTTTCAAGGTGTTCTGTGTCGGCGATCCCGAATTCTAAGCGAATTTTTCAGGGCCATGACTCAGGCCTCTGCCCAGAACTTCATGAAACTTCCACAAATGATATATAACATGATGACGAGGCCTCTAATGCAAAACTTGAACAAGGATCTAATCTGACAAGGCCTAGCCATGAAAAACATTCTGTCAAACATATCATGAACATGTAATCTACAGGCCATATAAACACATAGGAGCACAGGGACTTCATAATTATCTGATATTTGTCAAGAAGGCCTGGTTCCCTCTCATAATAGCTGCAATATCATCTATTAGGTCATGCATTCATTGTCATTCATTTACTAAACAAAACATAATGAGATCCATAACTCAAGTCTGTCATAAACAATGCTTATGACCAAAGTATAACCAACATATTAGCAATGATAGAAAAACCATCGAGATCACATATTAACAAGCATATTTACACAAAATAAATAAGAGGAAAATAACTCTTATTAACCTATGCAAAATGCAACCAGGTTTGGGACTTCCACGTACCATTTGACCATATATTGGGCTGAACTAAATATTTATTTTAGCCAATCACCCCCGTACCATATTCGAAGCATGAATGTGGGACTCACAACAAAACCAATCAAGGCTTCCTCAGGAATTACCGCAATCCCACAAAGGGATTCCTAGGCCCAAAAAATAAACATACCATAGAGGATTTACCGCAATCCCGCCATATATCAGTTAAGGGATCACTACACCTTAACAAACATGGATGCCTCTGGATCTCTCCACCTAATCCATGAGGAATTTCTATGTCTCCACTCTCTAGGCTTTACCGTGTATCCTTCCATAACTGGTCAAGGGATTCCTAGGCCTCACAAGAGCATACACCTCTAGGCTTTACCATGTATCCCTCCATTACTGTTCAAGGGATTCCTAGGCCTAACGAGGCTCCATCCTCTAGGATTTATTGTGTATCCTGCCATAACCAGTCTAGGGATTCCTAGACCTAACAAGGAGGTTCAAAACCAGGCTTTACTGTGTATCCTGCCATTACCAATGAACGAATTCCTAGGCCTTGTGATTTTTCCTGAGACCACCCCATTGAGCTTCGATACCATTAGATAATCCAACTCAACCAAATACAAGAGAAATCCATCACACCATGGTTATCTGGAAAATGGCAAGGAAAGGCTTAAATCCACTATCACACCTGACAACACCCATGCCAATGACAACATGAGAACCAAATACACACATGTATATACCATGCATGCAAAATTAGCAAGGAAATCACACAGTCAAATTGATACCTGTAAGTAATCCTATTGTTACCGCTTGATCCTGCTCTTCCTTGCTTGATCTTTGCTTCCCTTTGCCTTCTTTGTCCTCCCTTTGTTTCCTTAATCCAATGCTAGAGTGTTCCAAGAAAAATTTAAGTGTGAAAGAGTACGAGAGATAGAATAGAGAGAGTTCCAAGCTAAAACTGAAAAAAGCTATGAATTGATCCTCATAAGTATTTTTATCAATGAGGCCTCTAATTTATTCAATTTTCCATTATTTTCATTCATTTTCCTCCTCACATGCAACCTGTGACCTTTCACCTTCCTTTTCTCCTATTTTCCATTATTTTCATAAATAAAATGTGAATTAATGCCTCTTGCCTTTCCAAAGCCTTTGTCATTGCCTTTTCCACTTTCCTTAGCCATAATAAACCAAATGAACACCCACACTAAGATTTTTTGCCCAACATTCATCTTGGAATACGTGTCCCATGACCATGGTCTTATTTTTGCCTCTATTAACTTTTATTACATGGATTTTTTACAACGGTTGTTACATGATTTTTTCTTCATGGATAATGGAAGAGTTTTGACTTTTATTTTGAATGGTAATTATAAATAAAATCTAAATCACTAAATATTTTATGGCTAAGAATTAAATGATAAATAATGTGATGGTGATTAAGAGGAATTTGTTTGACTTTCTAATAGACTTGGTGATGCATTTTTCTTTCCTATTTAGATTATGTAAAATAAATATCTATTTTTATGTTCTTATAAGTAAATTATTTACAACAGACATGTCTTTATCATTGTGAAAGTGATGTAATATTAGCTATGAGAAATGTGAAAACATGAATTTTAGTGACTATCTAGTGATAAGTATGTGGAAAAAATAATATTTCTTAAGTTGTTCATTAAGAAATAATCAAATATATTATTTATATTTCTTAAGTTGTTCATTAATAAATAATCAAATATATTATTTGTAAAAAAGTTAAATCTAATATAGTATGATTTTTGTGTTATTTAACTCATATTTATTATTAAAAAAAGATAAATTTAAACCTCAATAGCAAAAGATTTAATCTCATTTAGTGATTGATAAATATGTGATTAAGATGGATCTATAGTGGTTTTCTATCTCTATATATAGACCGACCATAGTGTATTTTTTCATTATTTAAATTGCATTTTGAATAATTTATTATTATTAATATTTTATATTAAAAATTGAATGAGTTACACATTTTCGTGAACCAACTAAAATATTTTACCTTTAATTGTTTTTTCCTTGTGAGTATTGAAATATTTTACTAATTAGGTTAAAATGAATATGAATGAAGTATCTAATCAATACAAAAATATTTATGGTAATTTTACAATTATATATTCAACCATACTAAACTCGGTAAATTATAATTTTTAAAGTAAGTCATTTTGCATGTAGTTTCATATATATAATTTTGATATAAGTTCACTAATACATAATCTATAAGAAATATTATTTCATAAAAATAAACATCATGATGATAACCATCTAACAAACATAAATATCATCTAAGATACTCATTCAAATTCACTACCATCATCTAATTATATACACCTCTAGCACATATAAGCATCATTAGCTAACACACAAATCTAATAATCTAATATGGCATCATCACTGTTATCACATCTAACCAAACACAAGCATTATAATCTAACATCATCACCACACACATCCTCAAATTAATATATATCTCAAGTCAAATAATTGCTATCAAATACACATCTATCTGCAAGCACATTAAATGAAAGTGGTTCATCGTCTCTCTCTGGAGAAGCATGAGGCACCACCACCAATACTAGGTGATCATCATGAGGCAAATGATGATGAGGTGGAGTAATACCAAAAGGGTCACCGACACCATGACCATGATCCAATATGGTGGTACTACCAAAATCATGATCACCACCCTCATCATCATGATCCGATGGGCTAACACTGTGTGAAGACTCATGTGAGGTATTTGTTGGATGCCCTGCATCCCTCCTCGCTGTCAGTAACTTGGTAACTCTGACGATATGATGCATAAGAGTAATCATATCATGTATACAGTCCCTTAAGAGCTCCATGAGCCTAGGATTTGCCTTGATGTCTAGAGCCCTCGTAGGGAAAACTCTGTAACACCCCCTTCCCACATCTACCCACTTAACCGGCCAACCGGGGTAAACATGTGACGAGAGGCTACTATAATGAGATTCAACCTCCTATGTGACCTTAAGGAAGTGGAACCGATGGAAAACAAAAGCTACAGACCTTGTGTAGCAACCACAACACCCCTAGGAGGTAACCCAACCATTCATGCCTCTAACCCATGGATCACACTGACATTTTTACCCCCTTTGAGCCATAGCCGCAGGCATAACACTGCATTCCAGGGGCTAGGAGGCTATAGCCGTAGGCATAACACTAAATGCTAGCGGCTAGTGCCCCAAAAAATTAGTTTTGTGCCTGCATCTCCAGGATTTGAGCCACCTTTTCAAGTCCAGAGCCCAAGTTACTTCATGAAAACTTGAGGGATGGTAAATAACAATAGGAAAATGATACAAAATCATTCACATCAACAAGAGCTCATGTGTACCCCTCCTACCCATGACGTGCATTTTTTCAAACATGTCACAAAAATTGAATCTACAGGTGTAAAAAACAAATTTAAGCATAGGGGTATCATACTTGTTTGAGAATCGCTAAGAAGCATTTCTCCCTTACATCATTAGCTGTAATACAATCTATTTGACCATAGATACATTGTGCATTCATTTACAAGTAAAAACATGGATAGAGCCATACATCATCACTGATAAATACATGCTTATAACCAACACAATAATAACATAAATAAAATGGATACAACAACAATAGAATCCACATAGAAACTAGTACATTTGCATACCAAAAACCAAAGGAATGAGATCTTCATTACTGAATGTAAAAACCAACCAGAGATGGGACTTCCACGTTCCACCCGATCGTAGATTGGCTGAGCCAAATATCTCTTTAGCTAATCACTCGCATGCCATATTCCAAGCATGAATGCGGGACTCAAACTGAAAGAACCAACCAGGGCATCCTGGGGCTAAAACACCTCACCCTTATCAATCATAAACCAAGATTTTTAGGTCCCTATAATACTAGTGTATCCCCTTATTGTTATTGTTAGTATAGACCCCTTATTGTTATTGTTGTTCCCATGTAGTCCCCATATTGTTATTATTATGCCCCATAGAAGCCTAGTATTGTTATTGTTGTGCCCTTACATTGTTATTGTTGTGTCGGCTAAGATTATATTGTGACCCATTGAATTCCTATATATAGAAAGAAGGTTTTTTCATTTGTATCATCCAAGAATTGTTCATTTTTGTAATGTAAAGGAGGTTTCCCCCTTGAAGAGGCTTATTTCTAAGTCGTTGATCTATCTTTTCTTCTATTTTGTGAGTTGGGTTCATAAC
Organism: Pinus albicaulis; assembly: GCA_034641835.2. NCBI lineage: Eukaryota > Viridiplantae > Streptophyta > Pinopsida > Pinales > Pinaceae > Pinus > Pinus albicaulis. The sequence continues at coordinate 1,165,155,937 of CM076582.1, forward strand.
AAGGATTTACCGTGAACTACACCCGATCACTAGGCCAACACAGGCATGGATATCACCGAATAATATTTCTTAAGTTTTTCACTAAGAAATAATCAAATATATTATTTGTAAAAAAGTTAAATATAATATAGTATGATTTTTGTGTTATTTAACTCATATTTATTATTAAAAAAAGATAAATTTAAACCACAATAGAAAAATATTTAATCTCATTTAGTGATTGATAAATATGTGATTAAGATGGATCTATAGTTGTTTTCTATCTCTATATATAGACCAACCATAGTGTAATTTTTCATTGTTTAAATTTCATTTTTGAATAATTTATTATTATTATTATTATTTTATATTAAAAATTGAATGAGTTACACATTTTCGTCTTATTAAGAACCAACTAAAATATCTTACCTTTAATTTTTTTTTTCCTTGTGAGTATTGAAATATTTTACTAATTAGGTTAAAATGAATATGAATGAACTATCTAATCAATACAAAAATATTTATGGTAATCTTACAATTATAGATTCAACCATACTAAACTCTCTAAATTTTATTTTTTTAAAGTAAGTTGTTTTGCATGTAGTTTCATATATATAATTTTGATATAAGTTCACTAATACATAATCTATAAGAAATATTATTTCATAAAAAATAAACATCACGATGATAACCATATAACAAACATAAATATTATCTAAGATACTCATTCAAATTCACTACCATCATCTTATTATATACACCTCTAGCACATATGAACATAATTAGCTAACACACAAATCTAATAATCTAATAGGGCATCATCACTGTGATCACATCTAACCAAACACAAACGTTATAATCTAACATCATCACCACACATATCCTCAAATTAATATACATCTCAAGTCAAATAATTTCTATCATATACACATCTATCTGCAAGCACGTTAAATGAAGGTGGTTGATATTATCTCTCTGGAGAAGAATGAGGCACTGCCACCAATACTAGGTGATCATCATGAGGCGAATGATGACAAGGTGGAGTACTACCAGAAGGGTCATCGACACCGTGACCATGATCTGATATGGTGGTACTACCAAAAGTATGATCACAACCCTCATCATCATGATCCGATGGGCTAGCACTATGTGAAGACTCATGCAAGGTATCTGCTGGATGCCTTGCATCCCTCCTTGCTTCCAGTAGCTTGGTAACTCCAATGATATGATGCATAAGAGTCATCATATCGTGTAGATAGTCCATGAAGAGCTCTAGGAGCCTATGATTTTCCTTGATGTCTCGAGCCCTCGCAGGGCAGACTCTGTAACAACCCCTTCCCACATATACCCACTTAACTGACCAACCGGGGTAAACATGCGACAAGAGGCTACTATAATGAGATTAAACCTCCTATGTGACCTTAAGGAAGTGGAACTGACGGAAAAAAGAAAAAAGAACCTACAGACCTTGTGCAACAACCACAACACCCCCAGGAGGTAACCCAACCATTCAGGCTTTTAACCCATGGATCACACTGACATTTTGATCCCCTTTGAGCCATAGCCGCAGGCATAACACTGCATTCCAGGGGCTAGGAGGCTATAAACGCAGGCATAACACTGCATTCTAGGGGCTATGAGGCTATAGTCGCAGGCATAACAATGAATGCCAGCGGCCAGTGCCCCAAAAAATTAGTTTTGTGCCTGCATCTCTGGGATTTGAGCCACCTTTTCAGGTCCATAGCCCAAGTCACTACCCAAAACTTCATGAAAACTTGAGGGATGGTAAATAAAAATAGGACAATGATACAAAATCATTCACATTAACAAGAACTCGTGTGTAACCCTCCTAGCCATAACATGCATTTTGTCAAACATGTCACAAACACTGAAGCTACAGGTGTAAAAAAAAAATTTAAGCATAGGGGTCTCATACTTGTTTGAGAATCGCTAAGAAGAATTTCTCTTTTACATCATTAGCCACAATACAATATATTTGACCATAGATACATTGTGCATTAATGTACAAGTAAAAACATGGATAGAGGCATACATCATCACTGATAAATACATGCTTATTACCAACACAATATCCACAGAAATACAATGGATACAACAACAATAGAATCCACATAGAAACCAATACATTTGCATACCAAAAGCCAAAGGAATGAGCTCTTCATTACTGAATGTAAAAACCAACCGGAGATGGGACTTCCACGTTCCACCCGACCATAGATTGACTGAGCCAAATATATCTTCAGCCGATCACCCCCATGCCATAATCCAAGCATGAATGTGGGACTCAAATTGAAAGAACCAACCAGGGCATCACGAGGCTAAAACACCTCACCCTCATCAATCATAAACCAAGATTTTTAGGTCCCTATAATAATAGTGTATCCCCTTATTGTTATTGTTATTATAGCCCCCTTATTGTTATTGTTGTGTCCATGTAGTCCCCATATTGTTATTATTATGTCTGATAGAAGCCCACTATTGTTATTTTTGTGCCCTTACATTGTTATTGTTATGTTGGCTAGGATTATATTGTGACCCATTGGATTCCTATATATAGAAAGGAGGTTTTGTCATTTGTATCATCCAAGAATTTTTTATTTATGTAATGTAAAGGAGGTTTCCCCCTCAAAGAGGCTTATTTCTAAGTCGTTGGTCGATCTCTATTTTGTGAGTTGGGTTCATAACATTTGGTATCAGAGCAAGCTAAGAAGTATAATAAATTATCGCTAAAGTAATATGGTCCTTACAAGTTGTTTCAAAATTTTGGTACTATGGCATACAAATTGAGCTTCTAGCATCTTCCCAAGTGCACCCAGTTTTCCATGTTTCATGCTTAAAGGAGGTTATAGGTGACAGAATTATGGTTCAAATAATATTACCAGAAATTGATGAGGAAGGAAAAATCATATTGGAACCTAAAGTAGTCACAGAAGCAAGAACTCGAAAACTATGAAATCGATCAATTTCAAACTATCTCAGTAAGTGGAAGAACTTACTTGCTGACGATTCCACATGGGAAGATGAGAATTTTATACAGAAGCATCCAAAAATAATCAAGCATTGATGACAACACTTGTTTGAAGGAGAGGGGCATGTTAGGTCCCTATAATATTAGTGTATCAACTTATTGTTATTGTTAGTATAGCCCCCTTATAGTTATGGTTGTGCCCAAGTAGTCCCCATATTGTTATTATTATGCCCCATAAAAGCCCACTATTGTTATTTTTGTGCCTTTACATTGTTATTATTATGTCGGCTAGGATTATATTGTGACCCATTGGATTCCTATATATAGAAAGGAGGTATTTTCATTTGTATCATCCAAGAATTGTTCATTTATGTAATGTAAAGGAGGTTTCCCCCTTGAAGAGGCTTATTTCTAAGTCGTTGATCTATATTTTCTTCTATTTTGTGAGTTGGGTTCATAACAAGGATTTACCGTGATCTACACCCGATCACTAGGCCAACACAAGCATGGATATCACCAGATTCTCTCCGCCTAATCCGTGAGGAATTTTCCTGTCTCCTAGTATCTTAGGCTTTACCACAACCCACAATCTGAATCAGGGGTTACTAGACCCTAATTTGAGATATACTCTCAAGGATTTACCGTATATCCAAAACCCGGGATTCCTAGGCCAAAATGGAGAGCAAAGCACCTCTCAAGATTTGCTGTAATCCAAACCCAGATTACCAGGCCCTAAACCGAGGCAACACATGAACCTATTCCATAATCATTTCTAGATCCACCTCACTTAACTTCAAATCCATCTGAAAATCCATCTAAAATAAACATGAAAACTCTAGAACACCATGGCTATCCGGAAATGGAAAGGCTAGGTTGAATACACTGTCACACCTAGAAAAACCCATGCCAAGACAGAAAAGAACCACTTGCAATACCATTCATGCCAAATCTAGCAAGGAAATCATACATGCAAATCAATACCTACAAATAATCCTATTGTAGCTGCTTTATCCTTCTCTTCCTTGCTTGATCCTTCCTTCTTCTTGATTTCTTTGCCTTTCTTGATCCAATACCAAAGTACTCCAAGAAAGCTCTAAGTGTCCAACAGTATGTGAGAGAGAGAGAGAGATAAAATATAATGAGAGTCATAAGTGTGAGCAAAAAAGCTTGCCAACTGATCCTCATAAGCCTTTTTATAGATGGGGCCTCTATTTTCTTCATTTTCCTCCGCACATGCAACCTGTGACCTTTCACCTCCGTTTTCTCCTAATTCCATTATTTTCATAAATAAATGTGCCAAAAATGCCATTTTTCCTCTCCAAAGCATTATCCATTGCCTTTTCCAATTTCCTTTAGCCATAATAACCGAAATTAACACCCACTAGGATGTTTTTCCCACCATTCAACTTGGAATAAGTGTTCCATCAACCATGGTTATTATTTTTAACTTTATTACATGGAATTTTCACCAGGGCTGTTATAGAACCATCCCCTTTGGGGGAACACCGTCATCGGTGTTCAATGACACCTACAAACTGCTAAAAAAAAAACATATTGCCTATGGATATTTATAACACAACTCGTTGCAGTATTTACAATGAATAACCTGCTCAAAAGCAAAAACCATCATGATAACCATACCACATACTAAAGCTTTATAACATAGCTCATTATGATATTTATAATAACAACCACATATACTTAAGAATATTTGCTTCAACCAACAAATACCCATACTATCTGTGGAGACTTATAAATATATCTCGATACAATATTTACAATAATATACACATATACACATTTTCTCAACTAGAAAATAAAAGGATACGATTCCCGTATCAGCATCAAGGGAATCCATAGGTTCACACCTCCACCCTAAAGTAAAAATAGGATTCACTTTCTTCCCAGAAAGTCTAGACTCCACCGTTATAGTCAAAGTCTGCATCCAATGTTTAATGCTACAATCCTGCACTACTGTACCCTTAGTGAATAGTTATCGACTCATTGTTCTAGAGCAGACTCCCAATGTGCATTTGATTCCATCTGAAAATGATAATGACAAAAAAAAATCCATCCCCAAACTTCCCTTCTCTGCTACACAGTCCCTCTGGAAATCCGATAATCCCCTTCCATGCAATCAATCACCTTCCAAGTTCCCTAACATCCCGAATGCAAGCGATCCATCCCTTGGCAAGGATTCCTCACATTGGAAGTTCAGAAAGCCAAGGCATATACCTGCCTCAAACCATCATACTGGTCATAACATGCTCGAGGAAATCAATGGACATTATTGGGTACCAGTGTCCCACAATGGCCCTGCTCTTGAAGTGCTTTTCCAGCATACTGCTGCATGTTTCAATTCCTTTTGTTGACGCTGCTAGTTCTTGTAGTCGGTTTCAACCACCCAACCAGGTATTGCATTATTTCCTGTACCAAGCACATAATTTCCATTAGACTCAAAACAAATTGAAATAAACTCAAATCATACCTCATTGGTAGCTCGTCAATAAGGTACACTTGAAATCCTATTTACTTCTTGTCACACAATTCAAACTAGCTGTTTGATCAAATAGTCATGTATAAAAATATCACATCCGATTATCTTAAAGAAAAACCATCATAGGTCAAAATCATGAACCACATGAAATCATCATAAACCATAATCGTAAATCACATGTAACCATCATAAGTCAGAATCATAGATCACATGCATAATAAAACTAAAATAAAATACTGACACTTATCCTTCATCGACCCTTACTTATGCCTTTGTTCTTTTGTACTCATACTAGATCGGTTGCCACACTCGGAAAGCACCCAGTTCCTTTGCTTCTTTTCAATCATGTACACATACACACAATGTACAACACGTACATCCACACAATACATACACCCACACCGACATAAGACACATACATCTATACCCGGTGTACAATACAACACAACACATACGTCTACACCGACATACAACACATACACTTACACCTGGTGTACAATACAAAAAAATTCATACGCCTACACCGACATGCAACACATACACCTACACTCGGTGTACAATACAACACAACACATACACCTACATCCGGTGTACATCACAATATAATAGATATACATATGCAAAGTACAACACAATGAATACACATGTCACGATGTCACAACTACACCATGCACATACATAGTACCGCATGCCTGCAACAAAACATGTACGACATGCAAAAATACCACATGTATACCAGTACCATATGCATAACATGTACAAAGTACCACCTGTACCCAATACTACCTGCACAACGTGTGCATAACATCACATGTACACAGAACAACCTGCACAACGTGTACACAAAGCCAAATGTACACAACAACACCTATACATTGTGTACACAATACCACATGCACATAGCACCACATGCATGACATGTAAATGACACCACATGTACATAACACCACATGCACGACATGTACATGACACCACTTGCATACAACACCACATGTACAACATGTACACAACACCACATGCACACAATACCACATGTACAATCATGCACACAACACCATATGTACATAGCACTGTATATACAACATGTACATAGCGCCATATGTACAGAACACCACATATCCAACATGCACATAGTACAATATGTACACATCACCGCACATCCAACATGTACATATCACCATCTATACCTAGCACTGCATATGAAACATACACACAACACCATATATACAACAAACATACAACATCATATGTACACAATACTACATATGTTACATGTACACATCAACATAAGTACAATCACTAAATATACAACAAGCGTAACATATACACAACAGTAGGACTGCACATCCATAGACCACACGCTAGCCCCCACAAGAAACCTTGGTTATAGTGTCTTTCCACTATACACGCTTATCCTACCATGCCACAGGTCACATTAATTTCACTTCGCTGATGTACCCCTCAGCATTACTTGTCCATAACATAAAAATAGGCATAGTACAAGCATATAATATCAATTCATGTTCTCATGATACTGACATCATATATCTATCAGGGTTACTCTTCCCACTTGTCTCCTCATAAGACCAAGAACCTCTTCATGCCATTCACCTACATAAGAAATCATTACTCCACAAGAATTATTCGTGACAACCCTACCATACAGTGACATAGATACATAGATACATACATATATATAATCATTAGCAAAAAAAATAATGATCTTGTTAGAAAAAAATATAAATAAACACAATATACATATAAACATTAGCATTAGACAATCATAATCCACGATGAACCTGTCTGACACGACATACATACATACATGTACACATATATAAAGATCAACATATTCATGATCACAACACAATTGCTAGATATCATAAGGTCTAGGTTAAGAGAACTTCCTTTATTCATGCACCACATGCACAACGTTTGAGAACAATAGTTCCCAACATAGCCAACGCATTTAATGCCTTATATATGCTTAATTTACCCTTTCTGTTACCTTCTTCATGTCTGTACTTCCACCATCCATTTACCACAATGGACCCAACCAGTCTAACTGACTTTCATATTCTTACCTTCCCCCGCGCTTACTCATGCACAGAGCTTCATCTAGGATTTACATTACCTATTGGGTACCACACATATCTCCCCAAGATCCTTTAACTTTCCTCTTTCCCAAACCAATTCCAAATACACTCAAAACATAAAAGGAAAGAACAAGAACAAACAATAAGAAGACCATGAGAAACCAAAAGCAATACGAAACCACAGCAAAGTGGCATGGCCATGCACTAGATGCAATCATGACCGCAAATCAAGCACAACAAATCACAAGAGATCAAAAGCGTAAGACTTAACAAAAAACACCATGAATGAATCTCCATGGTTCCCAGGGAAAGCTCAACTTGAGCCTTCTTCAAGGTTTCATAACAATCTCTTTGTCATGCAATCCCCTGCATCATGTTGCCATGAACACATAACTATTAGTGCATAAATAAATATAGCAATATACCGGTTATCTTACCTTGTTGTGCCAAACATGATGCCACGTAATTGAACACACATGTTATCCACATGTTCTAAAGATCAAGACAACATATATGTTAATTTGAAATTAACATTTACCAAGTCTAACAAGCATGTCATAATAAAAAATCAACTCACATTCATGATTCATAATACATACTGCTACAACTATCACCTACTTACACTCAAGTACATATTAGTTGTTTCAATGCATACGTGTTCTTAAAACCGTCTTAAAACAAGATCATTACTTCATGCAATCTTATAGACACATATTCATATCATATGATTAATCAAACTTTCAAACAACTATAAACGTAACATCTTAGATAAATCAACTAGATGACATAATAGACACCCAACACTCAACACCAGATACATGACATAATCAAACAATTAAGCATCAAGGTAGACGATATAAGCAAGCTCATACATTAATGTATCTCAAGGGAGGATATTTTTTTTGCACAATCAATCTAGTTAGCACGATATAACTTCACAACACATCAACTCAAACACAAATAAGATCATGATATCCACAACAATAACTAACTAACATGTTCACATCATAAGCTCATAAACAAATGTCATTCATGCATAACAATCACAAATGCACAATCAAACTAGATTAGTATGACATAATATCACAAATAAGTCGAATCATACCTAAATGTTATAACCCTAACCATCTGCCTAGGCCAATCCAATTTAGCGTGATACATATAACATCAAGATATTCATGCTATAACCTTAATCATCAAGTTAACTAACATATAACAACAACAAGTTAACATATAACGTACTTATCAACAACATATAACATAATAATCAAGTTAATACTATGCTTGAATAACCAACATGTTTACATATGATCACACTAGTTAACTAGCATCTATCATGTATGTAACCATAACATCAACATAATGAAAGACATACACATAGCCATAATTCATATGACTACACTTATCAACTAGCATTTATCATACATATAACCAAAATAACAATAGAATGAAAATCATACAAGTAACCCTAATGCTTACAAAAACCATGAATCACATACCTGCATGCCAAGCATACAAACTTGTATGACGATCTGCTCTTACCTCGAGGTCCAATGCTACAAATTCACTTTAATGATCTACATCTCTTGCTCTATCTTGGCCAACACATTAGCATCATAACATACCAATATCATCATGATGACATAATTGCATATAATGAACTTATGCACAACAACCTTCACCAAACCAATGCAAACTTGACCATATGCACCCACTTGACATGTATAACCAATCATGAACGACCAATGCATGTCCCACATATAGCATCACATAAGAAAACATACACAGACAACACACAAGAATGACCAATATGTGACCTAGCATAAAGAAACAATGCATGCACAACATGTAGCAACATGTAAGCAAGTGTTCACAAACAATACATAAGCAAGAACCACACATAACTAGTCATACACTCATGAAAACATGTTGAAAACAACACCATCAAGCCTTCCATGGTGACACCACTACCACCATGGCCAACAAAACGTGGATGCAACAAGAACATACACCCTAGGTATGAGAAACACATATGCAACCAACAGAAAAGCATGACCAACACACCGCCCATCTAGTCCAAGGGTTGAACCATGCTATGATACCACTCTGTGGTATCATATATCAACTAAAGAGAACAGGGAGTAGACATCACCCAAAGAGAACAAAATCCAGACACTGCCCAAGGAGAGTGCAACCACACTCTGATACCACTCTGTAACACCCCATTCCCACATCTACCCAAGTAACCAACCAACCAGGGTAAATATGTGACGAGAGGATACTATAATGAGATTCAACCTCCTATGTGACTTAAATAAGTGGAATCGACGGAAAACACAACCTACAGACCTTGTGCAACGACCACAATACCCCAGAAGGTAACCTAACCATCCAAGCCTCTTAGCCATGGGTAACACTAACATTTTTACCCCCTTTGAGCCATAGCTGCATGCATAACACTGCATTCTAGGGGCTAGGTGGTTATATCCGCAGGAATAACACTGCATGCCAGCGGCTAGGGCCCCAAATACTCAGTTCTATGGTTGCATCTACGGTATTTAAGCCACCTTTTCATTCCCATAGCCTAGGTCATTGCCCAAAAATTCATGAAAACTTAAGGGATGGTAAATAACAATAACACAATGATACGAAAGAAATCACATCAACAAGAACTTGTCTAGACCCCTCCTAGCCATGAATTTTTTTTTTTTCAAACATGTCACAAACATTGAATCTACAAGTGTAAACAATAGATTTAAGAATAGGGTTCTCATACTTATATGGTAATCACTAAGAAGAATTGCTCCCTTACATCATTAGCTGCAATACAATTTATTTTACCATAGATACATTTTCCATTCATTTACAAGTAAAGACATGGATAGATCCAACATCATCACTGATCAAATACATGCTTATAACCAACACAATAACCACATAAATACAATGGATAGAAAAATAATAGAATCCACATAGAAACAAGTACATTTGCGTACCAAAAACCAAAGGAATGAAGTCTTCATTACTAAATGTAAAAACCAACCGAAGATGGGACTTCCATGTTCCACCTGACCATAGATTGGTTGAGCCAAATCCCTCTTCAGCCAATCACCCCCATGCCATATTCGAAGCATTAATGTGGGACTCAAACCAAAAGAACCAACCAGGGAATTCCGAGGCTAAACCACCTCACCCTATTCAATCATAAATCAGGATTTACCATGATCTACACCCAATCACTAGGCCAACAAAAGCATGGATATCACCGGATTCTCTCTGCCTAATCCGTGAGGAATTTTCCTGTCTCCTAGTCTCTCAAGATTTACCGCAACCCACAGTCTGAATCAAGGGTCACTAGGCCATAAAACGAGACATACTCTCTAGGCTTTACTATATATCCCAAACCTGGGATTCCTAGGCCTGAATGGAGAGAAAATTTCTTCTCTGTCTTTACTGTAATCCAAACACAGATTACTAGGCCCTAAACAGGGGCAACACATGAAACAGTTCCATAATCATTCAGAAATCCACCTCACTTAGCTTTGAATCCCTCCGGCAATCTAGCTAAACCAAACACGAGAACTCCACAACACCATGACTATCCCTAAATGGCAAGGACTGTCACACCTGGAAAAACCCATGCCAAGATAGAAAAGAAACATATGCAAATAATATTGCTATAGCTGTTTGATCCTACTCTTATTTTCTTGCTCCTTCCTTCTTCTTGCTTTCTTTTCCTTTATTGATCCAATGCCAAAGTGCTCCAAGAAAAATCTAAGTGTCCAAGAGTATGAGAGAGAGAGAGAGAGAGAGAGAGAGAGAGAGAGAGAGAGAGAGTAGAATGAGAGCCATAAGTGTGAGCACAAAAGCTTTCCAACTGATCCTGAGAAGCCTTTTTATAGATGAGGCCTCTATTTCTTCATTTTCCGTTATTTTCCTTCATTTTCCTCCTCACATGCAACCTGTAACCTTTCACCTCCCTTTTCTCCTAATTTCCATTATTTTCATAAATAAATATGCCAAAAATACCATTTTTCCTCTCCAAAGCCTTAGGCATTGCTTTTTCTAATTTTATTTAGCCACAATAACTGAAATTAACACATGTTAGGATGTTTTTCCCACCATTAGAATAAGTGTCCCATCAACCGTGGTTATGATTTTTAACTTTATTACATTGAATTTTCAGCAAGGTTGTTATAGACTCCCTCCACCAAAAGTCTAGACAGTCGATCACAATAGTGTAACACTCTCCTCCCACATTTACCCAAGTTAATTGGGTCACTGGGGTAAACATGTGATAAGAGGCTACTATGATCTTATTCAACTTCCCATGTACAATTAAGGAATTTGAACCGACACAACACAACCAATCTAAATTTCTACACATGCTACAAAACCCTCAGGATCCATCCAACCCTTCCAGGTGATCAACCCCTAAGACAAACTGACATTTTACTGCATTAAAGCCTCAATCACTCTAATGACATGGGGATGCATGTGACTGGGATCCTCCAGTCGCTCCCACAACAAGGGCATGCCTGCGACTAGGGATTTTTCTAGGTAGTTCTGTGCTAGTGACTCCGGATTCTGTGCCACTTTTTTAGGGCCAGGACTCAGGCCATTTCCCAGAACTCCATGAAACTTCCAGAAATGGAAATTAACCTCAAAACAATGATACAAATGCAAATACTTGAACAAGGACTTGAATGGAACCCTACTAGACATGCCATGCATTTCTTCAAAGATGTCACAAATATGCATTTTATAGGTCATAATAATATATTTGAGCATAGTGGTCTCATACTTATCTGAGAATCGCTAAGAAGCATTGATGCCTTATCACATTAGCTGCATTATCATCTATTAGGTGATATATTCATTTTTCATTCATTTATAAATCAAAACATGATGAAAGCCATACAATACATCATCACTGTCATAAAGCATACTCATATCCAACATATAAGAAACATAAATAATAAGGATACAACAACCATAAATGCCACATATGAACCAATACATTTGCACATAAAATACCATGGAAAGGAACTCTTATTAATGAATGCAAAATCCAACTAGGTTTGGGACTTCCACGTTCTACCCGAGCATAGATTTGATGAACCAAATATCTCTTTAGCCAATCACCCCCGTGCCATATCCCAAGCATTAATGTGGGTCTTATAATCAAAATCAATCAGGTCTTCCCGAGGCTACACCACCTCACCCTCATCCATAGAACTAGGATTTACTGCAATCCACATTGGATCACTAGGCCCTAAATAAACATGGATGCATTCAGATATCTCCACCTAAATCGTGAGGAATTTGTCTATCTCAACATATCAACTTTATCGTGTATCCCACCATTACCGATCAAGGGATTCCTAGGCCTATAAGGTCTCCAACCTCTGGGATTTACCGTGTATCCCATCTCGATATTCTTAGGACCAATATAGGGTATTCACCACTGAGATTTATCGTGTATCCCACCATTCACCAGTTAAGGGATTCCTAGGCTCAATCGAGGTGTTCACATCTAGTCTTTACGTTGTATCCCATCCTGGGATTCTTAGGCCTTGTGAATAATCTTGAGACCACTCCACTCAACTTCGAGTCTATCCATAAATCTAGCACAACCAAATACAAGAGAACCCACCACACCATGGCTATCTAGAAAGGGCAAGGCAAGGCTGAAGAACACGCACCTGGAAAAATCCATGCCAATGGAAGTAAGAGAACCAAGAACACACATGCATGCCAAAACTAGTAAGGAATCCATACATGAAAATCAATACCTACAATTAAACCTGTTGTAGCCGCTTGATCCTACTCTTTCTTGCTTGATCTTTACTTCCTATTTGCCTTATTTTCCTTTATTGATCCAATGTTGAAGTTCTCCAAGAAAAATCTAAGTGTCCAAGAGTGTGAGAGAGAGAGAATAAAGAGAAATCTCCAAAACTAAACTAAAAAAAGGTTACACTGACAAAAGGTACCATCTAATCCTTAAAATCCTTTTTAATGATGCCTCTTTTTTCTTCATTTTCCATTATTTTCCTTCATTTTCCTCCTCACATGCAGTCTGTGACCTTTCGACTTATTTTTCTCCTAATTTCCATTATTTTCATAAATAAAATTCCAATTAATGCCACTTTTCCATTGCCTTTTCCAGTTTCCTTAGCCATAATAAACTAAATGAAAACCCACACTAGGATGTTTTACCCAACGTTTAGCTTCGAATAAGTGTCACATAACTGTGCTTATTATTTTTCTTTTATTAGCTTTTATTACATGAAATTTTCACCAGGGATGTTACAGAACCCTCCCCCTTAGGGGAACATCGTCCTCAGTGTTCAATGACACCTACAACCAACAAGAATGCTAAAAGAAAAACATACTTCCCATGGAGCTTTATAACTTAGTTCGTTGCAATATTTACAATGATCAACCCGCTGAGAAGCAAACGAACATGAAAACATAATAACATGACACCCATAGCGCTTATTGGAGCTTTATAACACAACTCATGGCAGTATTTATATCCATATACATATGTACATATACCAAAAACATATATCAAGGACATTCACTGAACCAACGAATAGAGAAGGATACATAGCCCGCATATGATCCGCCATCTCCCATGTAGATTCATCAGGCCAAAAGTGCTTCCACTGCACTTTAACCTACTCGATTTCTTGGTTCTAGAGCAAGAGAATCTTTCTCTACAATATACACTAAGGTTCCAGATGGAATTCTCTATTTGGATCCACCTACAATACAAACCATTCAATCACACGATCAACATATTTAACATACTTCTTAATTAATGACACATGGAAAACATCATGGAATTTCACTGTCGAAGGTAGTGCAAGTCAATAGGCTACTAGTCCAATCCTTTCAAGAATATTGAAAGGTCCAAAAAATCACAGTGCCAACTTGGAACTTAATCCAATCTGCAAGGATATTTTCTTGGGCTTGATGCGCAAGTACACCTATTCCCCAACTTGAAACTCCTTAAAAACCTATTTCGATCTGCATAGCTTTTTTTCCTGTCTTGTGATGCCTTTAGATTCTTCTTTATTAATTGTATTTCTTGTTTGATGTCTGCTAACATGTTCGGTCCAATCAACACTCTGTTCACTGGATCACTCCAACTAATGGGAGTATTACAACTCTGTCCTTACAATGTGTCAAACAGACTCATCCTTAGTGATTCCTGGTAACCATTGTTGTAATCAATCTCAACCCTTTGTTGATGCTTCACATACATCCTCAACATGTCCTCCAATATCATATTGACCCTCTCTTTCTGTCCATATGTTTGAAGATCATAAGTTGTGCTGAAGGCCAACTTTGCACCTAAACCCACAAACAACTCCTTCCAAAACTTGGAAGTGAACTTTGCACCCCTTTCCGACATACTATTCTTTGGAACACCATGCAATCTGACTAGATCTATGGTTAACACCTATGCGACATCACTAGCTGAATAAATAGTCTTCACTAGAATGAAGGGTACTACCTTAGTCAACCTATCCACCACAACCGTGATGGAATCATACTGTCTAGATGCCCTTAGAAAACCTGTAATGAAATCCATGGAAATGACCTCCCATTTCCACTCTGGAATCATAATCGATTGTAGCAATCCACCTGGATGTTTACACTTTGCGTTTACCTGTTGACAGTCCAAACATATAGTTAGAAACTCTGCCACATCCTTCTTTAGATTCAGTCAATGATAAGAATTCTTCACTACTATCAATTTCTTTTGATATCCTACGTGACCTGAATACGGTTTCCCATGAAACTCCCTCAAGATAATCTTCTTGAGCTCACTACTGTCTGGCACATATATCTTGTCTCTAAATCTGATCAAGCCATATGCTGAGAGATGATAGTCCACATCTTGCGCACCTGTACCTGCACATGTACTTGTACCACTACCATTAATATTATGTAACCTATGCCTAAGCTCTCTATACCTATCATCATGCTGACCTGCTTGTAAGATCTGATCTTGTAAGTATATCCCATAAGAACTCATAACTGCTATACGATTCACCTGTATCTTCTTGTTAAGAGCATGTGCAACCCTATTCTCTTTACCCTTATTGTACCCGATCTCAAAGTCAAACTCACTGATCATGGCTAACTATCTAGATTTCCTAGCATTCAGATTCATCTGGTAAAACAAGTATCTCAACCCATTGTGATTACTCATAAATACAAACCTCCTGCCTAGAAGATAATGCCTCCACATATTCAACGCATGGATGATCGCTTCCAACTCAAGATCATGTCCTAGATATTCTACTTGGGCTCATTCAATTTCCGTGACTCACAGTGCACTACTTGTCCCTCTTGCATAAGGACTCCACCAAGCCCTCTCTTGCAATCATATGTACATACCACAAAATCTTTGTACGGATTTGCAATATTTAACACTCGAGCATTTTTTGATAACCATTTCAACTACTCAAAACTCGCTGCACATTCCTATGTCCATCAAAATTTCTTACCTTTCCTTTGCAGTGAAATAATAGGATATGAAATCCAAGAGAAGTTCCTGATGAACCTCCTATAATATATTGCTAGCCCCATAAATGATCTTACCTCATTCACGTTTCTAGGAGATTCCCATTTTATTATAGCTCTTATATTCTCTAGATCCACTGCTATACCTTCCTTAGGAC
Organism: Pinus albicaulis; assembly: GCA_034641835.2. Classification (NCBI taxonomy): domain Eukaryota; kingdom Viridiplantae; phylum Streptophyta; class Pinopsida; order Pinales; family Pinaceae; genus Pinus; species Pinus albicaulis. The sequence continues at coordinate 1,165,172,197 of CM076582.1, forward strand.
TACATGCCCCAAGTAATGTACCTCTATCCGAAAGAAACTACATTTTCTAAGCTTAGGATACAACTGATGCTCTATTAGAAATATCAACAATACTGCTAAATGTTCGACATGTTATTCCTCATTCTTAGAATATACCAATATATCGTCAATGAATACAATAATAAACTTGTCTCGATAAGGAGGCATCACACTATTCAACAAGCACATAAAAGTAGTTGGAGTATTGGTCAAACCAAATGGAACTACAACAAACTCATAATGCCTGTACCTGGTCCGGAAAATTGTCTTGTAAATGTCCTTTTCCTTGCTGTGTACATCATGATACCCAGATCTCAAATCAATCTTCGAGAACACTGCTACTCCCTTTAACTGATCAAATAAGTAATCAATCCTTGGCAACATATATATTTTCTTGATGGTCACCTTGTTCAACTTCCTGTAACCAATGCATAACCTGAGAGTACCATCCTTCTTCTTCACAAACAATACTGGTGCGCCCTATGGCGATACACTTGGCCTAACGTATCCATTGTCAAGCATTTCCTTCAATTGCAACTTCAGCTCTACTAACTTTGAAGTGCTCCTTCTGTACGATTCCTTTGGTGCTGGTGCTTCCCATGGTACCAACTCAAAGGAGAAGTCCACTTCTCTGTGAGGCAGAAAATCTGAAATCTCTGCTAGAAACACATCCTGAAACTATTGTAAAACTGGGTACCTACTCAATATATTTGCATCCTCATCCTCCTTACTTTTATCGCTAGAAATATGCACTAAAAATAACATACATCCTTTCTTATGATTACACTTTTCCTGCATAACTATCACCATTCTAACTTATGTTGTTTTCTTCTTACCCTGTAAGATTCTTTGTTCCCCATTGTCATTCAAGCATTCAATAGACTTATCATAGTAGTCCACCTTAGTCCTACAAATATATAGCCAGTCCATACCCAAAATCATACTATAGGATCTCAACGCCCATAAATTCAAATGTGTTGATGTAGGAATACCATTTAGTTCAAATGCACAAGCTCTTACCTAATAATGAACTCTCTTCTTTGTACCTGTAGCCAACTATACTAACCAAGATTCTACATTCACTTCTTTATTCAAACCACACTTATCCACCAAGTCAGGGTTAACATAACTATAATTAGATACAGGCTTAGTCAAAATAGAAACAACTTGATCAAAAATCTTACCGTACATCTCAGTGATAGACGCTTGGTGATCTTCTTGCCTATTATCTAGCGTTGCATAGATACAAGGAATGCTCTACCCAACATGCCTAACAGTCTGCGCATACTGTGCATTGTAAATATGAGGCCTACCAGCCTGATAGTGCAGAAAATCTCTCTTGCTATGCTCCTTACGACATATCCTACATTCCAACCATCCAATACCATCACATCTATTCTGTTGCCCTCTAGGATATGACCCATGTCCCTGTCTAGCTACGTTGAACTTCATGTAAGGTCCAACATTTACTTTCTCTTTTGCATTCTGAGGCCTTTTTATTTTCTATTGCATATTACCTTTACCTTTATCTTCCACTTTCCATCCTTTTTGAGATTCATTCTTATGCTTTGAATGCTCATAACAATGCTTAAGTTTCCCAATAACTTCTTTAAGTGACCGAGGCTCATCATACTCAATCTCATCTCTAAATGCTAATGGAAATCTACTGACAAAGCTTTGAACTTTAGTATTTTCATCTTTAAGATATGGTACATACCTCAATAGCTACAGGAAATTAGTCATATACTCTTCATCTATCATTGATCCCATCTTAAGCTCATAAAATTCCTTGGCTTTGCTGTCATAGTACCTCTTCGACAAGTACTTCTTCTTGAAAATTATCTTTAATTCATGCCAAATCAACACTTCTGTCCTGATGTCTCTGACCCACTTCACATCTTCCCACCATATATCTGTTTTACCTTTTAGGCTAAAGATAACTACTATGGCCTTCATATTATTGGTGTCCTCATGCAGTTCAAAGAACTTCTTCATCCCAAGTAACCATGCCTTTACATCCCCTGACTTCTTCAACTCTCCATCAAAAGTAGGTGGCTTCGTTTTCTTAAACTCATTCGATAATTATCCCCTATCACTCCTCCTGTAAGGGTGATAACGATGATGATCATAAGTCCCATCAAAACCATAAATATAATAGTACCCGTGTCCATCACCTCTCTTATATGGAGTATCCAATACTCTACCATATTTGATCATGCCATCTCTATCTGACCTGTGACCACCATGAGACCTACTTCCATATGCCCCATTAGTTTGGTTCTCCTGTCCATGGCTGATCTGATGTGGCCCCTGTCTCTGCAATTCTGAAAAAACTCTGAGGGATTACTACATTAACTTCTGCTTGTTTCTCCAGTGCTTGCATGATTCTATCATTGTCTTCTTTGCAACTTCTTACCTCTACCTTCAATCTTCTCAACGTGTCTGCTAAGTCAGAAGAATACCCAACACCATTCTTCTCATCTGATCCATAACGATAATCTTGTGAACTGTAGTCTACCATATTGTTATTCATCTTTGATATTTTCCTGCAAGGCATACTATGTCAGCTAAACGAAATCATAAACAAACCAATGTACTTCAGTATAATTCATGGAGGATATCTCATCTGCAAGACTAACCAGATTAGCACGGTACATAGATAAACATAAACATAACAACATATCCATATCATCCTAGCCATAGTCCAGTCATCAATGCCTGACCATACCAACCACACATCATGAACTCAACAATGACAACTACTACCATATTAATATATGCATAACAACATATAAACACTGACATGCATAAATCATGCCTAACCGACATACATTCACAACAAATAAATTTAGCAATGACACCTTCAAATTTCACATGGAGAAACAACTAAGACCATGACTAGCACCATGCATATGCAACAAGCACATATACCACAAGCATAAGAACACATATGCAACTGACATGAGTGCATGACCAACACATCGCCCATCCAGTCCAAGGGGTGAACCATGCTCTGATACCACTCTATAACACCCTCCTCCCACATTTACCCATGTTAACTGGTTCGCTCGGGTAAACATGTGATGAGAGGCTACTATGATATGATTCAACTCCCCATGTACAGTTAAGGAAGTGGAACCAACACAACACAACCAATATGACCTTCTACACATGCTACATAACCCTTAGGAGCCATCCAACCCTTCCAGTTGATCAACCCCGGAGACAACCTAACATTTTATTGCATTAAAGCCTCAATCGATCCCATGACATGGGCATGCATGTGACTCAGACCCTCTAGTTTCTCCCACAACAAGGGCATGCCTGCGACTGGGGACTTTTCTAGGTAGTTCTATGCCATCGTATCCAAATTCTGTGCCACTTTTCCAAGGCTAGGACTCAGGCCACTACCCAGAACTCCATGAAACTTCCATAAATGAAAAGTAACCTCAAACAATGATAAAAATGCAAATACTTAAACAAGGACTTGACTGGACCCCTACTAGCCACAACATGCATTTCATCAAACATGCCACAAATATGCTTTCTACAGGTCATAATAACATAGATGAACATAGGGGTCTCATACTTATATGAGAATTGCTAAGAGGCATTGATGCCTTATCGCATTAACTACATTATCATCTATTAGGTCATATATTCATTGTTCATTCATTTATAAATCAAAACACGATGAGAGCTATACATCATCACTGTCATAAAGCATACTCATAGCCAACATATAAACAACATAATTAATAAGGATACAACATCCAAAAATGCCACATATGAACCAATACATTTGCACATAAAATACCAAGGAAAGGAACTCTTATTAATGAATGCAAAATCCAACGAGGTTTGGGACTTCCACGTTCCACCTAACCATAGATTGGCTGAACCAAATCTCTCTTCAACCAATCACCCTTGTGTCATATTCCAAGCATGAATGTGGGACTTATAACCAAAATCAACCAGGGCTTCCTGAGGCTACACCACCTCACCCTCATCCATAGAACCAGGCTTTAACACAATCCACACCAGATCACTAGGCCCTAAACATGCATGGGTGCCTCCGGATCTATCCACCTAAACCGTGAGTAATTTGTCTATCTCAAACTTTCAGATTTACCGTGTATCCTTCCATTTATAGTCAAGGAATTCTTAGGCCTACGAGGTCTCCACCCTCTGGGATTTACCGTGTATCCCATCCTAGGATTCCTAGGCCCAATCAAGGGTATTCACCATTGAGATTTACCGTGTATCCCTCCTTTCATCGGTCAAGGGATTCCTAGGCTCAATCGAGGTGTTCATATCCAGGCTTTACTGTGTATCCCATCCCGGGATTCTTGGGCCTTGTGAATAATATTGATACCACTCCACTTAGCTTCGAGTCCATCCAAAAATCCATCTCAACCAAATAAAAGAGAACCCACCACACCATGGCTATTCGGAAATGGAAAGGAAAGGATGAAGAACACCGTCACACCTGGAAAAACCCATGCCAAAGGCAACAAGAGAACCACGAACACACATGCATAACTATGCATGCCAAAAATAGCAAGGAAACCATACATGCAAATCGATACTTGCAAGTAAACTCGATGTAGCCGCTTGATATTTCTCTTCTTTGCTAGATCTATACTCCCTCTTTGCCTTCTTTTCCTTTCTTGATCCAATGCTAAAATGATCCAAGAAAACTCTACGTGTCCAAGAGTGTGAGAGAGAGATAATAGAGAGAGAGAGCTCTAAAACTAAACAAACAAAAGGTACCAACTAATCCTCAAAATCCTTTTTATTAATGAGGCCTCTATTTTCTTCATTTTCCATTATTTTCCTTCATTTTCTTCCTCACATGCAACTTGTGACCTTTTACCTTCCTTTTCTCCTAATTTCTATTATTTTCATAAATAAAATGCCAATTAATGCCACTTTTCCTTTCTAAAGCCTTTTCCATTTCCTTAGCCATAATAAACCAAATGAACACCCACTCTAGGATTTTTTTCCCAACATTCATCTTGGAATAAGTGTCCCATAACCGTGGTTATTATTTTGCCTTTATTAACTTTTATTACATGGAATTTTCACAAGGGTTGTTACAAGTAGTCCATCCTAAATTTGAGACCATCCCTACGGGCCTGGATGATCACGTCTCCCCTTTGCATCTGAGGATCATGTGCCTCACCCTCTTGGGCCTTGCCCATATCTACATCTGATCCCTCTGGTGGGGGAGGAGGCATGTTCCCAACGAATGTGTTAGTGTATACAAAATATATAGTGCACAACAATAATTAGACAATTTCATTAAACAATTTAATAAAACAAGTTAAAGAATGTGCTAGAATAAATTTTATTCTAATTAATTAACACAATAAAATGAAATTAGATTAATTTAAATAAAACACTAATATTACCTCTATCATATACAGGCTCATCTGGCATGAAGAGGATGTTGAGACACTGTATCTAATCCATCCCCGCGTATGGACATGACATTAATATAAACATGTGGTCATCCTCACTGGCCGATAGTGCCAATGCCTGGGTGAAAATCCTGGATGAATACTCTGGTAGGCTCCTTTTGGGCATCATCTGGACCCACATGTGTGTTGGGTGAAACTATTGTCATTTTAATTCCGTTGTAGTACTTTCCCAGCCATTTAATTTGTCAATCTGAGGTTCGTAGACTTACGAAGCACATGCACTATATATGCAGGACCGAAGTGGAACTAATCTAATCTAAATTACTGAAATCAAATTAATCTAGGAAGGCATTGAAATATTAACTATGCAAGCAGGAAATTACATAAAGGAAAAGCAATACAACATGTGAAGAGTTGAATGACAAACAACATATATGAGCTCACAACAATAACGCCATCTCAAATTACAAACCATGAAAGCATACAATAAAAGAATATGGATCACAGTTAAGAATTCCCCTCTCCTAATTACAAAACTATCTCTTAAAGCTAATCTAATGAACTTCTGAACTTATGAACTCCTGAGCTAATTAAAATGAAGAGAGAGCACTCTCTTATATACATGAAGAAGCTAACCATCTCATTCAACCACTCTCAACTACTTTCCCATTATTACAAGACATGATCCCTTTGAATCCTCCACACATCTCTCACATATCTTGAATAAGACATGCCAAACAAATCCTCCATGATCTTCTCCTTAGGAATAGGCTTGAATAATTATCTCCTTAATATGGTGGAGGAGATATTCAGGAGATTTAAATTAATCTTCATTTCTCTGCCTTACCAGCTCACATTCTTGAGATATGTATTAAAAACATGTATATTTTCTAATATTTAATCACCATTATATATTAAACCAGATAAGAAGTGATAGGAAGAGACAAGCCCAAATGTGTTTACTGAAAGTGATATAGTAGAGGAGTTAGTAAGTTGATGAAATAGTAAATAATAGTGAAGAAGGTGGATGAGAAATCAGAACATTTACGAAGCAGAACGTCCCCCATTTGACTTGTGCATGTCCTCATGCAACCATGCATGGATCTCTTTGGCATCTGAACTTTGGCTTTACATGATGATGTCTTTTTAATAATGAATGTTTCCGGGATATGTGCAGGGCATGAGTAACAACTTTCATTTTCTTATGGTTGGTTCTTGTGTTACAACCATGAATACAAAGAATGTTGGTTCTTGTGTTAACAACACTCATTTCGTTTTCTGTTCTCTTTTCTTATGGTTGGTGCTTGTGTGACAACCATTAATACAAAGAATGTTGGTTCTTGTGTTAACAACATTCATTTCATTTCATGTTCTCTTGCTGCAATAATAATGTAAACAGGCAAATCACCAAATGATATCTAGTACAGAGAAAGCCCTTTGTATCTTCTTTAGTATGCATTATGTTTATTAGTCATGCTGAAAATAGAGGCAGCAAAAATGTTATTAGAAAAAAATGTTGGTGATAAGTGACTAAGGATAAAAAAAATGGGAAGTGATAGTTGGTGGAAAATGAGATCATGGTTATTAAATCTGAGGTAGATATGTGGTTCTCCCCAAGCTGAATTAGTTGCATGTACTCTTTAACAGCATAAGTCATGAAAGGAAATGGAGCATGATGAGGGAATTTTCCAAAATATTCAAGTCAGCATATAAGGAATTGCATGATTAAAGATTAGAAAACAACATACTTCCACTTACCCAAGAATGATGAACTATGCAATAGGAATTTAGCTGTTGCTGCTGCTGAATCATGAAAACGTGACTAGTATCGTAGCTGTAACTGCTGTAACTGCTAGATCAGAGAATATGTGACTGTGGCTACAACTGCTGTAACTGCAACTGATGTAACTGCTCGAACATAGAAATTTTGACTGCAGCAGGATCATGAAAATGTAACTGTGAATGCTGATGTTGCTGTAACTGGAACCTGGGAAATGAAGGAATCTGAACTGCTGATGTTGAATCATGGAAAAGATAAGGGCTGAAAGTGGAACTGTGGTACTCTCATAGATCAGAATTCATGCTGCGGTAACTGCTGAGGGAGTCGTGAAAAAGTGTATAGTCTTCGTCTGCTACAAAACTGATGGTACAAATCTGATCATGCGAAAGAATGTGCTGATGTCGAGCATGAAGAGAAATCATTGGATTACCAGCCATTGATGAATGCCGTTAACCAATGCGAGGCAAACTCACCATTGATGTCAATGAGTGCCAAGGTACCCGAGCACATCTTGCGAAATGCGAATAGAGGGGTTGACGTCGAGCCATTTGCAAGATCTGATGATCAAGGGATATTGATGTATTCCCATGATTGTCAGCGAGAGAACTTGCCATTAAGGCATGCAAGTCTCAAGGTACTCAAAAGGAACTCTAGTCTATTTCCCAGATAAGGTGTTGAGGTCGATGGGGCAAGACTTGTTGAAAGGTGGGCTTTAAGGAATCCCACATCAGTCAACGCGAGTTTGTACAAAGAGATTTGGTAGGACTATAAATGGAAAGAACTCACGAACAAGCAGTGTGGATCAACATGGCGAGGAAAGCAAGGCAGTGTAATTATGGAAAGGGAATCAGTTTTATTCAGAAGGAAAACTAGAAGGAAAATGAACTGAAAAGGTTAAAGGAATGTATGCATTTCAGAAAAATTACTGTGCATGAAGTCATGAAAGATGAGGTAATGGAAAATGGGCTTCAACACAAGGATGGTCAATCAGCTTTGAAGGAGAAGTGCTACAGTGTTACTGCATGGATAATGGAAAAAGTGGAAATGTTGGTGTATCAACATGGTCACTGTGTAAAAGCAAACATCAAGAGGCGCAAACATCATGATGTTTATGGCAAGTTACAGCTCCTTCAAGCTGTTTATGAAAGCATGCTTCTCACAAAGTTCTGTGATCTTTGAAAATCACTTCAGCAGCAAAATGCGATCATGTCCGAAACCTGAAAAGACTTAGTACAAACCCTGTATGAAAACTTCGTGAAAGCATTGTAAAACATAAGATGTGAGAATAAGCACAAATGCGAGCAAAAGAAAGAAACTGTGTGTTAACCTGTCGCCTGTGCTGATTTCATCATCGATCGCTGTCAAAGTGACTTCAAGAAAACAAATTAGTGTTAAGCGTAAATACATGCATTCGTATTGTTTTCAGGAATTTATTAAAAAGTCCATTTGCAATTTTCATGAAATTAAAGGCAAAAAGAAAAAAAAAACAAGCAAAATTAAAGTCAAATCTCCATTTCTTCGCATGCTTTGCAAAATATAGCAACAGTGTCTTGGTGCTAGTGAATCTTCAGTTTCTTGCTGATTTAGTTTCTTAGATGGAACGTTAAATTCATTCAAGCAATTGGAAGTTGGGCAAAGTATGATTCGCACTGATTTGCTGCAATAATGTCACTTACTTCTCTGCAAGATTGGACCTGTACATCGTCAGATATAGTTGAATATTCAAACCATTCAATTGTAGCGTCCCTAAGTATTCAGTAACAATCATCAATTTGATAATCCAATCAGTGTTCCTAAGTTTCCTGCCATCATGAACATGAGTTTAATGAAGCAGTGTGTAAAATGGAGATAGTGAGCATGAGAAAACAATCAGTTTTCGGCATAAAATCCAGTGTAAGCATAAGAATAAAAAATTCTTCTCCAATCTTAATGCTTGGCAGCATTCTCTTCCTGAGACTGTGATTTATAGGATATTGAACCACTAGCACTTTTAAGAGGCACAACAGTATTATAAATCGGCATAACTGTGAGAAATTTAATCAACTTCAGGGACCTTGTTTGCAACACCCCGAGCCAAATCAACATCTTTTAGAGCATTACCGCTTTCATTTCCATAGCAGACACCATTGATGCAGCAACGCCTTAATAGAGATAGGAATCATGATTGAGCAGAGAAGCTCGAAACGCAGTGGGATGACAATAAAGTTGTACCAAGGTCCTTCTTTCGGATATTTCACATATTATTTCTTTCGTGCTTCGGAGGCTTTCCAAACATTTCCAACAACACCCAGAATCACGACTACAACTAACTGGAACAAAAAGATTGCACCAGTTAACTTGTCAATCATTGCATCTACAGCCTTCTGTATTACCGAGTACATGGTAACAAGAAATGAAAAGCTAAATTCTCAAGAAGCTGAGATGGTTGATTGATTTCTGACAAATCTGTTTCTTGCATAGACTTTTGAGATGTCATCCACAGAGAATGGTATACCCAAGTCGTCATCCAACAAGAACGAATTTCCAATAGCATCATTTGAATCTTCTGCCATCAACACACAACTTCTTGGGGAATCTCAGAACTTGACACTGTATGCTTGGTATTTGGATAACAAGTTGTCAAATGCGGTTTGTCATTATCCCATGGTTGTTCATACTTGTGCTTCATACTGAATGGTGTAACTTCAAATCCAACTATGCGTGCAGAATTAGTTTCAACATCCTTATGATACATCACAATAAAAGTCAAATGATTGTGGATGAAGTGCCTCTCTTCTGAAATCCCTATGTAGTTTGCTTTGAAGCCAACCCGGAAGCCATGCTCATATGTAGTAAGACTATTTCCATCAGACCTCTGTCATTAAATGCTTCGGTTCGGTTTTGCTGTAGCTGTAAATGTGAAGATGTGAAATGATAGCACGTGAAAATTCTCAGAATCGAAGAGACTCTGTCAACAAACACCACGGATTTTTGCCCTCGCCAAACATGTACAGAAAATGCTCTCTCAATTCACACACACGATTTCGTGAGACAAAAATTGGAGTCTTGTAGAGGCGCTTGCCTGACAATTTCTGCGAAAGCAACGCTTCGAACAGACACTGCAAACCCGAAACCTGCGATTATTTAATATAGGTTTTTTCTGTGTTAGTCACATAGAGTTGTTGCTTCTTGCTATGAAACAATGAGATTACGCCTCCCACTGAATGCCGATGATGGAGCTACCGCCATAACCATTATTATGCTAGTTTCAAGGCTTGTTAATATGGTCGAAATTGAATAAAGGTCATGTGATAGCAGGGCCAAATTTGAATAAATCTATTGTGAGAGCATGTGAGAGTATGTCCGGATTTGTTTGATTCAAATAGAAGAATTATTGTTGGAACATCAAGCGATTAATTGAAATGCCACTCGGCCATGTCTTGTACGCAAACCATTACGTTCAAGAATAGATAATGGAATCCAATATTCATCATTGAAAATATCTGATGTAATCGTTTTCATCCAAGAGCAGAGCCTCAATATGAACACCTTCATAACTTCCGTTCGTAATGCAAACAATGTTTGCACTGCATTCATGGGTGCACAGTCCTTCCCTTAGTTTTATAAATAGATATAATGTCCTGTACCATTCCAGCAACTTCCTCCAAGGAATGATTTGAATACTTTATGTCACCAAGGCTGTCTTCAAAGGAGTTTTGTCTAGCAGTACTTCTTTCACGTCCCACTGAAACAGGAGTTCCATTTGTTGAACCTACCTTGGCAAACTTCCCATTGAAAGAGTTAATCTCCAAAATCTTGGTACACAGTGCAGTGACAAATTTATTAAAGAAAACATGTTTTAACGCATTAGATGGATCTTGGTTTGAATAAAATCAAAATTAAGCCGAAATTCTGTCTTCATCGACGAAATTTAGGAAATAAAATTATGTAACTCTGAAATATTTTGACGACAATTTCGAAGAAACAGATGGGGTAGTTGAAATCATATATTCAAAATTTCAACCTGAACAATGTGACATTCTATCTTTCACAAAGTTTGAGTGATTTGATGACAGAATGAAAACCGGGACAATTATATAACTTACCAAGTGTTTACTTTGAAACCGGGACATCTGTGTTTTAACGCACCATGTTTTAAGTCTACGAAAAATGTTGGGTGATGAAAATGATAACTTCTTTTCTTGCTGTTGCGCCTGAAGATGAGATGATGCTCCCCAATAAATTGCGCCTGAGCGATTTGGAGACACCAAGGCAGGGGAAGCAAACGCTGGCCTGGATAGGGAATTGTTGTTAACCTGTGAAATATGATGAAAAGGTAGATGAGAATTATAGGGCGCAGTTGTTATAACGAGGCCAAGGCCCTTCTTTGCCTTTGAAATCCAGGACTGCAACAAAGCGTTCGAGCCGCAGGCCAGTCGAATGATTTCTTGATCTCAATTGTCCTGCAAAAGCGAATACCCCATGATCTTGGACACATTTTCTGGCTCTAAGCTCTGAATCCGCCCGAAACAATCGGCGTAGCATCATGCAAATCTATTTTGGGTACAAACAATGGAGAAAAACTCGCAGCTCGTAAGGAAGGAATCCGTCAAATAAGTAACAACATAGTCATTTAATCTCAAAAAGTACGCCGACAGATAGAAGATTTAGGAAAGCCAATCCATAAAAAATAGTTATCTGACCGTCATATTGATGGGATTTCGTTCCTATTATCTTGAAATGCCAAAGATAGTGTAACAACCCGTGGATTTTGGCCAATATTTTTCAATCATCCCCCGCATAGTATCCCAAATTAGGTGTGAGAAAATTCCAGCGTTCAAAATATGCAAACAATGAGAATTATCTTTTATTTTATTTCGGTTTCATTTGTTTGCTGCTCATCATTTTGGTTTGTTGTTGTTAGTTGCAGGTTTATGAACAGTGGGCGGAGAGATGGTATCGCTACAGCTTGCAAATCCAATGAAACTCACAGTTATTTTAGTGAAACGATGATCCTGGGAAATTTCTGATTTAATTGTTTTTGCAGGTTTGATCACCTAATTGCTTGCTGCAGATTTTAGTATGCCCAGAAAACACAGTTTCAGCAACTGTTCTAATAAAATGCTAGACCCAGTTTCAGCAACTGCTAGACACAGTTTCAGCGACTGCTAGACACAGTTTCAGCGACTATTCGGATAAAATCTCAGTTTATTTTTATTCAGCCTCAATTCATGGTTTATTAAAAAAAAAAAAAATTTAGCAAATGGAGAAAAGAAAAAAAAATGATTTGCAAATTAATGATAAAATCGATTAGGCATATTGCAAAACATGGAATTTATTTTTTTATTTTTTTTATTTTTTTGAATTCCTGAAATTATTCTAAATCATCCTTATTTTCTGATCCTCGCGATCGCACTAAGCACGGAGGACAGCATACTTATTCTAGGCAAAAGCAAAATTGAGAATGAAAGCAAAGCCTGCCTACTCTATACTAATTAGAATTTTAAAAATTAGTTACGTGTAATTAAATTTCCAATGAAGCCATTCACGTAGCAGTAACAACAATATATTCAATAGAAATTGTTCAACTGAAAAATGAAAATATTCCAGCGTGAATGAGTTTAATTGCTGAAACTGTAAATCAACTAAATAAAAATAAAAAAGCGAATCTAATCGAGTACTTACCTGGAACCATTGTTCGATAAAGCTTTGATAGGGACAATTTTTCTTACTTAGATCATGTTGTAGCTCCTCTTCTTCTTCCTCGATCTCCTGTTTGAATGATTGTTCGCCATTAAATGTGCAGGATTCTTCAGATGTTGAATCTTCGTTTGTTTCTTGGGGAGTAGTTGAACTTTTAATTCTTGTCAAGATCTCTTCTTCCAAGGAAAAGGAGATCCCGACTTCTGCTAGGATCTGAGTGAGTAGTTCCAAGCTGAAACTCATTGTTAAACCATGTTGAAAAAGGGATTCTTACTGCACCCAAAACTTAAATCTAAAAAGCTTAAATGAAAATAAACTAGTTTCATAAATAAAAGCACTCATGCTGAAACAGATAAAAAAACACTCTTCACAGTTGCGGAAATCAAACACACTTGCAGGAAAGAAGATCAATCAACCATAACAGAGAACAGGACCCTATTCTTCCAATAAGGAATCTTCAGCACCTGTTTCCTGATATCAGTCACACTGCAGAAAAAGAATATTAATCAACGGAGAACAGGACCCTATTCCTCAAAGAAGGAATCTTCAGCACCTGTTTCCTGATATCCGTCACACCTACATGTCCTGACCCATGAGGCCAAGCCCGTTACAGTATGTCGAACGATGCGTAGGCTGTTCCCCACGTCTTACAACCCTGTCACCTCGGAGTTAGGAACATGTTTAAACACACTTGCATGAAAAATCAAACTGAACTTCAATCCGTCGTGCTTCCCCGGCAACGGCGCCAAAATGTTGGGTGAAACTATTGTCGTTTTAATTCCGTTGTAGTACTTGCCCAACCATTTAATTTGTCAATCCGAGGTTCATAGAATTACGAAGCACATGCACTATATATGCAGGACCGAAGTGGAACTAATCTAATCTAAATTACTGAAATCAAATTAATCTAGGAAGGCATTGAAATATTAACTATGCAAGCAGGAAATTACATAAAGGAAAAGCAATACAACATGTGAAGAGTTGAATGAAAAACGACATATATGAGCTCACAACAATAACGCCATCTCAAATTACAAACCATGAAAGCATACAATAAAAGAATATGGATCACAGTTAAGAATTCCCCTCTCCTAATTACAAAACTATCTCTTAAAGCTAATCTAATGAACTTCTGAACTTATGAACTCCTGAGCTAATTAAAATGAAGAGAGATCACTCTCTTATATACATGAAGAAGCTAACCATCTCATTCAACCACTCTCAACTAATTTCCCATTATTACAAGACATGATCCCTTTGAATCCTCCACACATCTCTCACATATCTTGAATAAGACATTCCAACCAAATCCTCCATGATCTTCTCCTTAGGAATAGGCTTGAATAATTATCTCCTTAATATGGTGGAGGAGATATTCCAGAAGTTTAGAATTAATCCTTCACATTTCCCCTACACATTACAAAGCTCACACATTCTTGAGATATGTAAAACATGTATAACACTTCATGTTATTCATAAATTCATATAATACAAAAATAGATAAAAGTGGAAAATGGAAGGTGGAACCCAAATACTAACCTTAAAGTGATATAATGAAAGGTTAATGGGATGATGAAATGTAAGGAATAGTGAAGGGAAAGGTGGATGAAATACGACATTTCTGAAGCCCAACAATGTGCATCTTCACCTTAGTCATTGGCCTAGGAGGGCATGGTCAAATGTAGGCCTCATAATTGGAAACCTCTCAAAAAATAAAGAAAAATATCTTAAGCGAAAGGGAAGTTCATCCTCCCATGTATCATCGCATGACATCTATCTAAAGCTCTACAAAACAACCTAAAAAAATGGCAAACCATATGATACATCATGGCGCTTACACCAAATAATCGACATAAAACAAAAGAGGGAAACTAATGCACTGACCATCATTAGTATAGTGTGCAATGGTGGTAATTAATAATGAGAGGCACCTAACCTCCTATGCAACAAAAGAAGCAATCTGTAGCTGTCCACCACGCACTTGAAAATTTGCTGGACAAACTACATGACCCCCAACATATCTCTGAGAGTAGACAAGATGACTCTCAACTACAACCCCATGGGGGACATCAGGGAACTTGGGAAAATCCTCTTCTCCCTTGGATAGGCCAGTGATAAAATATATGTCCTCCTCGTAGGTCCTATACCACATCTCAGGACCGACACAAAAATATTGCTCTTGGAAATTGAAATGATGGATCAACTGTGCCAACAAACCATAGTGCACCTTCAGGAATTTAGTCTCCTCATAGTACTTAAGGAGACCTATATTCCTTAAGAGTGTTTGGATCACCATGCTAATAGGGTGATAGTATAAATCACTATCCCTCTGTTGTGTCTCCCATGGTCGTACCACATTGTATTGCTATGCCATTTTCTCCTTCTCGTACTACTACTCCCTATGTTGACATCTCTATTACATGTTTGACATATAAAATACATCATCCTCATACATAAAACATAATTATTTTTATTAAATTAAAAATTTATTTTTAAATATAAACACATAACTTTCAATTAAAAAGAAAAAAATATCCTTGGTGCGCCCAAAAAACAGTAATGCACTGGCTTCGGTGCACTATCAAACACAACAACACTGAAAACAGTGTGTAGATACGCATGCTGCACCGCTTTTGGTTCACATACATACATTTTAAACGTAGTGTGTTGAGACAACCTTAATCATTGATCCGTACGTATGACCTTTTCATACTAGTATAGAACGTTCAAGTTGTCGAATGCACCGAGCTATATTTTTTTAATATTATGTGTTAGGTAATTTAATTGACCTTAAATTACTTCATTAATTTTCAGCCAAGGTTCGTGTACTTATGAAGCGTATGTGCACCATATATGCTAGGATTCTATATGTGGATTGATTTACTCTAAGGATGAAATTATTCTAAATATGGAAATATTTTTTAATGATATTTAGAGAGAAATTACACACAAGTTTTTTCTATTCAAAGTTACATTAAAAATCCAAATTCTTAACTGAATTGAAATCTATTTCTTGAAAAATTGATAATCTATTCTAGTCGCAGAATTCAAAACTTATTTCTACTTGCATAAAAGGAAATGCTAACACTAGATTGTAGGGGAAATATTTTAATGCTACTAGCAGAATAGAAAGCACTACTTTGCAGAAAGGAACCTCTATACCATTTGCATAAAAGGAAATTTCATAAAGATAACATAATTTAGAATTGTAGAAAGAAAAGAGATTAAACCAATAAAAAAAGGAATGATAATGAAACTAACTGCAGAAACAAAATGAAATGAAAAAATGTAACTACAAATGATTACTTATGTGTGTAGTTAACTCTAAAAGACATTTCTTTAACCATCTACGAAATTATATGAGTAATGAAACTTGAAAGGAAATGCATATGAAATTCAAATATTTTTGATAATTTTCCTTTATGAGCGCTCTCAAACCAAAATATAAAATGATTAAAACATAACTGTGATGAAACTATTCAAGAAAACCTTCATGAAACTATCACACTATAAGCAAAATTGAAATATAAACAAAACTAAATATCCTTACAAATCGACAGGGGGCCCTCCCGTGAGTGTAAGTCTACTATTGATCAGATGATTTCTTAGTCACGTATTGAAAACATAGGACTATATTAATTCAAAATAGAATGTCACAAATACTAGAAATGAACCACAACGAACTTAATTTATGAACTTCCTTTTGGGTTTCGCCTTATGGATTTTATACAAGTCTTCATCAAACTACTTCAAGAGTTTTATGCCGATACAAAATGAAACTATTATTCCATCTAGGAAATAGATTTAAACTGTAACTTTATTTCCTCATGATTTTATACTGAAAGATAAAATCATGAGGGATTATTCTCGGATCATATCCTCGTGATTTGAACAAGTCTTTTGCACACTTGCTTGATGTTGTTTTGATCTCATTCTTGCCTTCACTTGACCGCTGCACTGTCATACTCAAAGTTTGAATCTTAGATCTCCTGATCTTTATAGCCTTCCAAGTCATGCTAATATGTGGTCATCCACGTGAACATTTTTCATCTTCAAATGCCCTTCATTCCTTTATTGATGCATTGCAACCTGTTTAATCTTGGATATGGCTGCAGAATTCAACATTAGTTGCAGAATGTTCACAATTTTTTTTTATTGTAGGAATGTTTTCATATAATTCACAAAGAAATAAATTTGTTCTAAACATGGATGATTAATACCTTTTATAAGATAAATTGACCTTGAGTATATTGAGACTGCTACAAAAATGGTCAGAAAATGATGAAGGAGATGGAAAAGGTAGTAAAAAATGAAACAATTTGGGACTTCAAGATCCCCCCACACTAAAGGTCTTGCTTGTCCCCATGCACCAAAAATGAAAAATTGGTTCTTATTTCTTCTCCAACGTATGGTTTCTGAAGCCTGTGAGGGAACATCCAAACTAGTGCTTTAATTTCTCTTTCTATTGCTGAAGGTGGCCCTTGGTTTCTTCATCAGAATTTTACTTTGCAATCCCCTGATTCTATTCTTAAGGAAATTGTTGCTAGCTTTGATTTTCTTATTTTTCTTACACCAATGGCAGAGATGTAGAAGTATGTTATCACTATGATTTCTTAATATCTCATTCTATACCTTTGTTTCTTCCCTTTCACTTTTTAGGTGTTTATTAAAAACCTTTAGCTCATATATGTCCCATTTCAAAGCATATTCAACTCTATGTTCTTGTTCTAGAGTTTGTTTGGTGAGGGAAGTTTCACTAGTTTCATTATCTTGATTATGAGAGAGATTTTCCTTCTGTTGTGCTATTTTTTCCAAGGGTTCTACATAATCATAAATTTCCCTCTGAACTGGGTAAATATCTCGTGTTTTCCTCGTTGGAATCATTGTTTAAGGTGGTGTTTAATATTCTTCTTCTTAATGATCAATCATGTCTGGAGACTGCATATTTATAATGTTTGAAATTATTCTACTTCTTCTCAGCTTCACTCCTGACCCTTCAATGTGTTGACTTTTTCCTTTGCTGAGCTCTTATTTTTTCTTCTCTGTTTTTTCACTTTCTTCAGGTAACTTAGAATTTAGGCTAGCTTTATTTCTTCTAAGACTTTTTTTTTTCATTTTTCATTTTTACATTTTTCAAAGTACTTCGAAAGTGGGGTATCATCCTCAAACGAGTCTTCTGGTACCTCTGTCTCATTCTTTTCTTTTATGGACTTTCTTCTTCAATTTTCTCCTGTTTAGGGTTAGGGTTTGATGTTGACCTTTGTCGACATCGTTTAACCCTACTGCTTGTTTCTCCCTCCTAGATTTCTACAAAATGATTTCTAACTAGGAAATTTTTCCAATTCTCTCCCTTAGCTTCTAAATGTGCCTCTATAAGTATTTTTATGAGTCCATGATGGTAGAGGGCACTATCAATGGATTTTGACTCTCCCTGTATACTAGAATCCATTTTTCTAAGATTACAAAGCAATAAATAGGGAAAATTGATTTCATTCCCGTCGATAAAATGCATCAAGAGTCGGGCATGGTAGAAAAACATAGTTCCAAATCTACCTTCACAACTTAAAAACTTTTGGATAACCAACAATAAATTTCTCCATTTCCCTTATGGTGTTGTAACTGGAATTCCCTTTTTAAATATGGATATATCCATACTTGGTTCTCTGAGGAATTTTATCCAGTCATTCTCCTTGTTTTTTCTTTCTTGAACCAAATATCCTTGTTTATGGGTAATCTCATAGCTTCTTCCATGATATAATCTATTAAGATAAGCTTGATGTCTCCAATTTTTGCCTCGACCCCATCAAAAGCCCAAGTGAAAGCCTTGGTAACCTTTGCCTCATGCCCATCGATTTTTTCAAAAAAATTAAGCCACCCTACCTATTGCAATTGGTCTCTAACTCTTAGGTATGCTTGAAGAAACTTAATTCCGTTTGGTTCAGACCGGACGATAATCATCATGGTGAGAAGAAGTTTTAGTCCTCGACTGTTTCCTTTAGACATGGATGATGGAATATTGATACAAAGGGAATGAGTGAAGTTTGAATGGTAGGAGTTTTAGAATGGAGTGGAATGAAATGAAGCAAAGTAAAATGATAACGGATTAAGGCGCTCATGGAAGAATTTGTTTTTATAATCATACCATTTCTTCCGTACAATTACCCATGATTCTCAGATCGAGTTTCATAGGATCGGTGAGATGTATTTGATTTCGATCAGATTGATGTGACCGACTGAGAAATGATGAGGGAGTGGGGTATAACGATTATGATAATGAGTATAAATTTTAGCAGTTTTATAAGGTCCTTTAATGATTCAAAATTTTCTTTGTTAAAATCATCCATGAATTAAAACCTAATGTTCTTAGATGAAGAATAACTCAACATTCTACATACCTTTACTTTTGTGAATTCCCTTGATATTATTTTTTTGTGGATTTTGTGATTCTGATGTAGATATAGAATTCAAACTTGGCTGCAGAATCAAAGTTCAGCTGTAGAATGATATGAATTCTATTGTTGTTTAATATTTGTTAAATTTTGTTGTTTTACCAGGAGAAGAATAGTTATTATTGTTGTTGGTTTTGGTGGTCAACGAAGAAGACCGATCTTTAGAAGTATTGCTTGCATATGAAATTTATTAGAAAAATAAGGGTAGAAATAAATAGGTACAAGAAGAGGGAATTTATAATGAAAATATAAACTACCAAGAACCCTTGGTTTTCATGCCAACATTGTTGGTTTTCATAGTGATACATTTTTTTTTTTTTTTTTTTTAAATTTTAAATTAATTTGTTCTTATTCTTATTATTATATATAAAATGAAAAGAAAAATTACAATTGAGTTGTAGAATGAGGAGAATAATCTCCTTTCTTAACCAACTTAAATTCATAATTTTCTTGCAAATATTTAACAAACTCTTTCTTTGTTAGTGGTTTACGATAAAATCTTAATCTATGACCATTAACAAGGAAGGTAATTTGTTAGTTTTTATCTTGACTGATCCATTTTCATGAATAGTATCTATCTCATAAGGACCAAGCCAATGATTTTGAAACTTTCCTTGAAAATCCTTAAATTTGGAATAAAAAATAAGAGCCCAATCACCTGGCTTGAAATTTTTAGTTTATATAAATCTATCATTTCATCTTGTTCTTTGTTGTTGAATTATGTTGGTTCTTTGGATAACATCTTATCGGATATCATATAGCTCATTTAATTGAGCTATTATTTGTTTTTGGGCTTCTGATAGATCAAGTCCCAATTTATTAGCTATTTTGAGGGTCACCACTTGGAACTCAATTGGAAGAAAAATTTTCTTCCCATAAACAAGCTCATAAGGAGTATGTCCAATTGTATTTCTCCATGTGGTTCAATATGCCTATTAGCCTCCACAACGTCCCAAGGCTGATGGAAGGATGTCGATGGAGGTAACCTCAAACCAAGCTTTCAGTTTGGTAGTTAGCCCTACCAAACTAGAGAGGTCTCTCTCTATGACATCATAGCCAAAGGGTTTGAATGGATGAGGAGTAGATTTTAGGCTAGTTCGGTCATCTCTAGGGTTTTTAAGAATTGATGGTTTTATTGCTGGATTAGGGATGAAACCAGGTAGCTAGGTCATTGTATCAAAGGATTACAACTACAAATATATAAAGGAGCAAGGTAGAAATGATTTAGCGATGGGCTTAGGGTTTTGTCGATGTAGTGTAGAGTTTGAAGGAGTGAAGAAAATCTTAATGAGCATGCATCATGAATTCATTAAAACTGAAGGAAATGAACATAAAATGATATTCCCAAACAAAACAGAGCTTATGAAGAATGCTACTTATCAAACTCCTAGGAAGATCACTTAAAAAAGAAAGGTATGGAAAGGGAACATGTATATCATTTATAAAAGACTATAACAGAGAAAATACAACATAAAAAACTCACTGAACATGAATTCCTAGATAATAGCTGCAACTGGTCCTTTGAATTTCTGAATAAAAGCTGAAGCACAAGCTACAATGGTCTCACCCTCTGATGTCCAACCATAAAAATTACTAAGAAATGCATACATATAGATAAAAAACCATTTCCCCTCTCTTAGGGATCGAATCCTTGAGTGGAGGAACTAATCACATGATCCTCTACCTAAAACATAAAGACTAGGGAGGTTATCAAGGCTCCCCCCAAGATAGAAAAACTGATAACTTTGACCATAAATGACATTACAAGCATGTATCTACCTTATTTTTGCTCTAACCAACATAATTACACATGATTACATCATAAAAACATCAAAAGTGAAAAATTACATCAGTGGAGGTCGAATCTGGACCAATTCAACAGAGAAAATTGACTTATAGGAAAAAATGCAACGAAATTAGGCAAAAGCGTAACGTGTTAGGAGAAAACGCAGCGAAATTGGGAGAAGTGACTTTTGGAGGCCTTCCCGAGGTCCAAATGCTGATATGAAAGATGTTGGAGAAATATCTTCCTGTTGTCTACATGATAGAGTCCTCAAGCATTTAAAATGATTGCTGATAGCTCCTAAAAAATTCATTCTCCCACAGGTACTCCAGAAACGCAGCAAGCTGTTCAAAAAAAGGGCAAAAAGGTGGGTTTTGAGTGGTTTTTGGGCCTTTTCACCAGCCAAAAATTGCTAAAAATCTGCTCCTAGGGGATATAAGTGATGTATAACTCATTATAAATCCAAAAATGCAAAATTTTTGTCTTTTAGAGGCTCCCATAAAAAGCGCAACGTGGGGCACGCTGCGTTTTTGGCCTAGTGTTTGTGTCAAAAATTGAAAAAAACCAGAATTCTTCAAAATTTTCCAAATTTTCTCTAAATTTTCCCAAAATTGCTCTAGAATTACTCCATGAAGAATCAACTAGCAAATCCAACTTTCCTTTCTCCTTTTCCTCCATTAGGGTTTCTTTGAGTTTTGCCTCCAACTGCTTGATTTTTGCTTGAGACACCCGATTTCTCTTGTAATAGTGCATGGCCATGTGTCTCTAAATGTTATTTTTCTTATTAGCCCTCTTCATAATATTTTCCAAATGACCATTGACCCTATCAAGCCAATACTCCCTGTCTTGCTCAATGTCTGCTAGTATGAGCTCATCCACTGTCATTTGTGTCTTTGGTGGAAATGCCTCTCTTCGTTGCTAAAGTGCCCTTTTTAGGCCTCTATTTCTTGGCCTCTTCCTTCTAACCTACTCTTCATGCTCATATGAATCATCTGTATTGATGCAAAGCATCTGAAATAAATAATATACTTGCATACTAACAGATTTCATGTTCCCTTCTCTTAAAATCTTCAATCGAAATCTCCAGATTAGTCTACTTAGATTCAACTCAAAAATACATATGAAGAGAGAGCCAAACAATAAAAAAAATACTTGCTTATAATAATAACAAGAAAATTTATATTCAAACCATTTTTCCCGAATATTACATTTGTGGGCCTCTCGGCTCTCGCCCTTCACATGAACTCTCACACAATTTCTCTCTAAATCTCTCTGTCCTATTCCATTCTCTGTGTCTCTCTATCCTCACACAAAGCTTCAAATTTATACATAATTATGGATTAATTCCAATCCATGATTTCCTCCACAAGTATCTCAACCAAACTCTAAAATAGATTTATCCCTTTTTTCACTCAACTAAGTTCCATTTAAGGAATTTCTAATCCCTAAAATATCTATCGACTCAACTCCACTCATATTCTCAATTAATTAAGAGAATATTTACAATAAATCTCACATTCAGATTTTCTCCCTTAATTTAAATAAAAATGTGCATAAATTATAAAATAAGTACAAAAACATCACCCCCTAAACCACACAAATAAATAATGAAATTTTTGCTCGATGCTCCTACATCAGACTCCCCATGTAGAGAAGTTTCCATAGACTCCTGTCTATGAGGTTTGTCACTTTTCTGTAATAATGCGACATCCACAAGTCTGAATGACTTGCTCCCTCCAGGATTCCAAACTCTGTTTTGCCTCTGGTCTTTTAAAGTATCAACTCCATTGAATTTCTAGAATAGTACTTCCAGAATACTATTGAATGTAACTCTCGCTTTTCCATACCACATCATCTTTATTTCGGGAATTAAAGAATTGTATAGAATCATTGATACCCATTCTTCTGGTCTCCAAACTCTGAAAGAATCTCGAACTGGCTGTACATCAACACCACTCATTCTATCAACCGGATTCCATCGGCCTCTCCAACAATTACTTCCACCAATTCATCGGAGTAATTCCTCTTTGTCTGATGCTTCCGTCTCTAACTGCGTTGAACACTCAAATTTTTGAAATGAAGAATAATAAAGAACTTCTTCTTGATCAAAACTATAGTCATTGATTTCTCCTATAGTAACAAATTTCGCATCTGGTGCTGTACCTGCATTCATAAAAAAACTATTAGTTTTAAAAAGATAAGACCTTTTGGCCTCTTTTAATGCTTCAAGCACCAATCTCCCATCATAGACTTTCTGGATTTCAGTAGATCCTATTTTGAATTGCTGGCTACTTTCATATATATCTTGCTAATTCAATACTTCTGTTTCCTTTATGTCTCTAAGGACATAACTTTCTTACTGCGCTTGATCTTTCATCTCATATCAAAATACTTTTTGCTCAATTTCTCTGATTTCAACATTATATTTATTAATGTCACCTCTTGTATCTACAACCAAATTATTATTTGAAGAGTCAAAGCATTCACTTAATTCTATAAATGTTAGAAACATTTCATCCTTATCATGCACGACAACTGCAATCTCTTCTGTATTAGGTTTTGCAAGTTTTACTTCTCCCTCAGGTTCCTTGAGCCATCTTTCCAAGAATTCTATTTCCATGTGAAATCTTTCCAGCATTTCATCACAACCTTCCTTCCTAGTTTCATTCTTCTTCTGACAATCCTCCTGAGTTATCCTGTTTTCTGTATCATCACATTGCAAAATTCTTTCATCTATTTCATTAAACAAATTCATTTTTTTACCTCCTTGGAATATCACTTCGGCATTTTCATTATGCTTCTGCTCCATAAAAACTTCAACTGGTTGTCTTACACCAAACAAGAATTCATCTATGAATTCTTTCTACTGCAACAAATCAGTACCTTCCTCATCTAAAAGACATTCTCCATCATACTTCACCTCAAGAGCTTCATTCATTTCTGTGAAAGTTTCACCAGACTGTCCATTATCTTCTACACATCCTGCAAACATACAAAAACTGTGAGATTTAAAAATACAAGGCTTCATAGCCTCATCTTCTTCCCTTGTTAACATATCTTCCAATTCTTCTGAACTATTCCAATAGTCCATGAGATCTTTCTCATTGATCTCTTCACCCAGAATTTCACCCTATTTTGGGCCACAAATGGAAAATTCCATTTTCAACTCACCATCTCTGATTTCTTCACATCTCAATTGCACACTCATCATCTACTCGAGCTTCCTCAGCTCTTCTGTCAACTGTATGTTTACCTGTTGTTCCCTCTTTGTGTGTAGCCTCTGCCATTTCACTTTATTCCTCATGGTCCAACCATGTCTCTGGTCTTTCTTGTTTCTCTGCAACAATTCCATCAATAACTCAAGGTGAAATGTTATCTTAGATTTCTCCCTCTCATACTCTTCATTAGTCAACTGCTTACATATGCCATTGGCCTTAGCATCTTCCTTCTTCTTTCTTATGTTGCGGTCTTTCTCAGAACCTTTGAAATGACTATCACCAGTCATCTTCTCCTCCTTTGTGAAATTCATCTGTTCACGTGTGGATTTCATTCAATCCACTTTTCAACAAGCCTTCCTACTTGCCATCCAACAATACAAGCTCCCTTCCTGCACTTGACCTCTTGCGGTTCTCTATCTTGGAATCATTTTTGGAAACTCTCTTGCTCCTCTTTGCTGCAAACAACAAATTCAGTAATTCTTGTGTTACAATGACCAACTCTTTCGGTGTCGAGCTCCGCCGATCTTGCACCCAATTACATTCAAACCTTTGACTTGGATTACGACTCTTT
This sequence comes from Pinus albicaulis, assembly GCA_034641835.2. Taxonomy (NCBI): domain Eukaryota; kingdom Viridiplantae; phylum Streptophyta; class Pinopsida; order Pinales; family Pinaceae; genus Pinus; species Pinus albicaulis. The sequence continues at coordinate 1,165,197,121 of CM076582.1, forward strand.
GACTCCAGATTTGACATCAACTCTTCATTTTGGATGAAAAATGCACCCTCTTGTACAATAACTCAATGGTTTAACTTGACTCAAGTTATACAAATTTCTTCATTGACCTTAACATCTTATGTGACTTCAAATCTTGACCCAATATTTACAATAGTGGATATTTTGACTCTAATTCAAGTTATACAATATGCCAATGAACATCCACCCTTAATACATTTTCATGATTTAAAATCTTCAGTCTCTCTCATACTCCATTCTTATGAAAATATCATCAGTCTCCCATTAAATCTTCACATGATACTGAAGCCTTTAAATCAAAATGCAATCCATTTTTCGCAAGATTTATTTTATGGTGAAAATAAATAAACCATTTAATTTTCAACATTTAAATACCTCTTTGAAATGAATGATCATACCTTATGCTCCCTTCAAGGTTATTTAATAAACCTTCTCTTCGTAATTTCAACTCTCCAGATTTCACTCTTCCGTGTCGTTATTATCACTGTGAATATTTGCATGCCTTTCATACCATAACCTCTTCAACATGCTCATCATCTTAGCGCAGAAAATTTTCCTGTACTTCCATGTAGCTCCTTCTTTGCAGTGACGGTTCTAATGCAACACTGTCTGTCTTCAGTGCACAAAAACAATTCTCTCATAGGAAATTTCCAAAACTTTCTTTTAACATGGTGTCATCAACAATTTTCTCTAGTCGCAATAAACAAAAACCACACTCGAGCCATATTTGCACATCAACTTCTGAGATGAATTCAAATTCCATTCCTTATACTTTGGATTGATTTCACTCTTTCATGAAATTTACAAAAATATTAACTTCTCTAGTATGGCAAGGGAGATTTAATCATCCAATTTTTAAGAACACCTTTAATCAATGAATATCGATTCATCCAATGAAAATTTACCTGGAGTCTCTTTGCGTTCTCCATACGACCATCACAACCCTCAGTAATCACCACTGATCTTCATGTATTTCCAATACGATTTCTCATACCAGCAACGCTTAGCTAATTCTCTGGGGTATAAAACTCTGAAAACAAAAGCTTCCACAAGCAAAGAAATGCGAGGTTTCTCTGCATGGAAACGAATACAGTTCACACTAACACGCACTGTGAATTCTGTCTTCCATTCAATATTTTATTCACCAATAGACAGGAATAACAATTTATGTTATACAGAAAACCAAAATCATCGAACTCTCCATATGTGACAAAGTTCGCACTCTCTAAACTTGGTTCATGAATAGACTATACATCTATTACTTTGCTTTTTTTACTGCACAACTCAACTCCCAAATAACATGAAACGTAGAGGCTACAAACTATATTCCCCAAATCTTGCATTAGTCACTTCATATCGACTTAACACAAACATCATTCGAATGCAAATATCAATACAGATTGAACACAATTATTACCATATAAGAAATGGTACCAAAGGGAAATTATACCGGAGTTGTGTTACTGCAAACGCAGTTACGAATTTGAAATTAAAACCAACTTTGCACTACTACTCACATAGTTACTACTCACTCTTCGAAGTAACAACCGCACTCGAAGACCACTCCTCCAGTTTCTCTCATCGTTCAGTTTTGAAACAACTTTTTCAGCCTGTTCAACTGTCTCAAACTCCACAAGAGCATGCAGCTCATTACTGACGAGTATGCCAGTCTTTGGATACCTTCAACCTAACAAGACTAAACCATTAGCTGCCTTGAATATACACCAAACACTCTTGTAATAGTCATGCTATTGCAGCATGTGATCATAGTCGCAGGAATAATCCCTCGCCTTAGACACTAATCAAATCTCCTGTTACATTCTCGTCATCCTTCGACTACTCCTCGACGGTGGCTTCTCTATGAATATAATTTTAATATTTGTCTGCTATTTGTGGATGTGTCAGAATATGGCCTTCCTCTGAGACCGACATGTGTACTATGTGGCGCCACAATGCTGCACACTTACCTGACCTTTGACCTTCAATATTCTAGTGATGAATCTTGCAAAACAACTAGGGAAATTCAACGCAGCTTCTGTCAGCTCTACATGAGTCAATTTCTGATGGGAACTTCATGTGATGACTTAGTACCATATTGCTCAGTTTAACTAAATCACCCAAATCGTACATACTTCTTGAGAGATGGCAAGACCATCGAAGAGAATTGATTCACTTGGTTGTCTCGGATTGATTCCGAGAGCAACTGTTCCGTCCCACGTGCTCTCTGCAGAAAATATACGGATTTAACCCTTGGTGCGATCTCGTCAGAATGATATGGCCCATGGCCCCTTCGTGACCCACTGAGAACGCTTACCAACTTATTACAACTCGATCCCAAGTATGGAACATTGGCAACCACAGATCTGCGATTTTGCAGTGGTTACGGCTTTCTTCGACCTCCTTTGATAGCGAGAAGATGCAATGTTTAACCAATTGCTGAGTGCCGCACTCAATCCACATCAATTAATTTCCTCCTATGCATACGATTGTCCATGCTTTGGAGAAATCACTCAATACTAGATGAATTTTCTTCCAGCAAATGAAACGCAGCCTAGTAATGAATTCGACCTCCAATAGTTGAAATCATCTACTGCATATAAAACACAATCATCTCTCATCCAAATACCAAATAATCTTTGATATTTGGGCTCTGATACCAAAATGATGCAAAGCATCTGAAATAAATTAGATACTTGCATACTAACAGATTTCGTGTTCCCTTCTCATAAAATCTTCAATTGAAATCTCCATATTATTATTACATATGAAGAGAGAGCCAAACAATAAACAAAATACTTGCTTATAATAATAACAAGAAAATTTAGATTCAAACCATTTTGCCCGAATATTACATTTGTGGGCCTCTCAGCTCTTGCCCTTCACATGAACTCTCACACCATTTCTCTCTAAATCTCTCTGTCCTATTCCATTCTCTGTGTCTCTCTATCCTCACACAAAGCTTCACATTTATACATAATTATGGATTAATTCTAATCCATGATTTCCTCCACAAGTATCTCAACCAAACTCTAAAATAGATTTATCCCTTTTTTGACTCAACTAAGTTCCATTTAAGGAATTTCTAATCCCTAAAATATCTATCCACTCAACTCCACTCATATTCTAAATTAATTAAGAGAATATTTACAATAAATATCACATTCAGATTTTCTCTCTTAATTTAAATAAAAATGTGCATAAATGATAAAATAATTAAAAAAACATCACCCCCTAAATCACACAAATAAATAATGAAATTTTTGGTCGATGCTCCTGCATCATATATCAACTATTTCCTTTCCCTTTACATCCTCTTTTCTAGCGTCAACTTTATGTCTATTCAAAATTAGTTGATTTACCTTCGATTGCATGTTCTCCTGCGTTAGGAATGAAATCAAGAAGTTGGCCTTGGACAAGCTGTCCTTTAGTTCTCTAATATCAACATATTTATCCATGATAACCTGCTCTGCTGATCTATGCTACTCATTCACCTCCAAGTATACCATGTCAATGTCAAAATGGATAGGCTCCTCATCATGCAAATGTGCCTCATGCTGTGGTGATGATCTCTTTTCTACTGATGTAGGCTTGGCCCCTTCCACAATGTTTGGAGCAAACAAAAGCCTCCTACCTCTCTAAGATTTTTTGGTCACCTCATCCCTAAATGTCTTCTTCACTGAAACTCTACTAGATGAGGCAATCTCCATTTTTTTGGATGGTGCTAATGGTGTAGCTAATGATGTACCTTGGCTAGTAGGCTGACTAGTAGGAGGCAAAAAGACATGGGACTGAATGAATGTCTCCCAAGTGATGTTATTCTATTCAAGTTGGTTCAAGAAAATTATTTTGATGAGGGCATGGTGAAAAATACTGGCTTGATGATCACTTTCTCTATGTTCCAATTTCTCCACCATTTTGGTCAAGCTCTTGTAGAGGTAGTAGGGTAGGTTGAGAGGTTTTACCCCTGTGAAGTGAATGATAAACATGACATGGTACTTGTACAATCTAGAAAATTTTCACTCACATGTAAAGTACTTCATAATGGCCCTCATTAATGGAGCAAACTTTTCAAGTAGTTCACCAAAAGGAAATAATTTCTTAATGGCATCTTTGTAGTGACCTTTGATGAAAGGTTTCAGTAGTTCTTCACATCCAAATATAGGCTCTTAAACTACTTTTACCCACTGTTTGGTATCCATGTAGCTGTAGCTATGGTCTTAGTTGAGAATGTTAAGCTTACCCCTACAATTATGACCTTATCTCTCCTAAGGTTAGTGGAAAACATGCTTGTCAACTTGGCATGGTATTTGACCTTTTGAATTTGCTCACAAAACCTTAAACACCCTAAATTTTGAAAACATTGCTTGGATAGGGAATATGACATCAGCTCATGAGTTTTGAGTGGCTCAAGCCTTGACACTTGACCTCCATTGTTATAATTTTTCCTTTCTCCCTCCATTTTTGACAGTTTGCAAGGAAAAAACCTAGTGGGAAAAACAAGGGTAGTGAGTGAGGTGAAGGGATGAAGGGGTTAGGAAAAGGATATGAGTGTAAGAAAATTTAGGGAAGTAGGTAGGGTTTCTAGGGAATTTTGGGAAGTGGAGGGGGGTGAAATAAATGTAGGAATTGGCTTAGGTAATTTTTACACAGTCCAAGCCCTAGAAACTGCCCAAAATGCAACGTGGAGCTAGGGTTTGGTTGTTGGGACTTGGGAAATGAGAGTAGGGGAGTGTAAGGTTGAGGGAAGTGTGTCTGAGTGTGAGGGAGGGTAAAATGTATGTGGGATAGGTATTTTAGCTTGCAAACTTAAAAAATGAGGTTTTACACACCAAAACGCAACATGGGGACAAATGGAGGTTTTGAACCATAAAAAAAGGAAATTAAGATAATAGGAGGAATGAAGGGGCCTTAAATTACTTGTGCACTGTTGATGAAAACTTGAGATGCCCTTCAGAACCCTTGGATGCAAGATTTTTCACTGTTGGAGTGAAAACGCAGCATGCTGCCTGAAAGCACAGTGTGGCAGATTGGAATCACTTCTTTGGAGTATCCTTTGATGCTAAGAGTGCTGAGGTTGCCTTTGCTGGTGAGTGAGAGCTCTTTGCTAATGGAATGAGTGAGAGAAATGATTTTGATGGTCTTTTATAGCTTGTGGAAGTATTTTTCTTCATTATGGTGTGGTGGCCCACCAAGTGATTTTCACTTTTGCTTTGAAAAATATGCAGCTTTGGCAAATTTAGAACTTATTACATCATAAATGAATAAAATTACATGTGAAACAAACTTTATTGAGAAAATTCCCTATTACTATTCCTTCATTTTATGGATTTATTAATGAAATGACTAATTTTGGTGACTTAAACCCTAATGAACTAATGGTGACACTGAGCTGAATGAGGACCATGGTGGTATGAATGAGATGAAAATGATGACTTTGCAATGATGACTCATCCATGGAAATGGCCAACATAATTTTTTTTTTGAATGGAGTAGTAATAGACCTAGACAACACTAGCCAGTGACCAAATTTTTATTTGAAGACCTATTGAAACCATACAAATTTGACTCGACACCCTAAAAAAAACTTTGAAAGAGGACATTTTATCACCGGTGACAGGAAGAAGTGACTAAAACTAACAATGCCCATAGTTCTTCTGGAAGTTTTTCTGTCCAATCCTTTCTATGCAAACACACAATCTTGGTGAGAATTTCTTCAAGTACTTTATTGGTGGATTCCACTTGTCCATTGGCTTGTGGATGATATGGAGTAGACTTCCGGTGCTTGATTTTACATTGATACATGATCTTTTGCACCAACTTGGATGTGAATTGAGTACCTTGATCTATTACAATTTCTCTTGGAACACCAAAATGAGTAAAGATATCTTAAAAAAGAAATGTAACTACATCATTTTCAGTTGCAAATAAAAGAGGTTTAGCTTCTACCCATTTTGTGACATAATATATGCAAAAAAGTATGTACCTTTTCTATTTAGATGGAGGATTTATTAGTCCAACAAAATCTAGAGCCCATTTTTCAAAAGGCTCTACAAGTACCTGTGGTTATAGAGGCATTTCATCTGATGGTACAAGTTTTCCCATTCTTTGACAACTATCATATCTTTTGAAATATTCTTTGGCATCTTTGAAAATAGATGGCCAATAATATCCCAAAAGAAGGATCTTGTAAATAGTTATTTTGTCAGAAAAATGTCATCCACATGGATCATCATGAAAAGCTTTCAATATTTCCAGTACTTCATCTTCTCGAACACATTTTCGAATGATAATATCAGGTCCAACTTTTTATAATACTCCATCTATACAAGAATAAGGTGCATGGGTTTTGACAACTTTCTACTTTTCTCTGGTTTACAATTGTGGTGGTAATTTTCCTATAGCTAAATAATTGGAAATATCTGCAAACCAACATAATTTAGTAGATAGTACAAAAAGATACTCATAAGGAAAATTATATTTAACAAGAACACGATCATTATTATTATTTTTCATTCTAGAAAGAAAATCAACAATTGTATTTTCTTTTCCTGGTCTATCAAGAATATTAATGTTGAATTCTCATAATAACATCCATCTTGTTATTCTTCCATTAGTAATTGGTTTTTTCATTAGATATATAATGTTAGAATGATCGATATCAATAAAAGTTTCATAACCACTGATGTAGTGATGAAACTTATTAATGGCATGTACAACAGCTAAAAACTCCTTTTTTGTTACAATATAATTTAACTCTACTGGAGTCAAAATTTTTCTTGTATAATATATAGCATAAGGAGTTAAATATTTTTGTCCCAATACAATTTCTAATGCTGTGTCTGAAGCATCAGTAGAAATATGAAAAGGGAGAGACCAATTAGGTCCTCTTAAAATTGGAGCTTCAGTAAGCTTTTGTTTCAATGTTTCAAATGATTTTTGACAATCAAAGTTCCATGCAAATTCACAATCTTTTGTAAGTTTGAAAAGTGGAGAGGCTATTTTTGTGAAATTTTCTATGAATCTTCTATAATATCTAGTAAATCCAAGAAAACTTCTAACATCTCTTTGGAAAATAGGAAATGAAATTTTATAAATGACTTCTACTTTAGATCTATCGACTTTAATTCCATCACTTGAAATATGGTGGCCTAAAACAATCCATTCATTGAACATCGTAAAACATTTCTCATGGATTAATGAAAGGTTTGATTCTTTACATCTAATAAGAATTTTTTTTCAAATTTTCCAGAGCTTCCTTAAAAGTATCTCCGTACACATTAAAGTCATCCATGTATACTTTCACACAATCATGAATTAGATCAAAAAAATATACCTAAAATTTCTTTTTGGAATGTGGCAAGTGCATTACATAATCCAAAGGGAAGTACCCTATAGGAATATGTTCCCCATGGACATGTAAAAGTGGTTTTATCTTGATCTTCTGGCGGCTAGTTGGATTTGATTATATCCACTAAAGCCATCTAAAAATGAGAAATACTTCTTTCCTGCCAAGGTATCTAATATTTGGTCTATAAAAAGAAGTGGAAAATGATCTTTTAAAATAGATTTGTTTAATTCCTTGTAGTCAGTACATAATCTCCATTTTCCATTTTTCTTTGGAACAATCACTAAAGGTGACACCCATTGACTCTCTAACATCGGATAAATAAAATTCATATTCATGAGCTTTTGTAATTCCTCTTTAACAATTTCTCTCAGTTTAGGTTCATTCTTCTATGAGGTTTTCTAACTGATTTGACATTCTCTTGAATATAAATATGATGCATACAAGTTTTAGGATCAATTCCTTTCATATCAGTATATTCCCATCCATAAGCAGGGGAATGTTTTTTGTAGCATCTTTATCAATTTCGTCTTTTGAAATTATTCCAAGTTATTATTAATATTCAATGTTTTGTACAGAAAAATTTCTACTTGAGAATTGCCAAAATTTTCCATAGAATGTAAATCCATTTGGTGAGATGATAGATATTCAATATTACATTGTTCTTGAAAACTTTGATCTTGCTCACAATAAGAAGAAGAATAATTATTATTCATTAAATTTATCAATTAATCTTCCTCATTTAATTGTGAAAAACTATATACTGGTTGAATATTATCAAAGTCTTCATCATCATCTATCCAAATTTCACTTTCTGCTTCAATTATTGGTTTTGCAGGAGGATAAAATGTGATTTTCTTAGTGGAATTTCGATCGGATATATACATATCACCAGATCTACAACTTATGAATGCATCAACTATAGCTAGCCAAGGTTTACCAAGGATCAATCAATGGTGTCCTAAATTATTCTTGGGAGTTAAAATCATGAAGTATATAGGATATTCCCAAGAATCTAGAGAAACAAACACATATCCTAATACACCATTTGGTTTAATAAGAAATCTATCTTCTAATTGTAATAATGTTGGAGTATATTGAAGATTGGGAAGCTTTAGTTGTTCCATTGTCTGTTTACCAATAATGTTAATAGATACCCCTATATCAATCAAAGTGTTTGGAATCTAAATTCCACTGATATACATTTTTACAATGGGGCTACCTGGATATGGATTTTTGAATAATAGGTTTCCCCATCATAATATCAACAATTTTTCCTACCAATTGGATCTTTTTAACATTTCTTCTTCTTCTTCCTCGTTTCATAATGCATAGTTTCTTGATAGTTTTTGCAAATATTGGTATTTCCTTTATGGCTTGGAGTAAAGTAATTTTGATGCAAATATTCTTAAGTTCATCTAGCATATCATAGTCTGGTAAAACAATTTTCCTTTCTATTCCTTTATCAATTTCAAGCCTTTCAGGGAAAGGTGGATCCTACAAAGAAATAGAAGGTTGTTCTACTAGAGGAACTATAGGAGCTTGTTTTATTTGATCATCCTGTGATTTTATAGGAACATATTCCTTTAGATAAATATTTTCTTGATCAATATTTAAATATTTTTCAGGAACCTCATTCTTTAGATTTTTGGATGGAAACTGTTGGTGACTTTTTTTGCAAAACCCTACCAGATATAAGTTGAACAACATTTATACCTAATGGGATTATCATACAAGCTTGAAAATTTTGTCCTTCAATACTATAAATAACTTGTTGAATTTTATTATTTGGATTTAGAAGTGGTTGAGCAGGTAGTTCATTGGATTTTTGAGGAAATGGTAATGAAAGTTGTTGATTTCGATTTTGGAATTGAGGAGTTTGATTTGATTGGTGAGGATAATATTGTGGTGCAAAAGGAGGATAACGTTGTTGTAATTGAGGATACTGAGGATACTTTCTATAAGGATTTTTCCAACCTTGTGCCCAAGATGGATTATGAGATTATGGGGGCCAAGGTTGCCAAGGCATGGGTGAAGTCCAATTGTTTTGTGGCTGTGCATATGATTGAGTATTCAAACCTTGGGTTATGTTTGATTGATGATTTTTCCATGGTATTTTAGCAATAAAACAAACATATTCAACTTGTCTTCTTCCATCTTCATCTTGAAAAACAACTTTAAGACCCGGTATCGAAGGACATTCCTTTGTGTTATTATTTTTTGGACACCTAATCCTATATGGGTAGGTGTGGAAGGTGAACAATCACAAATGGAGTCCAAGTGAACTTGGAATGTGGAATCCAAGAGTCACTGCATTTTTCTATAAATAGACATCTATGGTGAATGCAAAGGCAATCAATGCTTATCTTTCCCTTTGTGTGTGTTTCACCATGCTTGTGTTTAACATGGTATTAGAGCCATGATGAGTGGCCTTGTGCGTTTACGTGTTAGGTTTTCTACTTTGCATTGAATAGCGTTGGTATTTGTGCCAGACGACCTACTGGTCTCTAACGCTCCTCCTTCTCCTGACCATCTGTCAAATTCTTTGAGCGCAAGCCAAGGGCCTGGCCTTTTCATATTCTCTGTCATATCAATTTGGGATATGCAACTCCTTCTGCCTTTCCTGCCATATTCTTTGTCATATCAATTTATTGTGTATTATGTTAGTGTGAGCGCTCTCCCTCTCCCGTGGCCTGCACATTCATCCCTCCTCCACATTATTTTACACTGCCTACTTCCTTCAAAATTTGAGCCACAAAATCAATTAGGGGAAATGGTTCAATGAAAGTAGTTGAGGACATATCAATGTTGAGCGACAAACCCATTTAGCTCTCTGCTCCTGTAACTCCTCTCTTCTGCGTATTGATTGTGGCATCTATGTGGCATTTTCCGCCCTCTCACTACCTCCTTCGCCTCTTTTTCGCTGCCTCTCCTCGACATAGGCCCGACTCCTCGGCTTCTCCTGGGCAGTGCAATACTACACTCCTCTACTGGACTTCCGGTCCCTCTTCGCGCAACAACCTCTCCACATCTCCGTGTTTATACCTCTCGGCCATCACCCACGCTGCCACCAGCCTCTCCACTCCATTTCCATTGCCCACGATGCCACCGGCCTCTCCACTGCTCCTCATATGACATAGTGATCCATTTGCGTCAGGCCTCCATACACTCCACTCACCTCCCTCTGTCACGCTGCCTCACCTCCTCTTCCCAAGGTGTCCAGAAAGGATAGATTTCAAAGAACCAAGGAACATAAATATGAGGGCAGCAAAGCCGACCATGAAAATACCCATGTACTGGTACTCGATGAATAAAAATTAGTTTTCTCCTTCAGAGATGGCGTTCTGGATCTCAATGCATTTATTGACAACATTGTGATCATCCAACCCCTCCTCTTCTTCGATCAAGTACTCACTGTAGCCATTATTGTTTTTATTGTTAGGGGCATGTGAGTGGTCGGGTGCCACCTTAATGTGGGACACCAGCACCCACTGAATCAGAGTGAACCCGATACCCACAACGACAACCACCAGAATTAAGATCTCTGTCAGGGTTTTAGAGAGAAGAGCGCTCCCCATTGTTAGAGACCTTAAATAAAATGCAGGGCAGACGAAGCTGCAATACATCGCCTTCTGCATGTTGAACATTGACAACGCTGGTGTGGTTGTGTAAATACCATTGCTCCATACTCCCACGGCCTCGGTGGTCTCTCCTTCTGAGTGTTGCCCCAGATTATCTGAACTACTATGAAGAGCGTATTAAGCTATGAGTAGTGGAGCCATATTTCATGAAGTTCTTAAATGCTGTGTATATAAACCTTGATTTTTTTAAAGAGGACGTATAGTGGCATATTTCATGACTCATAATGAAGTTTTATATATACCTTTTTGAAGACCATAAAATGAATGAGTGGAGAAACGTATATCACATGTAGTAATATGGTGTGGCCTCACATATACATGGTGATGTTTAATATACCGTTTGAAGAGTGATATTATATTGTGGTATATTGTGTGAGTGGTAATATTATATTGTGGAGAGATTTTATATGTACAATAAAGGGTGAAATTTTTGTTTTCGAAAGCATATAATTTTCTTTGATGATGCATTCTCTCTCATATCTATTATGGGAGTAGTTTTCTCTTGCAAGGAGAACTATCTTGAAGTGGTTTTGGAAAATCAGCATTCATTTCTTGTGATATAGAAGTGGTTTGGACAATAACTTTTTTTTGTTCTTCATATTGAGATTTGACATTGCACTTATATTTTGTGTTGGCAGTAGCTATTCCATAGGTTTTGTTGGGAGTGAAGGTACTTCATTTGGGTTAACCAATATTATTTAATCAGAAAATGGCAGATGGAATATTAGAATTACTAAACAATATTATATTTTCAATAGTTGATGACACAATCAAAATAAAAAAAACCACCCTTTTTGACATTAAGATCTATTTGCAAAATGCACATGAGAAGATTGAATTTTTGCAGCTTGAATCTCAGCTTCAATAAGAAGAATTATAGCAGTGGAGTCATCATTTTGAACTTGTTTTTGTTCAGAAAATTGAAAGAGACTCCCATAAATAACAAGTCAGTAATGTTGCAGTCAATTCACATTCAGTTCCTTGTACAAGAGCAGATTTACATGCATATGTAGCAACTCAGTCTGCACTTCCCAAGCCCATCATTAGACCTTGGGAAGAGATTTTCCACAACAAGCACAAAATTGGTCTTGGATATGAAAAGGAGTTGTCCTTTCATATTCCGGACTACTCCAAGCCCATCAAATTTCAGAGTGCCAGATTTCTTTATGACAGTTCAACTTCAGCTGTTCCAGATCCTGCTCCTCTTCCAAATTAGAAACAACAAATTGAAAAATGCCAACACTGTGATCGAGTTGGCCATATGAAATATCACTGTTTTGATCTTCACCCATGCAAGCACTGTGGTCGACACACCCATCATTCACACAAATTCTTTAGAAACAAGCCTCCTACAAGAACAAAGATTCATATTGTTTGGATCACTTCTTGGCAATGGGCATCAATAGCCAAGAAGATGTTTAAGTCACATATCAGAACTTGTTCTAAAATATTGAGCAAACTTGCAGTTGAGTTTTCGCCATCATCTCACCTTGTACTTGACAGGGGGGAAAATGGTGGTCATATACAAGCTTTGAAGCCACATCAAGCGAGCCTGAGCCAAAATCTCTCATTCCATATTCATAGTTGTAGCCAGAGACACAACATTTCAAGCGAGCCTGAGCCACAATCTCTCATTCCAGATTCAGAATTTTATCCAGAGACACGGATGCCCATGAGCATGCCTTTGGTTGGTGGACAAACTTAAACCATCTATGCGAGGTTCATATTCTTCCTCTTCAAATAATTTGGAGCACTTCCTCTAGTAGAAGACTTCAGCTTCTTGCCAGCCTTGGTAGAGTTCAGGGAAATGCATCAAGCATTCCAGAGTTGTTGGTCATCCTTAAACCATCACAGGTTGTAGACCTCCCTTCTTCTAGGTTGAAGGTATACCTCTTCAAATACGAGGGACAATTACTCTAGCAGAAGACCTCATCTTCTTGCCAGATTTGGAAGAGTTTTGGGAACTGCAATAAGCGTTGCATTCTAGTGTTGGTCGTCATCCTTAAACCACTTCTTTATGCTAACATTTCAGAGAGCTGATTCAACTTAAGTGTTGCCATGCATACTTTGCAAATTTGTATTACAACTTTCTTCTTGGACTCACACATACCCCTTCGGATTAAGGGGGGGAATGTTGGACACCTAATCCTCTATGGGTAGGTGTGGAAGGCGAACAGTCACAAATGGAGTCCAAGTGACCTTGGAATGTGGAATCCAAGAGTCACCCCATTGTTCTATAAATAGACATCTATGGTTAATGGAAAGGCAATCAATGCTTATCTTTCCCTTTGTGTGTGTTTCACCATGCTTGTGTTTAAAATGATTTTCAACACATATGACACAAATTTATACACTCTCAAGGGGAAATTCTTTCAAGGCATGTTTCTTCCTACATCTGGGACAAAAAATAGATAATGCAACATTGTCAGTTTTTTTCTTGTTTTGTATCTTAAGAGTATCTAGTTTTTCACTAAGACTCCCAAGGATATCTGTTTTGAAATTATCAAGCAAATTTACTATTTTAGCTATACTTATTGTTCCAGTTGCATATTTACTAATTCTGGACATAACAAGATCTCTTGTATTTTTACCAGTTCTAGACTTACCCCTAGAAATGTGTTTACACAGATCACAAATTTCTCCAAATGAAAGTTGAGAAACATCTCCTTTTCCCATTAAATTGAGAAGGTCAATCCACTCATCTCTAATGGATTTTAGCAAAAGAGCTTTTAGTGTTTCATCATCTAAATTATACATCTTAGCCGTTGTAATGTTGTACACACATATTTCAACAAAGTCTTCAAGGCTTTCATCCTCTTTCTACATCATCTTAAAGACTTCATCCTTAATGTTATGGGGCACACAATAATCCTTATATTTTTCTAAGAACATATTTTTCATTTCTTCCCATGTTCTAAAATTATGTTTTCCTAATCCCATGAACCATTTAAGTGCTCCAGACTTAAGAGTAGATGGAAATAATTTCAATTTATGAGGATCAAGTAAGTAGTCATAAGATATGCATAGAACTTGAAACTGAAAAAGAAATGTTTCAGGATCCTCATGTCTTCGACCATGGAAATTAGGGAGGATGGAGGGTGAAATGTTTTCCGTTGTGGCTATGGTGTCTTCATCAAAGACTAGAAATCCATAAGGATCTGGTTCTCCTCTACCACTTCTACTTCCACCTCCTCCTCTATTTCCTCCTCTTCCTCTTCCGCATCCAATCCTAAGTTCGCCATTTATTTAGGTACTTCCCCTGCCATTGTAGATTCCTCAAAGCTAATATAAGGTTCTATAATTGGATTGTCTAGACCTTCTTTTGGTTCTTCCACTAATGGAATATTAAAATATGTTTCTTCTTCTTCTTCATTAGACTCCTAGTTCTTGTCCTAGAAGTTTTTCTGCTGTAGAAGAGAGAAATATTAATCCTTATGTTGGGGATGTAGGTTATTCAACTAAAAATCCCATAGAAGAAGCTGGTGAATCTCTATGTTAGATTTCATATCTATGCACCTCACGGAGTCTATGTCTACCTACAAATGATGGGATGAGAGTTTCAATGGATGGTGTGGCACTACGAGGTCTAGGTGGAGTGAGTAATGATGTTGGAGTTGAACTTCTACCTCTACTTACAAATATAACCCTAGAATCACTTTATCTATGCATACATGTTTTTTTATCATGTTTTAATTATGCCTATAAAATCAAGATTGAATGTGTTATCACTCCAATAATTCCTAGGGTTGTTATTATTTTTGTTTTAAAGAAATATTAGAGGTAACTATCAACCTACTTTTGAGATCAGGGTCTAGCCTTCCTAATGCTCTTGAGGGTTCTCTCTTGATGATTTAACTTTGTTGTTTTTTGTTGATTTTAGGCTAGTTATGTAAGATTGATTGGTTTTTATTTTTTTTTGGTTTGGTGGTGGAATTATTGATTCAGATGGATAGGTGCAGGTCTGTTTTCCATTGGGCTATGGAGTCAATGCATCAAGCAACAAGGCAGAATCAACTTCTAAAGGAAGTGTTCACAGGGTAAGGTAGATGAGTAAATTCAGATCTTTTAGGTTGGATGATGGTGAAGTGGTTTCAATCAGGATCAAGGAGTAGTTAAGGATTCCTCAAATTGGATAGTGAAGGAAAAAACAGAGGTCAATCGGGATAGGAAAGCAATTAAGGATTCTTAGATCTGGATATCAGAAGAAAACATGAAAATGAATAACAGTTCAAGACAGAGTGTATTTAAACAAGTTATGAAATAAAATTCCTGTTATATCATTTAGATTTAGAAAACATACAAGTTTATGAAAAACTTAAGGAAAAACAGGAACAATAGAAAGATACTTCATTGAAGTGGCTCAACACATGAATCCTGTAATGCAATGCCTTTATTACTCAGTCCTGTTGTTGACTTGAATATGGTATAATAAACCCTCTGGTCCTTAGATAATCTATAGCTATAGAAATGTTCAGAAATCCACACTCAATACTTCGAATAATGAAGTATTTATACAAAAACTATTAATAAAATATCCTAAAACTGATTTAGGAATTATTCAAGGAAAAATAAATATCGTCATGCAAGAATATAGAGACACCTAGGAGGCTAAATGCTAGCTGTCCCTCTTTTATTTGGATTTGTTGTTTGTGCTTTGATATTTTGCTACTTTCTCTCTTTTGCTGTAGCTCTATGCTCACTGTCTTCTTCATGTTGAGTGTCTTTTACGCTGACTACATATTTAACTCTGTTTTTCACTTTAAACTCTGTCTTTCATTTGATACTCTTTAAACTTTGTTACTGCTTTACTTTTAACCTTTGACTGCTTTGTTTCTGTTTTAACCTGCATGCTATGTTTTACCTGTTTTACTTTTCACTTTCAAAGTAAATCACATAACTTTTCCCAATATTTTGCATCTGGTAATTTATTTTTTACCATTATTCTGAAAATTTCATCAACTTGTGTGTATTTTTCAAATGTAGGCTTGTTGATGAAGCGATGATTTATCTCATGTTGTAGGTAAAAGAGATTTTCAAAACTCTAATAAAGTACTTTTCCCTGTAGGCATTCCTTTCATGGAGGAATTGTTGGACTATTCTTTAGCAACTTCCCTCATTTTCTTGTCATAGTCTTCATGTTTCATCAATCTGTCATGGATAACCAAAGGATTAGGCAAACCTTTCTGTCACAAAACATAAAATGTAACCATGAATTTGGTTATTTCTAGCTCAATGTTTTGACACTTATCTTCAAGTTGTGTCATTAGGTTCCTTTTAGAAATTACCTTTCTTACCTCAAGGATTGTTTCAGTTCTGTCACTAATGCCATTTTCTTCCAATTCCCCCTTGTTTTTAGAATTAAGAAACTTAATGATCTTAGTGGTCTCTTTTGGCTTTTTACTAATTTCCTCTTTGAGTTTCTGAATGGATTCACTTGTTGCCTTGATCAAATCCTTCTTCTGAAAGATAACTTGGATAGATGGCCAAATATCATTAACGGAGTTAATGATATTGGCCCACAACTGCTGCTTTTCTTGGGCAAGTGGTTCTTTTAGTGTCAATTCTTTCTCTAACTTCTGCACTTTATCAATCAACTTTAATGTTCTTGGGATCACCTCTATGACCAGTTCTTCCAATGATTTAATTCTGTTGTCCTTGGCTTGTGAAGTAGCCTTCACTAGTTTTAATTGTCCTTTGATGTTTTTTAGAGAATTTTGCAATTTTTGGACACTCATAGATTTATTGGTCATGGTAGAATATAGCATTTCACCAACTTGCTTATGAAATTCAATTTGGTCTATAGGATGAACATCTTTGGCTTGAACTTCAAATGATGTCTTCCTGTAATTAGCTGACTTTGGATGCTGTACTGTGGGCTGCAAGAAGGTCATTTGCATCTTCCTGGTCTTGTAATCAAATACAGAGAGAAACCTTTCTGGTCACTAGGTGTCTGCTTCCAATATTGGGCATAAGTAACTGCTTTTAATGCCTCATTATTAAGTTCAATTTCCTTGTACTTCTCCATGATATCCTGTTCTTTATCTGCTAGTTTACTTGATGAAGACACTTCAACACTATGTTGCTTTTGAACGATTTGAGTATTAGTTGTTGAAGGCTGGTGAGTTTCCTCTGAAACTGATGGAGGTGCTTTTTCTTTAACCACTATGTCTGTATCAATAATTTCAATAGTCTCAACTTGTTCATTTACAGGGTTTAGCTTGGGATTCTTCCTGTACATTAGTTTGAATTTGGTTTCTATAGTGGTTTGAGCTGAATATGATCCTTCTTCTCTTGCTCTTTTGGAGTTCCTATCTTGTAGGGTTGGAGTTTGCAAGATGGAACTAGTATCACCTTGCTTCTCTTCCTCTTTCAAAGTATTCTCCAACCACTCTAACTCGTTGGAGTACTTTTCAATCTCTTGTTTGGGTTCATGTACAAAACGAGTCAATTTAAATTTGATTCTTAACTTGCTGATAACTCCTAAAGGATCATAATTCCATTTGAAACTTTCACTGAACTTGAATTCTTGTAAATACTTTTCTGCCTATTGACCAACACCTCTACTATTGCAAATGAAAGGACCAAATTGGTTTTTGATCTTAAACTGTGTTTTCTTCTTTGCTGATAGAAAGTTAACCTCATCAGATTTTAGGATCTTCCTGATATATTCTAGTGAAAATAACCTTATTGGGAGGTATTTGGGAAAATTTTATGGAGTGAGTTGACATCCATACACCCTAATATCAGTGTGGTTATGGTATAAAAACCAGTCTCCTATCCTACTGTGTTATGATAAATGCAATACTTTCTTTATTTCATCATTGATTCTAGGTTCACTATTAGTGCTTAGCATATTAACAATTGGATGAATAAATGAATCAATGAAGTTGCTGTAGGTAAACTATGTGGAATATTTCTTGATTAAGGAAGTCCGAAAGACAACTGATTGTGGATTACCCTCAGTGTCTAGTTTTTTAAGGGTAACTGCAAACCTTTCAGATTGGAAGTATAGGAATAAATGAAACAAAACAAATGAATAATTAAAGACTCCTCCTTGAGGTAATTTAACTAGTTTCTCATGGATGGCATCTGATAAGTACTGAGCAAAGTTAAATGTGAAGGCTGGAGGCTGCCTTGGTCATAAAGTGGACAAAAAACCTAGGATTGAAGCATCTACATATTCATCTGTAAAATAGCCTAGAATGCAAGACAACATTGTGACAATATGTCTTGTTCTTTCTGAGAAAATTGAGGCTAAATAGGGAGGGTTTATCTTTGGGGTTTCAATTGATGAAGGCAAGAAGGTTTAGAAGATTTGAAACCTCTTTGGAAAGTCAAGTTTTAGATATAACTCAGTGAGGATTTCAATTGACAGAGGGGCTTCATCAAGCTTGGGTTGGATTTGAAGCATTTGGTTTATGGATTCAACAGTAATGGTGAACAAAATTTCCTTGTTTTGGGTTAATAGGGCTCTTTCATTTGGCAGATAATTAACTTGACAAATCCTGATGATCTCTAGGAACTGGAAAGTCCATGGGAATATATATTTGGGAAAATTTGATTCCCAAAGGTGGATATAATCAGCCTGGTCCATGAATTTATCATGGCTCCAACAGTGGAGCTAAAGGAGGTTGAAATCAATGACAAGGTCACTGATTTTGAAGTCTTTGTCTGCAAGGGGGTATGTTCAACATCAATAACAAGAGGTTACAGGGGATTGAGTGTCACAATGCATTGGGAAGCGATAGATTTGTTTATTTTATTCAATTTATTACTCTCTGGCTTAAGAAATAGGTTCAAGCCCTTAGGAATATTGTGAAAAGATGATTACAGTATGCAGAAATGGTTTGGGAGGAAACAATGGCTTTCCTTTGGTCTGCAAAGCTTTTAAGCTGGTTCAATTGATTAACTTAATATTTCTTGCTTAATTTAAGGCCTTGTCACTTAGGAATACTTGGAAGGGGTAATTTCTGTTTGCAGAGAAGGTCCTGGAGGTAGCAGAGGCTTTCTGGCAGTGAAATAGGCTTCAACGGTCTTTATAAGGCTTCAAACTAGTTCTGCACCGGCTTTAGTAGAAAAAGGCTTGAATTTATGATGTAATTTGATCTCAAAATAGTTGGCAGCAATTACTTTAGCTGGAAAAGAGGTCAGAAAGGCTTCTTCTCCGCAGAATTTAACAAACAAATGGCGATTGCAACGGGAAGAAAACAACCCAGTAGTTTTTGCATGATGAAAAGTTGGTAAATGGTTTTTGGCTTGGGACTACGATGAGTCGTGGGGCTGCCACGTAGCAAGGGGGCGGGAGTGCGAAACTAATTATTTCATAACCTTCCCATAGTGTTAAAGGTCGGGCAGTCGGGGGTGCGAAAGTAGCTATTGGCCATTGGATCTGAGGAATGGGGATCTGGCGGATGGATGAATAGGAGGGTGAGTCGGGGATTTGATAGGAGGTGGGGCCCGGGTTTTAAGTTATGTGATGAGTTTTAATGTATATGCAAAGGATTTAATATATAAAGGGTTGGGTTTATAATAAGTGGAGTTATAGTAAGTGGAATTAGATAATTTATATAAACCATAGGTTTAAACTATTATGAAAGTGATGTTAGCATGGTATATATACGAGGTCGAGAATTTAATATAAGCGGGAGTTAATATATATGGGGGTTAATGAATATGCATGAGGTAGTAAATATGTGCGGGAATATGTAGATATAAACATGATGTTAATAATACATTATAAATAAGTAAAATAGTATCGAGGAGGGTTTTTTCAGTGGGGCCCGATTATATTTAAATATTTAAAACAATGCAAAGTGGGTTTTACATGTTTTAATTGAAAAGGGGAATTAGTAAAGGGGATTTTATTTATTTGAAAATGGATTTTAACTAGGGAAAAGGGTTTTAGTAAGGTAAAATAAGTGAAGTAAGGGAAGAATTTAAAATGAAGGGAAAGGGATATTTTACAAGGGAAAATGCCTTTTAAGAGTGGCATTAGGGTTTTTAGCAAAGGGAAGGGGATTTTGAGGGATATTAGTGATATGAAATGACCAATTTCTGCTCTCCATTATTTATGAAAGTAATCTACCTACCCATCATTTACCCTAACAGTTTTTCTTCATTTATTGTGTGCATTTAAGCTTGTTGACCCTTTTTAATTTTATTTTATAGGAAAACTATCTAATTCTAACCTTATGACTTCCAATGGCTCAGATTAAACTGTTGAGCTCATTTATTATTATCTACCTAACTACTGATCTGCCAGGATTAAATGGTTTGGCTAGATCTTTATTCTCTAACTATCAGCATGAAAGAATCAAGATTAAACTGTTTGATCCTCATGGATTGTGGCATTTTGGACAAGCTCCACACAATTTTTATTTTTCAAAGTAAAGTAAAAAGTAGTGACATTTGAATTTGTAGCACTTTCAGGATCTATTTTTATCTCTTTTGGTAGGGTTCATACTTTATATTCTTTTTTGATCTTTTTCATTTTGTCCTTTGATTTTTCTTTCAGGACTTACCCTCTTTACATTTTTTAATATGGGAAAACAATTTGTAGAAAGCAAATTATTTACAATATTACAAGACTTTAACATAGTCAATTCAAAATTATGAATCCTATTATTATAGGACCCTAATAGTGGCTCCACTTGGGGATGGCATTTCTCAGTGAAATTTCAAGAACTTTAAGATCGGTGCCCTTGGAAATTTGGCTCTGCTTGCCTTGAAACTGTTTTCTGAGTTGTGCTTTATTCATACATATGATATCCTAGCCTTCTCTTCGGGCTTCAAATTGGAAGAAAAACATCCAATCCAATCTATGATTTGCAATGGTATTTACAATGAGAAAGGTAAACAAAGTGAACTAAAGGTTAATATGGAGAAATGTAATGCTTCAACATCCTACCATTGATTGGTCTACCTGGTAGATCTGATCCATCTAAATCCTTTAAGAAAAATGCATTATTACCTCTGTAACCATAAATGATGTATGGGCCGTTCCAAAGAAAATCAAATTTACCATGTTTCCCTTTATCTTCTCTTCTAGAATCCCATTTAAGCACTTTATCACCTATTTACAAATCATCTTCTTTTGTTTTCTTGTCAAAAATATTTTT
Source organism: Pinus albicaulis (assembly GCA_034641835.2). Lineage (NCBI taxonomy): Eukaryota > Viridiplantae > Streptophyta > Pinopsida > Pinales > Pinaceae > Pinus > Pinus albicaulis. The sequence continues at coordinate 1,165,218,243 of CM076582.1, forward strand.
GATTTTACCTTGGATAACTTGTGATTTGACATAGACTTCTTCCCTGGTTTACTGCAAATGTATTGTCTGATTTATCCTTCTCTGGATATCATTTGGTTCTACCTGCAGCTCTTGAATCATCTTCATCACTGACACTCCTAAAAAGGATGGAAAAACAACATCCATCCCATATACTAGTTTATAGGGAGATGTACCAATGGACTTATTTGTAGTTAGTCTGTCTACCCATAAGGCATTAACTAACCTTTTGTTCCAGGTCTTGATCTTGTTGTCTTCTAACAGTTTTTTGATGATATTAACCAAGCTTTTGTTTGAGGATTCTACAAGTCCATTACCTTGAGGGTAATAGGCAGTGGAATGGCCAAGGTTGATGTGGTATTTGCTACAAAAGTCAATCATTTTATTAGATTTGAAAGCAGCTTCATTATCAGTAATTAGCTTTTGTGGGCATCCAAATCTAGAAAGGATATTATTTTCAAGGAATGAGATAATGACAGAATCAGTGGCTTCTATCCACTTGGTAAAATAGTCAGTGGCTGTCAAAATCCATTTATGCTAGGCTGAGGTGGTGAATTTCACCAATGAAGTCTAAACCCCATTGCTGAAATGGAATTTCCGTGGAGATGGGTTTGAGGGGTAAAGGTAATAGTTTTTTCTTCCCTTGAAATATCTGACATTTGTGACAGGAAGTCACATACTTTCTAACATCTGCAAAAAGAGTAGGCCAGTAAAAACCTACCCTTAAGATTTTATCAGTAGTTGATTTCTAGTAAAGGTGTCCTCCACAGTCACCTGCATGAAATTCTTGCATAACTTTATCAGCTTCATCTTTATTAAACAGTTTAATAGAACACCACCATGATCTTTCCAAAATAAATAATTATCTATGATACAATATTCCATTGCTTTTAACTTTAAGAATCTACCTTTAGTTCTAGACAAACTAGGAGGAGCTTGTAATTTTAATAAAACAAATATGATATCTGCATACCAAGGTGAATCTAAGAAAGCTTCACTAATATATGGAGTTTCCATCTCTTCCTGATCATCTATTGCTGCAATGAAATTTATATCTAAGGCTCAACAGTTCGATTCAACCATGATTTTGTCCAAACCTTGGCCATTAATCAATTTATTAGGATTTATTTCAATGTCATATTCCAAAATAGTGGCAATCCATTTGCCTCTCTTACCATCAGGCCCATTCTGAGTTGGAATGTCCTTTACTACTAAATTTGGGACATATGCAATAATGTGTGAGTACAAAATATACACTCTGAAACCTTTAATATCCTTCACTAAAGCAAGTGCTTGTTTTTCCATTATGTTGTACTTTAGTGTTGCATATCTTAAGGATTTGATGAAAAAAGCAATGGGCTGTTCATAACCTTGACCATTCTTTTGCAACAAGATTGTTGCAATGGTATGTTCTGAAGTAAAAGAAAAAATTATAAAATCTTTTTTGAAATCGGGACTTATTAGGACTAGTGTTTTTGTAAGGGCTTGTTTGATTGATTGAAAAGATTTTTTAGCCTCTAATGTTCATTTAAGTGCCGAATCTTTCTTTAACATGTTATTCAATTCTCTGATTAGTTTTGCTAAATTTGAAATGAATCTTCTAGAAAGTTGATTTTACTTAAGAATGCCTATAATTCCTTGATGTTTCTAGGATGACTTATGTTCAAAATTGCTTCTATTCTAGTTGGATCTATCCTAATTACCTCTTTTGAGATTATGTGTCCTAAAAGTTTACCTTCTTCAAGTCCAAAGAGTGTATTTTTCTGCATTTAATAAAAATTCTTCTTAAATGATCTAGATGTTCATTATCTATTTTTGAAAATACTGTTATATCATCTAGATAAATGACTAGAAAGCCATGAATCTCCTTGGCAAAAGCTATGTACATAGCTCTCTGGAATGTGGCTTCTGCATTCATCAATCCAAAGGGAATTTTTAAATACATGAAAGTACCCCAGAGAGTAGTAAATGATGTCTTTGGTTGGTCTTCTAGTTGAACTAATATTTGATTGTATCCAGAGAATCCATCAAACAATGAAATCCTGGATGATCCTACTACCCTCTGTAAAATATGGTCCATTTTGGGGAGATGATAGTTATCTTTTAGTGACACTTTGTTTAAGTTCCAGAAATCAACACAAAGTTTGATTTCCCCTGTTTTCTTCCTAGTGGGAACTAAGTTTGAGACCCAGTCAGAATATCTGATAGGTGTTATGATTTGTGCTTCATAAATCCTTTCTACTTCTTTTTCAATCAAAGGCATAAGAACTGGATTAATCCTCCTAAGATTTTGTTTCAATGGTTTTTTATTTTCTTTGATGGGTATTTTATGTTGTATTATGCTGGTGTCATAAGAATTAAGATCTTCATAACTCCATGCAAAGACATCTTGAAATTATTTAAACAAACTTATGTATTTCAGATTTTCTTCTGAAGGTAATGCTTTTGATAATTTGATGAGCTTAGGTTTTTGTTCTGTTCCTATGTTACATTCTTCTATGTCTGATCTTAATGGTTCCATTTTTGGTTTTCTAGCTACATCATTGGAATAAAAAAGATCTTCTAATGGGGCTAATCCCTGAGGCAAAAAGTTATCTTTAAGGTTCAAGAACTCTGATTCATCATTGTTTATTTCTTCTATTTCTACTGTTTCTAACTTATCTATTTATACTCTAGTGAATTGAGTGGGTTCAGTTCTATATAAATCATTTACATCTAACTTACTATTTATTGTGTAATCTATTGTACAATCAGTATCTATATTACAATTTTGGAATTCTCCCTCAGCATTCATAAAATTATATATTTGAGAATCTTGTGAAAATATATACCAATATTTCAAATTGTCTGGTATAGTAGGCCTGTGTCTTACCTCTGCTGTGTATTGGTGATTTGGTTGAAAAAGAAATCTGCAGGTGCTAGAAAAGGTAGCCAAAGTGTGTGCCTACATGTTTTGTTTTTTAGGAATAACAACAAAGTCAATTTCAAGCAACTCTTTAATCAGATCTAGAACAATTTCTCTGTATTAGCTTAGTCTAGGATTATTCACATAATACTCTCCTTTAATTTGTTTTATGATTAATTCTGAGTCTCCCATGATAGATACTCTCTTACCTCCTAATTTTCTCACAATCTATAGTCCTAAGATTAAAAATTCATACTCTCCATGTTATTTGTACATTTAAAGTTTAACCTAAATGCATGAACTTTAGAATGATTGTTTTCCATGTTATGAATCCAAATTCCTGCTCCTGCTCCTAATCTGTTTACTGAACCATAAAAATCTAAGTGCCACATTGATTCATGAAATATATTGTCACTGTCAACTTCTTTATGTTTCTGTTGTAAATATGTGTTTTTATCTATGCCAATATTTGAATTACATAAAATGAAAGAATCCATGTCATAATGTACATAGTAAATAGGATAATTCTGTGGTTGTTCTGCACTACTGACCATGTACTTCATTAAAGTTTATCTGTAAAGATTTTTAGGTTAGCCAAAGACTAAAATTGTGGCATAAGAGATGTCTAACTATAGTGATCCCTACAATTTTTCTCCCCATGAGCGGGATAATAACATTCCATACTTTGGAGGGATATCAACAACTAGAATATCCATGACAATACTCTTAGCTGGGTATTGGACTAAAGTGACACACAAGTCTTTTATCAAGCCAAGACATTTTACTTTACTAGAATCAAAAGAGAAAATATCTTTGTATGGTCTAGATGTTATATCTAGATTCAATGTTTCCATGATAGATTTTGGCATTAAGTTGTGGGATGCCCCAGAATCTAGCATAACATTGTGTAAAATATTATCATGGATACTCAAGCTAATGTAAAATGGAGGAACACCACCTTCTTGATGTTTACCATTTACCTCCGGGCCAAATAGTAATTCTGTTTGGTCATCATTTAGATTAACAGAATATTCTCCTTCGTTTATGTTCAGTGTTTCAGTGATTTGTGATTTGTATAAATAATTCTTTACTAGCTCTGTTAAAGGAACTGGTATCTTTAATTTGGAAATTTAAGCTTAGATGTTAAATGGTACTTGAGTTTTTCCTAACTGAATGATTTCCTATCTACCAATTGTAGTTTGAGTGTTCTTGTCTTTTCTATTAGCAATTGGTATTTCAGTCTATGTTTCTACTGTTTTATTCTCAATTTTCTTTTGTGGAACAATTTGAGTTACAGTTTTAACTTTGGCAGCTACTGATTTTTGGTTATCAATTGATGATTTAGGATCAACTGTTGTTTTAGCACTAGCAGATGTTTGAGGATCAGTTGAAGTTTTAACAGAAGTATCTGTAATGTCTACACCTTTTGGATTGGGTGCAATTTTTGGACTAGAATTTTCTGATTTGAACTGGAATTTTTCTGAGTTGAACTAGAATTTTACTGAGATTCCCTAGGGAGAATTTGTAACACCTTGGACACATAAGCTTCTACTGTTTTCTTGGTCTGAGTTTGGACAATTTTCTTAGTAGGAACTTCTGAATTTTTCTTACTTCTAAGGTTATGCTGTTTGTGAACTTAATGGAAATTTCATAACCTTATTTATAATCAAAAGACTCCCCAGATTCTAACTGTAATTGTTGTAGCATGTGTAATTCCTGTTCTTCTTGGGTAAGAAAAATAGTATTATCATCATTTATTCCCATTAAGTTAATATGGGTGTCTTGATCATCATCATTTTGTTGGGAAATCTCTACATAGTTTTCTTGGAAAGGTGGTCTAATCAATTGATCATGTGTTGTTTCTCTTGATTTACCAGTGTTGGTATTCTTCCTAAAATTGGCATTTCTGATTTGAGGACCTTGTTGTTGATTATCCCACTGTGGTTTTCTTTCCATGTTTTCCAATCTATCTGTTATTCTTTCCATACTCTTTACTAAACTATCTATTTTACTGTCTGATGTGGATGGTTCATCCTTAATTTTTACTCTTCTTTCATTTCTCATTCTGGCTCTTTTAGCTATCAAATTTGCTTCTACACTAACTACAATTCTTTTCATTTGTTATAATGTTTTTGATTTCTTTCTCTCAATTGGTATGACATATTAGTATCAAAACCATCAGGAAATTTGATTAAAGCTAGATTTGGTGGGGGTTTGATGTTTGGTGGAATAGCACTATAAATACTATTGAACCTAGTACAATAGTCCTGAACTGATTCATTAGGAGCTCTTCTAATGTTTTCATATTCAGACAACATTTGTAAAGGGTTTTTCTTTCTTTCCCATATATTAGTAAATAATTGATGAAAAGCAGCTAAATCAGCTATATGATTGGCAGGTAAAGCTTCAAACCATTTTTTTACATCTCTAACTAAAGTTTGGGCAAACAATCTCATTTGAACATTAGCTTCATCTATTTAATTCAATTCAAAGTAATCAATCATTTTTTTAACATGTTGTTGTGCAGTGTATTGACCAGTACCATCGAATTGAAATATTTTACTTTGGTAATCCTGGGGCATGGCATGTAATTGAGCTGGTAAAACCAAAGGGGCATATCTGGCTACCATGGCTAAGATTCTAGCTTAGTTAGGAGGTAAATTTGTGGTTCTTGGTGATGAGTTTGAAGTACTTGCAGATGAGCTTGGGATAATAGAATATGTACTTGGAAATGAACTTGAGGTACTAGAAAATGTAGCAGAAGTGCTAGTAGATGAACTTGAAGTGTTGGGAGATGGAAATAAAACGCTAGGCTGAAGAGGAAGCTTGGGGCTGAATGATTCTGTGGAATGATAGATGATGCAATACTAAATAAAGATGAATTTATAGGCTCTAAATGAATGGTAGAAGGCTTAGGGGTATAAGCAGATAAAGCATTTAATTCAACAGAATGTTGAAAATAAGCCTCATCAATATCCTTAATCAAAGTTGCAGTTAAAGCCTCAAATTTATCAAAAGGTTCTAGAGCTTGTTGATCTGAATCAAATGAAACAGTCTCCTTCTTTGTTTCAATAAATTGAATGAAATTAGGATTTATTACACTATCATAAATTGAACTTTCAGATTTGGTTCTAAACAAAGAGTGTTCAAATGACAAATCAAATTCAATATCTTGTATACTTGATAATTGTTTGGGGAGTGAATTAGCTTTGATTAATTGACTTGTACTTCCTAGAATTTCTAGTTTTTTGGTTTTTCTTAAAATTCTATCAGGATCATCAACAATTATAGCAGGCTGTGGATCAAGATGAGCCCTAGTATAGTATGTTCTTTTGGAAGCCAGAATTTTAATTTTTAATGAAAAATTTCCTAACAACCCTAAAACAATCTTAAGGTGAAAATATGAGTAAAAGTATTTTCTTTAAGGTTTATTTTAAAACTGAGGACTGATTTCCCCAGTATGGTCGCCAGTATGTTATCACTCCAATAATTCCTAGGGATGTTATTCTTTTTGTTTTAAAGAAATATTAGAGGTAACTATAAACCTACTTTTGAGATCAGGATCTAGCATTCCTAATGCTCAGAGAGGGCTCTCTCTTTATGATTTAAATTTTTTGTTTTTAGTTGATTTTAGGCTAGTTATGTAAGATTGATTGGTTTTGATTTTGGTTTGGTTTGGTGGTGGAATTACTGATTCAGATGGATAGGTGTAGGTCTGTTTTCCATTGGGCTATGGAGTCAATGTATCAAGTAACAAGGCATAATCAAGTTCTAAAGGAAGTGTTCATAGGGCAAGGTAGCTGAGTAAATTCAGATCTTTTAGGTTGGATGGTGAAGTGGTTTCAATTGGGATCAAGGAGAAGTTAAGGATTCCTCAAACTAGATAGTGAAGGAAATGACAGACGTCAATCGGGATGGGAGAGAAATTAAGGATTCTCAAGTCTGGATATCAGAAGAAAACATGAAAATGAATAACAGTTCAAGACAGAGTGTATTTAAACAAGTTCTGAAATAAAATTCTTGTTATATCATTTAGATTCAGAAAACATACAAGTTTATGAAAAACTTAAGGAAAAACATGAACAATAGAAAGATACTTCACTGAAGTGGCTCAACACATGAATCCTGTAATGTAATGCCTTTATTACTCAATCCTGCTTTTGACTTGAAAATGGTACAATAAACCCTCTGGTTCTTAGATCAATTACAACTATAGAAATGTTCAGAAATCCACACTCAATACTTCGAATAATGAAGTATTTATACAAAAACTATTACAAAATATCCTAAAATTTATTTAGGAATTATTCAAGGAAAATAAAATATCTTCATGAAAGAAGATAGAGACACCTAGGAGACTAAATTCTAGTTGTCCCTCTTTTATTTGGATTTGTTGTTTGTACTTTAATATTTTGCTGCTTTTTCTCTTTTGCTGTTGCTCTATGTTGACTGTCTTCTTCATGTTGAGTGTCTTTTATGCTGGCTGCATCTTTAACTCTGTTTTTCACTTTAAAATTTGTCTTTCATCTGATACTCTTTAAACTCTGTTAATGCTTTACTTTTAACCTTTGACTACTCTGTTTATGTTTTAACCTGAATGCTCTGTTTTACCTATTTTACTTTTCACTTTCAAAGTAAATCACATAACTTTTCCCAAGCTTCTGCATCTGGTAATTTAATTTTTACCATTCTTCTGAAAATTTCATCAACTTTTATGTATTTTGCAAATGTAGGCTTGTTGATGAAGAGATGATTTACCTCATGGTGTAGGTAAAATAGATTTTCAAAACTCTGATAAAGTATTTTTCCTGTAGGCATTCCTTTCATGGAGGAATTGTTGGACTGTTCTTTGGAAACTTCTCTCCTTTTCTTGTCATAGTCTTCATGTTTCATCAATTTTTCATGGATAACCAAAGGATTAGGCAGACCTTTCTGCCTCAAAACATCAAATTTAACCATGAATCTGGTTATTTCTAGCTCCATGTTTTAACACTTATCTTCAATTTGTGTCATTAGGTTTCTTTTAGAAATTACCTTTCTTACCTAAAGGATTGTTTTAGTTCTATCACTAATGCCAATTTCTTCCAATTCCTACTTGTTTTTAGAATTAAGAAACTTAATGATCTCAGTGGCCTCTTTTGGATTTTTACCAAGTTCCTCTTTGAATTTCTGAATGGCTTCACTTGTTGCCTTGATTAAATCCTTCTGCTCAAAGATAAATTGGATAGATGGCCAAATATCATTAACATAGTTAATGATATTGGGCCACAGATGCTGATTTGCTTGGGAAAGTGGTTCTTTTAGTGTCAATTCTTTCTCTAACTTCTGCACTTTATCAGTCAATCTGTTTGAATTATGAGTTTCATTCTTATGCATGATTTGAATTAGCTTCTTTTCATGCTCTAGGATTTTTATTTGTTCTTTAAGTCTATTTATTTCATTAGTATGTATGGACATATCCTGCATAGCTTTGATTAGTTTACCTGCTTCATCACTAGGATGAGCTGCTGATGTTGTTGAATTTGTTGCTGATGATGAAATTTCTGTAGCTACTGGAACTATTGTTGCCACTGGAGCTGCTGAAGTAGAAGGAAATGTTGTCGTAACGGTAGGAATAACAGTGATAGGGATTGCTTCCATGCTGTCCTTTTTCTCCTGCACTAACTTATCCATCTCATTCTCCATCTCTTTCAGTTGAGCTACCAACTGAATGATGAGATTCATCATTTCATCTTTTTTTCCTTCATTCTCCAAAACTTCTTTTTCTTGTGGATGTTTAGTAGGAGGAAATTTCAGTTTTTTTTTTTCGATGCAACAATGTCTACATTCTTTTTGTTGATGAGTTCTTATGCAACTTTAATGTTCTTGGGATCATATCCTACCTCTATGACCAGTTCTTCCAGTGATTTAATTATGTTTTCCTTGGATTGTGAGGAAGCCTTCTCTAGTTTTAATTTTACTTTGATGTTTTCTAGAGAAATTTTCAATTTCTGGACACTCATAGCTTTATTGGTCATGGTAGAATATAGCATTTTACTAGCTTGCTTATGAAATTAAATTTGGTCTATAGGATGAACATCTTTGGCTTGAACTTCAAATTATGTCTTCTTGTAATCAGCTGATGACTTTGGATGCTGTAATATGGGCTACAAGAAGGTCATCGACATCTTCCTGGTCTTGTAACCAAATGCAGAGATCAACCTGTTCTGGTCACTAGGTGTATGTTTCCATTATTGGGCATAAGTAACTACTTTTAATGCCTCATTCTTGAGTTTAATTTCCTTGTACTTCTCCATGATATCCCATTCTTTATCTGCTGTTTTACTTGATGAAGACACTTCAACACTATGATGATTTTGAATGATTTGAGTATTAGATGTTGAAGCCTGGTGGGTTTCCTTTGAAACTACTGGAGGTGAATTTTCTTTAACCACTGTGTCTGTATCAATAATTTCAATAGTCTCAACTTCTTCATTTACAGGGTTTAGCTTGGGCTTATTCCTGTACATTAGCTTGAATTTGGTTTCTATAGTGGTTTGAGATGAATATGATCCTTCTTCTCTTGCTCTTTTGGAGTTCCTATCTTGTAGGGCTAGAGTTTGCAAGATGGAACTAGTATCACCTTGCTTCTCTGCCTCTTTCAAAGTATTCTCCAACTGCTCTGACTGGTTGGAGTACTTTTCAATCTCTGGTTTGGATTCATGTACAAAAGGATTCAATTTAAATTTAATTCTTAACTTGCTGATAACTCCTAAAGGATCATAATGCCATTTGAAACTTTCACCGAAATTGAATTCCTGTAAATACTTTTATGCTTGTTGACCAACACCTCTACTATTGCAAATGAAAGGACCAATCTGGTTTTTGAGCTTAAACTGTGTTTTCTTCTTTGTTGATAGAAAGTTAACCTCATCAGAGTTTAGGATATTCCTGATATATTCTAGTGCAAATAACCTTATTGGGAGGTATTTGGGAAGCTTTTATGGAGTGAGTTGAAATCCATACACCCTAATCTCAGTGTGGTTCTAGTATAAAACCATTCTCCTGTCCTATTTTGTTCTGCTAACTGCAATACTTTCTTTATTTCATCATTGATTCTAGGTTCACTGTTACTGCTTAGCATATTGAAAATTGGATGAATAAATGAATCAATAAAATTGCTGTAGGTAAACTCTGTGGAATCTTTCCTGATTAAGGAAGTCCAGAAGACAACTGATTATGGATTACCCTTAGTGTCTATTTTTTGAAGGCTAACTGTAAACCTTTCAGATTGGAAGTATAGGAATAAATGAAACAAAACAGATGAATACTTAAAGACTCCTTCTTCAGGTAATTTAACTAGTTGCTCATGGATGACATCTGATAAGTACTGAGCAAAGTCAAATGTGAAGGCTGGAGGCTACCTTGGGTAGAAAATGGACAGAAAATATAGGATTGAAGCATCTACATATTCATCTGTAAAATAGCCTAGAATGAAAGACAACATTGTGATAATCTGTCTTTTTTTTTTTGAGAAAATTGAGGCTAAATAGGGAGGGTTTCTCTTTGGGGTTTCAACTGATGAAGGAAAGAAGGTTTGGAAGATCTGAAACCTCTTTGGAAAGTCAAGTTTCAGATATAACTCCGTGAGGATTTCAATTGACAAAGGGGCTTCATCAGGTTTGGGTTGGATTTGAAGCATTTGGTTTATGGATTCAACAGTAATGGTGAACAAAATTTCCTTGATGTGGGTTACTAGGGCTCTTTCATTTGGCATATAATTAAATTTACAAAGCCTGATGATCTCTGGGAATTGGAAAGTCTGTGGGAAGATATATTTGGGAAAATTTGATTCCCAAAGGTGGATATCGTCAGCCTGGTCCATGAATTTATCATGGCTCCAGCAATGGAGCTCAAGGAGGTTGAAATCAGTGACAAGGTCACTGATTTTGAAGTCTTTGTCTGCAAGGGGGGTATGTTCAACATCAATAACATGAGGTTGCAGGGGATTGACTGTCACAATTCCTTGGGAAGCCATAGAGTTGTTTATTTTATTCAATTTATTACTCTATGGATTAAGAAATAGGTTCAGGCCCTTAGGAATAATGTGAAAATATTATTACATTATGAAGAAAAGGTTTGGGAGGCAACAATGGATTTCCTTTGTTCTGTAAAACTTTTAAATTGGTTCAATTGATTAACTTATTATTTTCTTGCTTAAGTACAGGTCTCGACACTTAGGAATACCTGGAAGAGGTAATTTCTGTTTGTATAGAAGGTTCTAGAGGCAGCGGAGGCTTTCTGGCAGCGAAATAGGCTTCAATGGTCTTTATAAGGCTTCAAACTGGTTCTGCACCTACTTTAGTAGCAAAAAGCTTGAATTTTTGATGTAATTTGATCTCAAAATAGTCGGTAGCAGTTGCTTTAGCTGGAAAACAGGTCGGCAAGCTTCTTCTCCATAGAATTCAACAAACAAATGGTGAAAAAGGCTTGAAAGGGAGGTCTTTATGTTTTTAACGAATAATGGTTAAACATATGGGCGCGAAGTTAAATTCAAACGGAGGGGTGGTATCATTGCAATGGGCGGAAAACAACCCAACAGTTTTGGCATGATGAAAAGCTAGTAAATGGTTTTTGGCTTGGGAGTGCGATGAGCCGTGGGGCTACCATGTAGAAAGGGGGTGGGAGTATGAAACTGCTTATTTCGCAACCCTCCCATAGTGTTAAAGGTTGGGAAATGGGGGGTGCGAAAATAGCTTTTGGCCATTGGATCTGAGGAATGGGGATCTGACAGATGGATGAATAAGAGGGTGACTCGAGGATTTGATAGGAGGTGGGGCCCAAGTTTTAAGTCATGCGATGAGTTTTAGTGTATATGAAAAGGCTTTCATATATAAAGGGTTGGGTTTATAATAAGCGGAGTTATTGTAAGTGGGACCCGTGAATTTACATAAATCATAGGTTTAAACTATTATGAAAGTGACGTTAGCATGGTATATATACGGGGTCAGGACTTTAATATAAGCGGGAGTTAATATAAATGGGGGTTAATGAAATATGAATGAGGTAGTAAATATGCGCAGGAATATGTATATATAAACATGATGTTAATAAAAAATTAGAAATAAGTAAAAGTAGTATCGGGGAGGGTTTTTTCAGTGGGGCCTGATTATATTTAAATATTTAAAACAATGCAAAGTGGGTTTTACATGTTTTAATTGAAAAGGGGATTAGTAAAGGGGATTTTATTTTTTCATTTGAAAATGGATTTTAACTAGGGAAAAGGGTTTTAGTAAGGGAAAAAGTTAAAATAAAGGGAAAGGGATATTTTTACAAGGGAAAATGCCTTTTAAGGGTGGAATTAGGGTTTTTAACAAAGGGAAGGGAATTTTGAGGAATATTAGTGATATGAAATGACCAATTGCGGCTCTCCATTACTTATGAAAGTAATCTACCTACCCATCATTTACCCTAACATTTTTTCTTCATTTATTGTGTTTATTTAAGGTTGCTGACCCTTTTTATTTTTCTTTTATAAGAAAAATATCTAATTCTAACCTTATGACTTCCAATGGCTCAGATTAAAATGATGAGCTCATTTATTATTCTCTACCTAATTACTGATCTGCCAAGATTAAATGGTTTGTCTATATATTTATTCTCTAACTATCAGCATGAAATTTAAAGCATGAATGAATCAAGATTAAACTGTTTGATCCTCATGGATTGTGGCATTTTGGACAAGCTGCACACAATTTTTATTTTGCAAAGTAAAGTAAAAAGTAGTGGCATTTGGATTTGTAGCACTTTCAGGATGTATTTTTATCTATTTTTGGTGGGGTTCATACTTTATATTCTTTTTTGATCTTTTTATTTTAAGACTTACCCTCTTTACATTTTTTAATATGGGAAAACAATTTGCAGAAAACAAAGTATGTACAATATTACAAGACTTTGACATAGTCAATTCAAAATTATGAATCCAATTATTATAGGACCCTAACAGAATGTACCTAAAATGATATGCAAATGAAGAATGAAATCCTATATACCCTTACTCGACAACGATACCAAAATGTTGGGTAATTTAACTGACCTTAAATTACTTCATTAATTGTCAACCAAGGTTCATGTACTTATGAAGTGCATGTGCACGATATATGCTAGGATTCTATTTGTGGATTGATTTTCTCTAAGGATGAAATTATTATAAGTATGTACAAATGTTTTAATGAGATTTAGAGAGTAATTAACCACAATTTATTTCTATTCAAAGTTACATTAAAAATCCAAATTCTTAAGTAAATTGAAATCTATTGCTTGCAAAATTGAGAATTATTCTAGCTGCAGAATTCAAAACTTATTTCTACTTGCATAAAAGGAAATGCTAACACTAGATTGCAGGAGAAATATTTTAATGCTACTTGTAGAATTGAAAGCACTACTTTGTAGAAAGGAACCTCTATACTATTTTCATAAAAGGAAATTGCATAAAGAGAAATTAATTTATAATTGCAGAAAGAAAAGATATTAAAATAATACAAAAAGGAATGTTAATGAAACTAATTGCAACAATAAAATCAAATGAAAAATTGTAGTTCCAAATGATTATTGATGTGCGCAGTTAACTCTAAAAGACATTTCTTTCACCATTTATGAAATTAACCGAGTAATGAAACTTGAAAGGAAATGCATATGAAAGTCAAATATTTTTGATAATTTTCCTTTATAAGCACTCTGAAACAAAAATATCAAATGATAACAACATAACTATGATGAAACTATTCAAGAAAAACTTCAGGAAACTATAACACTAGAAGAAAAATTGAAATATAAACAAAACTAAATATCCTTACAACTCGACAGGGACCCTCTCGTGAGCGTAAGTCTGTTATTGGTTAGATTATTTCTTAGTCACACATTAAAAGGACTGTATTAATTCAAAACAGAGTGTCACAAATACTATAAATGAACCACAACAAACTTAATTTCCGAATTGTCTTTTGGGTTTTTCCTTATGGATTATTTACAACTCTTCATTAAACTACTTCAAGAATTATATGCTGATACGAAATGAAACTATTCTTCCATCTAGGAAATAGTTTTAAACTAGAAATTTATCTCCTCATGATTTTCTACTAAAAGATCAAAGCATGAGGGATTATTCTTGGATCATATCCTTGTGATTTGAACAAGTCTTTTTCACACTTGCCTGATGTCATTTTTATCTCCTGCTTGCTTTTTCTTGACCGCTACATCGTCATACTCACAGTTTGACTTTGAGTTTAACTCTTAGATCTCTTGATATTTGTAGCCTGCCAAGTCATTCCAATAGGTGGTAATCCAAGTAGTGATCATATTTCATCTTCATATACCCTTCATTCCTTTATTGATGCATTGCAACCTGTCTAATCATGGATATGGCTATGGAATTCAACATTAGCTTGAGAATGTTCACAATTCTGTTATTGTAGGAATGTTTTCATTATAATTCATAAAGAAACATAAATTATAAACATGGATGATTAATACATTTTATAATTTTATTTGACCTTGAGTATGCTGATACTACTACATAAATGGTCACAAAAAGATGAAGGAGATGGAAAAAGGTAGTGAAAAAGGAAACAATTTCGGACTTCAACATTATGTGTGTGGTGCATTTGGTAAATATAAACACACTGACCATAACCTAAAAATGTATGCACTGACATACAATTTATAGCTTTTCCCGATGCGTTGTAATTTACAAAATGCACCGCAAAAATTGCAGTGTATTAGGTTCATGCACAGAATTGCAATGCACCTTGTAAATTTACAGGGTGCATCGCTATCAGTGCGAGCCGAACTTGTCAAATGCACTGCACATGATTTTTTTTCAAAAATACTGGATTTTTACCTATTTTGCAAATCTAATTCACTAAAAAATTAAATTAGAGAGAAACATAGAAATTACCTGGACATTTGGTCATCGGGGAAGCATAGTTGAAACGTAAATGAGAAAAAAAAATTTCACCACCATTTAAGAAAACTGGAAAGCCATACACTGAGCTTAGTATGGAAGGATGGTGAGGAAGAGAAGCACCAATTATAGGGGGTTGTGTGAGGCAAGAGTGGCACCAGTGCTTTAGAGCTCTACAACACAACAAATCATAAAAATGAAATTTACGGTCGATAGTTTAAAAAAAAAATTTATTTAACCCTATTTAAGTGCATTATTATAACAACACCAATGCATACTATTTCCAAGAGCATAGTTATTTTAAAAAAAAATTAAAAACCCTATAGTAGTGCTCTTGTTACCATGCACTAGGGCATTTTAATACATAAACCACACTTGTGCTTCCTAGGAATATAACATTGCATATATATATATATATATATATATATATATATATTAAAAACCTTATAACGATGCTTTTGTTAAGAGGCATTAGGATGTTTTAATACATGAACCACATCGGTGCTTCATGGGAATATAACGCCACATTTTTTAAAATTAAAAACCCCCTAGCAGTGATTTTTCTAAGACAAACCAAGGCGTTTTAATACATTAACGACATTGGTTCTTCGTGGGACTATAGAACTGAGAAAAATTTTCCTTTCCTTTTTTTTTAATTAAAAACCCTATAGCAGTGCTCTTGCTAAGACACACCAAAATGTTTTAATACAAGAACAACATCAATGCTTTGAGTGGTTATAACACTGATACTGTGAAAATAATTTTAGGACCAACATTTTTTAAATTTAAACTTTGTCTGATGCTATTGCATAATGTAAGCATTGACATGTTAGATATAGATGACACATTGTTGTTTTAAATAATGATTCCATGATGCGCTACACTGTGCACACACCGAGACGTGATCGTACTTGTTTAGAACTAGATCATTGTCACAATACAACACCAAAATAGGCAAAATGATTTTTACGACTGACATTTTTGTAAATTTAAACCTTTTTTGGAGCTATCAAGTAGTACATGCACCAGCGCATTTTTTTTTTATAATAATTATGCCATGGTGTACCATGTTATATTAAGCACTAGTGCTTATATGTATAGTAAAGCACCGGTGCATTTGTATATTATAGATGCACCTTTAAAAAATTTTGCCCACCCACCTCCGCTACAAACATATTTTTGGGATATTTTTATAGGGGCCTTCGCAAAAAACTCCACTAGAGGGTATTTTCCTTGTAGTGGAGATGGATAGGTAGAAAATTTTAGAGCCCCAATTAGAGCTCAGAAACTGAAGAATATTATAGCTAAGAAGAGAAAAGAGAAGGTAGTAGCCAACCCTTCAAAGTAGAAAAGGACAAACACACTAGAAGAAGAAGAAAAAGAAATTGCAGCTACCTTGGTAGGCTTTAACATCCCTAACAAGCACAAGGTGAGTAGGCCTGCCCCACAAATTATTTATATAAGAGGAAAAATTAATAAAATCAGGTTTAGTGGGAAACCTAAACCACCCTCTGCTACTCCCATCACAATTGAAGAAACACATACTCCTGAAGCAAAGGAGCTATAAGAGGAAGAAATATAAGGATTACCAGAGCCAAAAGCACAGGAAACAAAGGCACACTAGGGAAAAATGTTAGTACTGCCTAAGGTAATAGGGTAGTCAGTCCAACTACAAAAATAGACTATCCAACTACAGGAATAGCCTGTACATCTACAAGAACAACTTGCAGAGCTACAAGAGAAAGAGAAGGCTGCAAAAAAATATTCCCTAAGGAATCCACCTTTCTTCTTCTCCTAGCCATTGAGGGCTGACCCCCCTACTGTAGGGACATCATGGAAGATGCTAATTGAAGATTTGGTGCCCCATAAATCCATTCCTAAGACATAAAACTATGTTTGAACCCACCTTTTTCACCTAATGATATTGTTTCCTAGCTTAATGGGTTCTTAGAAGAGTTCGACTTTCTTTGCATATTTTATGTGCCTTAACATGCTTATTGTACAGGATTTGAAAATATGTTGAGAAAATTCCAAGAGATCCAACACTTGAGATATTTTTGGGACTTGTTCCCTATAATAGGAAGGCCTAAGCTCGACCAACTCAAGGAATCTAATGCCCCCTCTTATTGTTGCGAGGTGGACTAAGGACAAAATCTCCTTTTCTAGGATTTTTTGCATGGAAATGCAACCCTCCTCTGAAGGAGGACGCTCCCCACTTCATGTATAAATAAAAGGCTCGAGTTAAACTAGTAGGAGATAGAGAGAAAAGGGAAAAGTAGAAAGCAATATTAGGATTTTTGTATTCTTAAGCAAGTTTTGCAGTCCTATAATGTAAGAATATATATATATATATATATATATATATACATATTTTGTGTTAATGGAATTAGTGTTTTATTCCAACTCTAAGCTTGGTTCTCCTTTAAGGACTTTAAGAATCCTTAGGCTGGGCCCACCCTAGGAGCTTCATATCCCTCCCGTACTTGTGTTTTTGTTATGCTTTGCATTTGTTCATTTTCTAGCTTTTATGAAAGTTAAATTTTTCATGGTTGTTGTGCATGGTTAACTAGAATATTCTCTGAACAATTTTTTCTTATAGGTTATTTATGTATTTGTTAGAAATTATAACATTTACTAATCTAACTTCAAGTCTTCCTTCATTTTACTTCTCTTGCTATTATAGAGTTTGTTGTTCATTGTTTTTCTGCGTAACTAGTTTTATAGCTACAAGAAACAAACATAGATTGATTTCATAAGAATAAGATTGAATCAAGTTTCCTTAACTTCAAGTCTTCCTTCATTTTACTTCTCTTGCTATTATAGAGTTTGTTGTTCATTGTTTTTCTACGTAACTAGTTTTATAGCTACAAGAAACAAACATAGATTGATTTCATAAGAATAATATTGAATCAAGTTTCCTTGAGCTTTGATCAATTTAATGTTATAATTTCCTAACATTTTGACAACTTTTCCTCATCTCAGATTCATGTTTTGTCTGGTTTGCACACTTGCTGGACAATCTTTGTAGCAAAATAAAGATTCCTGTAGCAACCTGTAACCAACCTTCCTTTCTTGCTCAAATTTGCATCAAACAAATGGTTTGACCTCTTTAACGTATTAAAAATACCTTTGGGACATTGGTAATGAAACTTGGAAGTATAGAGACCTCATATATGCCTTTGTCAATTATTTTTTGAATATTGTTTTTCTACAAATTAGGGTTTTTATTCTTGGTATTTTATTTCAACAAGTGTTATTTTTGATTTATTGCAGACAACATAGAAGTGTGTGCCATTCAACAAGTGTGCTTTCTTTCATTGCAAGTAAGATATATTTGGGTGCCATTTCCTATTCTAAACATCTAATTTATTTTTATAATAAATTAGTTAGCTTGGTCTCTATGCATCTAATATTCATTTTAAATACTTCCCACCTACATAAATATCAATAAGAGAAGAAGATTGTGCATGCTACACATACAGTGCCAATCCATCTTAGTTTGTACGAGATCCAGGTTAATAATTAAAGATGAGACCATTGGGGGGTGCAACATTGTTGTTGCAATATTGAGGGCCATCAATAACTAATTCCATATTCAAATTATTTTAAAGAGGAAAGAAAAATATTGTCGAAGGAAAACCATAGTGCATTAAAAAAAATAAAAAAAATCCCATATTCGTTTCTTGTGTTCTTAATGACTAAATTTATTTTAAGAGAAACTTGCTTGAATATTTTTGAGGTTTGTTTTTTAAAATTCACCCATTACATTCATCGAATACCATAATAAGAATCTCCCACACACCAAAAGAGGAGTACCACCTATTGTTGTCGTTCTTACAACACCCTCCAAGAATTTCACTACATTCAAATTTTGGAGTCTACTTCACTGTTGTATATAGTGTCGCCTTTATCTTCAAGTTTCGTCTCATGTCACTCTATATGTTTCAAGTGTTCTATAATTTTCTCAAGTGTCGTCGCATTGATTATAACATCTTAAGTGCATTTCATGGTCATAACCTCTTTGTTGTTGTAAAATGACACTTTTTGGTCGCAACTGCACACACTTCACCTGTTATACTTGGGGAATGCATACAAAGAGGCGTTTTGAAGTATACTTATCATTGTTAAAGATTGAATAATTTTTATTGATGAGTTGGTATTTTTTGCATGTAGTTTTATGTCTAAAATCATCATGTTCTCCCATTGGCATATGTCCTAGACTTAGAAAAATTTTGGTTGCAAAGTAAACCCATCAAGGCAAGGAGTGCATGAGCGTAATTTGAAGCCTTGATCAAGAATAATTCATTTTTTTGAAGCGCACCATGTGCCCCTAAAGAGTGAAAAGCACACTCCTTAAGCCCTTTCCCCTTCCTTGTTCTGAACTGTTCCCTTCGAGAAACCAAGTCTTGCTAAGAGCACACTCCTTCAACTCGAAGCAGTGCACCCTCCTTCAGTGCATGAGCACACCTCTAAGGCCTTAATATTCACCCTTTAGCCTTCCCTAATGCTCCATGCACCCTCCTAACCCTTTGAGCACAAGAGCACACTTTTAAGGCATAAAGCTTCTCCCTTCAACCTTCATGCTTGTGCCATGCACCCTCGTGGGCCTCTTGAGCACATGAACGCACCCTAAGGCCTGAAGCATTCATCCTCTAGCCTTAAAGAGTGCACCCTAAATCCTCCTTCTCTCCCTTGAGTACAAAACACACTTGGGAAGCCCAAATCCTTCCCCTTTTTTCTCCAGAATTATTCCATGCGCCCCACTTTGACTGCCTCTTTCTCTTGATTGCATGAGCACATGTCAAAGTACTGAAGCCTTCCACCTTCATCCCTTCAACATTTTCAAGTGCACCCATAAGCTATCCTTGCTATTTCTAAAGTGCACTGTTAAGGCATGAACAAAAAATCTACACGAAACATGTTAGAATAAGAAATTTTCATGATGATGGTTGCTTGTCATGCTTGATTACAGATAAAGGTATTATAGGAATAACATGGAAATTACACATGAGGAAGATCAAGAAAATTCAACAAACAAAGGAAGCATTGAAGAACATAGAACACATTGAAATCTTGATGATCAAAGCACCCTGAAGACTCCACTAGATCAAAGACCCTTTGGAGGGTGAAGACATCGACGATTGAAGATGCATGAAGAATGAATACATAAGTGGAATCCATGTCACCATTGAATAAATTCCATGTCATCATTCACTATTAGTCCCAGTCATCA
This sequence comes from Pinus albicaulis, assembly GCA_034641835.2. Classification (NCBI taxonomy): domain Eukaryota; kingdom Viridiplantae; phylum Streptophyta; class Pinopsida; order Pinales; family Pinaceae; genus Pinus; species Pinus albicaulis. The sequence continues at coordinate 1,165,238,340 of CM076582.1, forward strand.
AAGATAGTGACATGTCACGTTTTCATTACATGATGACGTGGAAGTTATGATGTAATTTTGTAATCATTGTAAAGACAAATAAGTGGAATTCCAAGAGTCACACATGGGAAAACGAGTCATGGAAGTCCAAAATACATGTAATACCAAAATTCATATGTAGTTACAAAATTCATTTGGAATTCCAAAGGTTGTAGAAGTGCAAAGGTCATTAGGAGTTGGAAAGTCAAGAGTCATGGGGATGTGAATAGCCGTGCCTCAAGTTATAAAAGGATCCTCATTTCTCATGTAATGGAATTTTAACCTTGGCTTCTCCCACAAGGCATTAGAGAGAAAAAGTTAGTACTTTTGGGGAGCAAGTAGTGGCTCAAACACTGGACTGTTGGAGCTAGTGATGTTCATTGTATTTATGTATCTTGGAACTTTTGCTTAATATCAAAGCCTTTTAGGCCAACACATTTTCACACATGGATTGTGGATGTTTCTAAGAATATTATTTGAATGTTTATGGTTCATGTTTTCTTTCACCTGTACTGGATTAATTTAACTATTTCAGTGACTTCAGTGCTCAACTTATTGGAAATGTGTTGCAATGTTTATAATTATCATTGCATCCATGTGAACTATTTTGCTCGATGTTAGAAAAATATTTCTTATCCATGCATGTCTCCATTAGGGTAGTATTATTATTTCTCTCTTAGAGGCTGACTTTATTCCCCCCCTTGCAGTAAGGGAACCTTGATACATCTCTAATTGAACAATCACAAGGTGCACTCACTTTCTCATTCAAGAGGGCATTTGCGCTTCTCTCTCATGCTAATATCTAAAGCCAAGGCATATATTTAAGTAAATGGTAGTCGGTCCATATTCCGGATGGAACTCCTACACCAAATTGTGCGAGGTATAATTGGGACCTTATATAAGGGATATCTGCTGTATGTTGGTAGTATCCAACATTGTTAATGCCTATCTATAAATGAAGAGGGAACATTGATAATTCCCTAGGAGGTTGAATCTTGTCCTCGATAGGAAAGAAGATCAACATTTTTGGAAATTTTTCTAGGGAAGTCATTCATTTTCAAGAAATTTGATACTTTATTTTAAGGACCATAAATTATTGAGAAACTAGAATCCTTCTAGTTCAAGTCTTTTTTTTTTTAAATATTTGGTATACTTGTAACCACATAGTTGAAGATGGATTGGGTTCTTGAAAATATTGTTGAAAGAACAACAAATGGCCATCAAGATTATAGAAATTAAAGTATAGATGTTATGGTGATTTCTTGAATACCAAGAACAATCCAAAATTTAGGAGAATTATATCCATAATGAATCCATTGTTGAAGCTTTTGATGTTGAAGAAAGATGCCCCAGCGATTCCACTGAAAAAGATCCTAGAATTGCATCAAGGTCTGTATGGCGACTCAAATGAAGAGTGTATTCCATGTTTTGATGTAGTATTCCTTCCACACCAAGCCCATGAATTTTTTTCCAAGCTATGGAAAAAGGAGAAGATTATCAAAAAAAAAGTACACAAGTCAAAGAAGCAGCCTTTAGGGCTTTAACGCCCCCCAGCCCAGAGGTAAGGCCATGCCCCCATGGCCTTACCTCTGGGCTGGGGGGCGTTAAAGCCCTAAAGGCTGCTTCTTTGAATTGTGTACTTTTTTTGAAGAAATGGTCGTATAGAAGTCCCCTCTATTTGCAAGGAAGGGTTTATCCCTTGCCAAATATTTCCATGGAAAAGTTTCCCATGTTCTTTGGAGAAACTTCAGAGGGCACATAAAATATTTTGGTTTAAGTTTGATAGTGCTTGTGATGTTAATAACATGGCTAAATTTGATGTCTTTTACATATTTTTTATACCGACTCTACAAGAAAATGCTTGCGAATAATTTTATTCGTTGTTGCCTTGAACTATCACAACCTGAGATGTATTAAGGGATTTATTTGTTGAGAAAAAATTCTCATGGAAAGACCCATATTATCTTTTCTTGAACGTGGATGAAATTACAATGAGTGAAAAAACAAACATTTAAACACTTCATTTTCATATTTATGAAATTCTTTCATGAGATTCCTCAAGATATGTTTCCAAAAGATTTCATTATTTTTATCTTCTATGAAAATCCTTTTCTCATGAATTTGAGATTTTAGTGAATTAAGAGAAAATTTGTGTTTGGAAAGAGTTAATGCAATGAGCTCAAGCCATTAAAGAAAATTTTCATGAAAGTTTTGTTAATCTCCTAAAATTTCCAATATGGTTTCAAGAAAATAAAAAGGGGATTTTAAAAGAAACATTTGTTAAAATATGTGAAATTTTATGTACATTAAATTATGTTCCTCAAGTTGAGAATCAAAATGTTTTAATTCAAGAGAAACACCATCAACGACATGCTATATTGATTCAGATTGGATCATTATCTTACCTACCGTTCATTTTGATGATTTTAGTGGAAAAAGTGGAGGAATCAATGAATATGACCATTTTTACCAGTGGTCCTAGTTTCAAAAAATTTAGGTGAAATTCTTTGGGAAACATTTTGAGGCCTCAAATGAAAATTTTGTGTGGCTTGAACCATGCTATGGACCTAGTTTCCATTCTTTATAGGCCAATACCTTCCAATGGCACAAGAATCACCTCAATCAGAGCTAGTATGAACAATTTATGCTTCCTTGAAGTTGAACTTTTGAATTGACCACCATAATTCGAGATGATGCCACATCAGGCTTCTTGGAAGTCAACCTTTTGAAATTGGCCACCATAATTCCACCAAAACCCCCATTATTCATGGAAAAGGGTATAGACACGCAATCATGATGAAGAAGACTCTAGAAGAGTCAATATTGTAACTCTATTTAAGAGTTTACGAAGTCAAACCTAATCACTATCAGGCTATTGGGTTGTTATAAGCATGCCACTAAGAGGAAAAAGGATTCCATTATATTTGAGTGAATTTGTTCCATAGATGAGTCGAGTAGCTGAGAGTGGATTTGGAGAAACAAAATAGAGATGGTTTGTGCATTGTATCTGTTAGCGCTCAAATCTACCTTAGGTTGAAATAAGGTAAAACTCAAGGCTACATCAAACCACGCTCAACCTCGTAGCTAGCCCTACGAGGACAGGAGAGGGCTCTCTTCGGGTCTATCTCGGAAAATGTTTTCAGAGGGGCTGAGATGACTTATAATGAACAATGAATACTGATTTTAGGCTAGTAAAGAGATAGGAATGTTTTATTTTGATTTTTTGGTTTTCGTTGGAGAAATGGGAAAAAACAATTTTGGGTCCGGGGATAAGGTCAGATCTTTGCAGATTTCGAGTTGGGGCGAGGTAGGAAATAGTCTTAATGCTTTTGATTGGATATATGGATGGATCAGAACGAAAAGGAGCTGAAAAGGGCAAGAATGAACATGGATCCTTTTCAAACAGGCGAAAACATGTAAAACTAAATGAATTCAAAGGCAGAGCACTGTGAACAATGGATTCAACCTCATCTACTCATTCATTTAATTTAAGAAGCATAAGCGAGAAATGGCATACATTAAACATGAAGGAAATTACAATAAACTGAGAGAAAACACCATTAAGAACTGAAAGCCACAAGAATCCCAACAGGTGCTGCAAAACCTCTGATCTTTCCTTAGCCAAAATATGAAAAATATGTACAATGTGTGCCAAAAGTTTCCCAAGAGTCCAACCTCTCCAACCTCTGAAAATGATTGAGAAATTACATCATATAGGCCATCCTAACCCCTTCCCATGCTTTTAGGGGTCGAATTCCTCCTTCTAGGAGCAATTCCAACTAATTCTAAACAAGGAGCTAGAATCTAGGCATCCAACAACTTGCCTCTAAAAGAGTGGAAACTGATTCATTTACATGATTTTCACTTTTTTGAGAATGAATCTTCTAGAATAGGTAAAAATGAGCCAAATTTACATGCCAAACATCAATTTATATCATGAAAACCCAAAAATTTCATCCACAAGCAAAACTGGTCCCAACTGGCCGAAATTCCGAGCTGGAAGTTGAAAATTCAGCCAAAAATCTATGTGGGTAGCGCGCCTTTCAGCCTGATTTTGAGGCACTTCCCGGCATCCAAAGTGAGCTCATGATAGCTCTTTGGAAAGCCCTGGATGTTGGCTATCCAACCCAAGTGGAATTTCCCAATTTGGAGCTCATTTTCCCCTCCAAAACTTCATTCTCCCAGAAGTACTTCCTGCTGGTGCAAAAGGTGGCAGCAAGGTGGTTTTCATGGTGTTTTTGAGCCTTTTGACCATCCAGAATCTGATGAAATGCTTCGGAAATGCCTGAGCATGCATAAATTACCATGAAAAACCCAAAAATGCAAATATTTCCTTCAGCAAGTGTCCTGAAAAAAAGTGAGCACATCGACGCGCTACCCGTATAGCGGAAAAATCTGTTTTTGGACCAAAATATTTCAAAATGACAAAACTTTCTCCGAATTTACTCAAATTCGGAGCGAAGACCCTCCATCATGTATCATGCCCAGCCAATGAAGCGTCGGCCAAAATCCGGAGTGGATCAGGCCTTTTCCGCTGTTTTAGTGCTTCGCTCAACCTCCTCTTCAGAATCTTCATTCTTGCTTTGCAGACGTGCATGCGGGCCCAATAATGACCTTTCATGTGACGAAGCATGTCTTTGTCTCTGTTGGCCTTTGCCAACAACTTCTCCAGATGAATGTTAACATGCGTGAGTACAGAATCTCGATCAATTGGTGTCATGTCTCCGGGTCTCTTCCGGGCCAATTGTCGATCCTCACGGATTCGCCGCAACTCATAAAGTGTGTGCTCATCCTCTAGCTGTTTGTTGTGCTACTCCAGGTAGTTTATTACCCACTGAGCCTTCTGCAATTTATCTTTCAGCGTGTCATTCTCGGCCCTTTTCTCCTGGATGATCTCTTTCAGTTTCGAGCTAGGAGAGCTCGCATCAACATCAATGATCGTGAAATCCGTGTCCCGGCCTCCTGATGGGCCCTCATCATGCATGGGCTTCTTGCCCCTGTCCTGGATCTGTACATGTGCTAAAGAAGAAGGCAAGACCCCTTCCACATCATGTGGAGATAATACTCGCTCTGCTGATGGAGTCGGCGAGACCCCTTCCACCCCGGGTGGAGATAATACTCGCCGTGTAGCTGCAAATAAGGCCCTGTGGCCTCGCTGGTATGTCACAAACAATGGAGCACTGATATGTTCAATCTCAGGAATGTCAGGCTGGTGTGAAGGCTCTCCCGCATCATGAACTATCTCAAGAGGCGGTTGTGGCGCTGTGAAGAAGTCACGGGAGATGAAATCCTCCCAAGTGATGCCCTGCTGTGTCAACTGATGTACCACTATGATCTTGATCAGAGCGTAATGATATATACTTCTATGCTGCTGTGCTGGGGTCCTCTTCTGTACAAAAATCATCATCCTCTCTATGTTGCGATACATGAAGTACTGAATGTTCTTCATACGTACCCTCGTGAAGTGCATCAAAAAACGGACATGGTACGCAAAGAGACGCGAGAATCTACCCTCGCAACTGAAATACCGAATGATGAGTTTCATCAGTGGTGCAAACTCATCCTTCAAGAATATGAAAGGAAAAACTCTGCCCAAGTGCCTCATATACCCAGGTTTGATGTATGGCTCATAGTGGAATTTCTCCAACTGCTGACGTTTGTTCCATTCCTCTCCTATATTTGGTATGCCGGTGGCCTGAGCAATAGTCATTGGTGACAGAATGAAATCTACTCTAGCGAGATTTACACGGCCATCATGTAAATGTAGAACAAACAGACGAGCTAGTTCGCGATGAAGCTGGGTTTGTGAAATCATCTCACAGAATCGAAAACATGACTGAAACCGAAAACAATCCATTGCAAGCGGACATGCCTGCAATTGAGCCAAAGAAGTAGGCTCCTCCCTGAGATGTTTACCACCTTTTCCACCTTTGTGAGGCCTCCGTGGCACATTACCCTCTGCTGTGGAATCACTGTCAGACTCCTGCTCATAAACTGAATCTGTCTCTGACATGGCTCTGAAAACAAGTTGTCTGCAATATGTGTGTTGATATAGGTGTAGTGAAGTCAAAGGCTTCAATGCATTCTCAAAACCCAAATATATTGCACATGTACCAAAACATCATAAGCAAACAAGTGACAGTGGTAATAGCTCTGTTTTTGGATCACAAGTGAATTTGACAAATGAGTAGATAGTGCAAATGTAGTGTACAACCCTTTGTAATGCTGGCCAAAATTTGTCAAAGGAGAAAAAAAATATGGGACTATGTTTTATCAATGGAGAATGGGAACAATATGACAATGACCATAGTGAAACAAATGGCCATGACAGTGGTAATAGAATGATGATGGCAGCAGTGGTAATATTATGGTGATGGAGGATATGGACAAGTCAACATAAGACTATGTAAAAACATGGAAAGACATGACAGCAGTGGTAAGATGATAAATTAAGGGTGGGAGGATTATGTACATAATGTGCTAGGGCGCCACTAGCAATACAGGCATGAGCATATATACCAATCATAAAAGTTCACAAACCCTTCACAAGACTGTCCATATATATTTGAAACCCTTAAGGAATAAATCTGCATATAAATGTAGGGTTTATACATTTCTCTTCAACCAAGGCTTGTTTCCCAACATTAATAACACCACAATCATGCTAAAATTTACTGAGCAACCTTTAGAAACCTACTTGCAAGTCGATGGAGGCGTTTGAGCTCAAAATCGGACGCAAAAACAAAATTTTTTGGCTCTGTCGCTGTATGGGTAGCGCCCCTGCCCAACGGGTAACGCCCGGCAAGTGGGTAGCACCCGTGTTAATTAACACTGGCTGTTGGTGTTATGTGGGTAGCGCCCCTTATGTGGGTAGCGCGCACTCTGTATGGGTAGCGCACACTTTTCTATGAGTAGCTACATAGTGCATTTTGCAGGAGGCTTTTGGAGGCCTTCTCGGTGTCCAAATTGAGCGTGTGATAGCTCGTTGGAAAGATATTGAAGTCTAATTTACAACAAAAGTTTAATTTTTAAATTTTTACTTCATTTTCCTTGTCAGAAATCAAATCTCCCAGAACTTGTCAAAATGAGCAGAATGAGGCTGCCTCAAGGCAGAGCGCTGTTGCAGTCAACTTTTGAAGGTCTTCCTCAACTCCAAATTGAGCTCATGATAGCTCATTAGAAATATATTTGTGTCTAGTTATCCTTTGACTCATCAAGCAAGTCATTTAGCCAACCATGCTAGGAGAAATCTTGATTTTCCCAAGGTCACTTCAGAGGTGCATTCAATTCTCCTGAGGCAACGGTATTTTTGACATTTCTCTAAAACCATGATACTTGTGTAAAAAGTGAAGGAGGTTTTCTTCCTTGGAATTTTTTGGACAAAAACCTCTCTCAGTTTTCCAAAATTCATCTTTTATTGCTCTGAAACATCTTTTGAGTGAAACTTATCCCGATGTGTGAAACAAGGAATTTTGTCGAAATGAAGCGAAATGAAGGGGATAAGGGGCTTATAAATTCTTGGGGAAATTTTTGGAAGTAGGGAGGGATGTTAGGAAGCAGGGGAAAGTGGAATCTCAGAGATGGAGTGAGGGGAAGGGGTCGAAAAGGGAAAAACACAGGCCTAGCCTAGAAAATTGCCAAGTTGTGGCAAGAAACTAGGGTTTGTGCAAAAATGAGGAATTTGGGGAATCTCAGTGATGGGAAGTGTTTAATAAGGTATATTAAGGATAGGGGAAGGTGTATGAACATCAGGATACAAGTTTTTCCGATGATTTGACCATCCAAGAAAAATTACCTCCAAAACCCTAGGTGAGGGAAATGGACCTTACCAAGGCACAACTGAAGCATGAAAAAGATGTAAAATGACTCAATGGAACTTGACATGATGATGAAAACCATCTGAATGATGGCACACTTAGCTGAATGGTGACATGGACCGACATTTGGACAAATTTGAAAAGAGTGAAAACAAACCCTAGACCTAATGCCTAGTGACCAAATTTTGCTTGAAGATTCTTTGAAATGACAAAATTTGACCTTGACACCTTAAAATCACTTTGTAAGAGCATGTTTGATCACTGAAGGAAGGCTGCAAAGGCTGACTCTAACAGTATCATCCTATAAGCCACATGTCTCACTTCTTTGTACTTGCATCCATTTCCATTAAGAGAAATAGGGCATAGAAACATCACCTTCTGGCTGGGTTTTTTTCTCGAAAGGGTTTCCTAGGTTATATCTTGTGTTAATTAATGGTTTATGATCTTTATTTATTTATTTTTCTCTATTTTCTACATATTTATCCTATTCCATGCATAAAATAACATAGTAATTAAGGAATCCATAAATCCAAGGAGAAAATAACCCTCACAGTGTAGATTTAGATTTTTAAGTATAATTTCATCAGATCCATTGTGATGAATTTCCTAGTGGAATATTCATGGTATTTGATGGATAATATTGGTACTAGAGTAGGTTTCTTTTGGTATGTATGGGATCCAAATTGACTTAGCCAAAATTCATAAAACCTTAGCCATGGTTGAAGAATCTGTTAATAGTCCTCAAGGTCCCGTAGAGGAGAGGTTTGCATGGGTGGAAGCACAAGTCATAGAAATAAATTGTAATGTAAGCCTACTCGTGGCGACCTTGAACAATAAGCTTGGGATATTAGGAGAAAATGGAGGTTCTAACACAAAGGTTGGGTCAATGGGGAAATTGGCAGATCCTGAAGAATGAAAGGAGTTTAAGAAATAACTAAAAAATTTCCAACCTAGTTCGAGTGTCGTGAACCATTCATAGTCCCTACTCAAAATGGAAGCAAAGGTAGACATGACGCCGTATCAAAGCGATATTGATGCTTTGAAGTTAAATCACTAGTTGTAGAAATTAGAATATTATTTTAATGTTTATCATATAGAGGAAGAATAAAAGATTTATTTTTCTCAGCCGAAATTAGAGGGACCGTGCCCTGACCTAGTGGGAAAGCCACATGGAGACCATGAGATTGTTGGGAGATCCTTCAATGACTAAGTGGGATGATTTAAAAACTCTCATAAAGTCACAATTTCACCCTATCGAGTATGTAGAGGACCAATGGATCTAGTGGCATTACTTCAGAAAGAGGCATGGACATAGTGTACATGAGTACACCATAGAATTTCTAAAGAGGATCATAATGTTGGGTATTTCCCCAAAGTACCCAAACGTACTCCTCGAGTATCTAAGATGTCTACACAACCATCTATAGATGCATGTGATTTGTTTCAAGCCTATATCGACGGACAAGGCTTGTGTATACGCATAGTACCTAAAGAACATAGGCCAAAAGAAAGGGAAATCAAGTGGGTCAAAGCAGAAAGAGCACCACGAAGCTTCCAAGGAGGGGAAGAAGAAGTGGAAATGGAGGAAGGAAAAAAGAAAATAACCAAAAAACACTAGTGCGAAGATCCCAACAACAACTATAACCACTGTAACATTGATGATCATAAAAAGGAGAAGTGATGGAAGTTGCATCCAAAGCTCAACTCGAAGAACAAAAAGAGGGAAACTAAGAAGAAAAATATCTTGGCCATAGATTCAAGTAATCAAGTGGAAAGTAGCTCAGATTTGGATGATAATATTTTCTCTACATTAGTGTAGAATAAGATTAACCTAATTAACCTTCAACAACAATAAGAGAATGAAAATATGGGACTCTTCCATATTAAGATACTAGTAAAGAAGACAAAGATTGGTGCTCTGTTCAACTCAATATCATAAGAAAATATCATTGTAGCAAATTTGGTCAACAAATTTGGATTTGAAGTTTTTGATCATCCATGACAATATCCATTAGGATGGGTAAATAAGGATGCCAAAACAAAAGTAACCAAATACTAAAAAATCATATTTTCTATCAATGTTGATTTTATTGATGAAGTAAAACTAGACATAGTTCCCATTGATGCATGTGGAGTGGTGTTTGGAAGTCCCTATATGTATATGCGAGATGCAATCTTCATGTCGAGAGCCAACCAATACAACCTCATCAAATATGGAGAGTCCTTCACCATCAATGCATACAAGGGAAAATAAAATTTTTTGCTATTAAGTTCCAACCAAGCCAAAAAATTGATTAGTCCTAGAAAGATGTATGTTTTACTATTTTTAAGAGAAAATTGGCCTCTAAAAGAGTCAATGAGAGAAAATTCATCCTTGTAGGGATGTAATATGGAGTTAAAAAAACAACTAGAATAGTTATTATAAGAATATAGGGGTGTGTTCTAGGAGCCTAAAGGGTTACCATCCAAGTGGGAAGTGGATCATAATATCCAATTGTTGTTGGAAGCCCCATTTCCGAACCTTGGGCTATATAGGCAATTTGTTATAGAAGAAAGTGAGGTGAAGAAGCAGTTGCAGCAGCTACTAGAATAGGGCGTCATTTGACTGAGAACCTCATCATGTGGGTCACCCATCATCATTTCCCAAAAGAATGATTGGAATTGGAAAATGCATATAGATTACAAGGAACTAAACAAAATTATGCTCCAGAATAGGTATCCCTATCGAAGATAAATGATATGCTAGATTAGTTGCAACAATCCAAATACTTTACCAAGTTGGAATTAAAGTCTGAATATCACAGGGTTTGAGTCAAAGAAGAAGATACCTAGAATATTTCCTTCAAAATCGAGCAAGGTTTGTATAATTCTCTAGTCATGCCTTTTGGCCTAAGAAATGTGTCAAATACATTTACGAGGTTAATAAGTGATACACTACACATTTTTATAGATTCACTTATTATTGTCTATTTGGATGATATACTAGTATATTGTGATATTTGGGAGGAGCACATGTCACATTTGATGCTAGAGCTAGAGACATTAAAGAAGAACAAGTTGCTGAAAAATCTCAAGAAGTACAAGTTTGCACAATAGTCTTTAATGTATATGGTATATGTGATTAGTGGGGGAGAGCTTAAAATATATCCTATCAATATTGAGGCCGTCATGAAGCGGCTAGTGCTTACTAATGTTTATGTGGTTATGAGCTTCATTGGAGCAACACAATACTTGAGGAAATCCATAGCCTTGTTTTTAATGATAGCAGCACCACTCCACACCATAAAAACCAATGGAAACAGTTTCCAGTGAGGAAAGGGTCAATGAAGGGCCTTTGCGGAATTAAAGAAGAAAATGAGTTAAACACTAGTTCTTGCATTACTGAACTGGTAATGGCAGGCCTTCGAAGTTGAGACAAATGCTAGTGGGAATGTTATGGATCGATGCAGGGAGGAAGGCCTATACACTACAACAAATCCCTGTGATTAGCTCTATTTTTTCTCCCAAGGACTATTTTAGTGTATTTTTATCCAATTTTTTGAAAAATTTGATGCTATTTTTGGAATTTTTTTTTGCATCAACGAAAACATTTAGGTGCTAAATTAGGCGTTAATATCCTTGATAATTGCACTGGAGATTACGCTAGAAATTACCCCAGGAATTGTGCCATAATTTTATGCCAGAAATTGCGCTAGAAATTGTGCCAGAAATCATGCCAGGAATTGCACCAAAAATTTATGTAAGAAATTGCGCTGAATTTAGCTCCCTGCGTAGTGCCTAAATTTCCCCCTTGGTTTCTCCCTTTTTAACACCAAATTTAGCACCAGATGTGCCTAAATAGTTAATTAATTGAGGTGTTTTGGGTTCAGTGGATAGGGGCTTTTAAGATTATGGGATTTAGGGATTTTGGGTACAAGGATTAATGGTGAAGGGATTAGGAGTTAAGGTTTAAGGGATTAAGGGTCATGAGATAAGAGATTTGGTGCTTACGAGTTAGGTAGTTTAATGGTTAATGACTTAGGGATTACAGGTTAAGGGATTAATGTTTAAATGCTTAGGGAATATGGGTTTATGGAGTAAGGGATTAAGGATTAAGGCTTAAGTGTTTAACGGTCTATGTATTAGGGTTAGGGGATTTAGGGATTTTGCGTTAAGGGATTAGTGATTAAATAGGGTTGAGGGATTAAGGGTACTTAGTTTAGGGATTAGGGCTTAAGGATTTAAAGGTAAATGTAGGCTTACGAGTTATGGGATTTAGGGATTCATCAGAACTCTCTTGAAATGTCATGGAACGTCTTCCAAAATGTCTGTCACCAATGCCAACCATCGATGCTACATGGTGAGCAGTGAATTGGGCCAACTTTTAAATTTTTTCAAACTATTCTTGTATGCATCAAAATTTGACATGGTTAGAGACTAGACACATGCCTTTACAATATGCAAGGGTTTTAAGACTAAATGATTCTTGATGTCCCCACATAATCTTTGAGATCATCCATGTTTTCATGAACATTCATTATGCAGTCTCATTGTCATCATTTGTCATTCTCATCTATGGAATATTTGTCGAAACTCCCTTGAAATGTCATGGAACATCTCCCAACATGCCCAATGCCCATCACCAATGTCATCCATCGATGTCGCACAATGAGAAATGAATGGGGCCAACGTTGAAATTTATTGAAAATATTCTTGTATGCATTGAAATTTGACATGGTTAGACTAGACTCATGTGTTGATGGTATGCGAGGGTTTCAAGACTCAAGGATGTGTGACGTCCTCACATAATCTTTGAGACCGTCCACGTTTGTATCAATGTTAATCATGTAGTCTCATTTTCACCATTCCTCATTCCCATATAAGGAACATTTGTCGAAACTCTTGAAATATCTTGGAATGTCTTCCAACATGCTCATCACCAATGTCATCCACCGACGCTGCATGGTGAGAAGTGAATGGGGCCAATGTTGAAATTTCTTCAAATTTTTCGCGTATGCATCGAAATTTGACATGGTTAGACTAGGCACATGCCTTGATGGTATGTGAGGGTTTCAAGATTCAAGTATGTTTGAAATCCCCACATAATCTAATTTGAGATCGTCAATGTTTGCATCAACGTCCATCATGCAGTCTCATTGTCATAATTCCTCATTCCCATATATGGAATATAGGGGTTAGAAAATATGTTTATATATGGGATTCGGTTATGGATCATATATGTTACTAGTTAAAAACTGTAGTTGTTATGACTGAGAGTTTATTAGTGATAATGGCTACATTTCAAGAGTTAAGTGTGATAAGGTTATGCTTTTTGGGATATAGTGGTTATGGTTACTAGCTATATTAGTTAATTTACGTTGGTCAAAATTAGTAGGTGTTAAGGGTTATAGGAGCTTGGGATTATAGTTGTTATGTGTTATACAATTTAGGGGTGATAAGGCTTGTACATCATGGGGTTAGTAATTATAATGGTTATGGATTTAGGATTAGGAATTAGGAGTGATAATAGTTATAGGGAATGTGCAGAGGGTGTAGGATATTTAAGGATTTTGTGTTATGGGATTAGCGTTAAAGGTTTATGGCGTAAGTATTCACATATTAGGGCTTTAGGGTTTAAGGGTTTGTTATCACATATTATTTTTTTTTATAAAATTTTGCAAAAAATATATATAATTGAGGGCAAAATTTTTGAAGGCTATTGATATACATTGGTTTGATATGCATGGTTATATTTATTTTTATAAAAAATAATGGGTTCCTAGATCCAATCTCTAAGTTAGAACAATTTTAATCCAACACATACAAAGCATCACATGTCAGATGTGAATAACAACCAACATAAGGCACCCAACATTGGAGTGTATATATATGCACTACACATCAAGATAACATCCATGAGCTTGGATATTAAATAACGACAATTATTTTACTCTATTACATGTGGGATAGTTCAAAGAACAGAAGGAAAAACTATCATATTGTATTACATGTTTCAAAGGTCCATATCATAGGAAATTTGGAGATGAAAGATGAATATGTGTTGCAAATTTTGAACTGGCCTGAAGTATAAAGCGCCATTAAAATCCCACACTCATCGAGAAGAAACATGTGTCCCTTAACAGATTCAATGCGATATTCTCTTATGGTGTTAAAGATCATTCCTTTCTCATATCTGCACTTAATTTCCACCGTTGATATAACAATTAGATTGAATCAAGGGATACAATAATTTGGTAAATGGTAAATTTTTACTAAGCACTGTATTTATAAAGATTTATTTTTACCTGGCAAAAAAAAAGTATTTTGCAGTTTCTTATGGGTGAGATTGAATTTATTATAGGTTACAATGAAGATTCGTAAAATGTCTAATTCAACAAGAATTCAACTTTCAAGGTTGGTTTCATGTTCCGTCTAAGTGTTTTAGCAGTATAAAGAATGGAATCCTATAATAAAATTGTCTCCATCCATAAAATATTTGACCTGGACTAGAATAGTTTGGTGGACCGAGACTGGGATGTTTATGACCCAATTTTGTCATGTAATAATCAAAAGAAGGTCCCTCAATTTTTCTTTCTACAGGATTGCGAGATTAGTAAGAGTTATAAAATTTGGGAGTCACGTCTCCCGTCATGTATACTTCCTCAGGTTTTTCATTTCCTTGAATTGGTCATATGGTGCTCTAAGCATTATTCTTCTTTTGTTAGATCAATAGTGACAAATAAGACTTCAAATATCCTCATTTCCTTAACTATTGAATTAGTTCTCAGGATGCTAGGGTTACAGTATTCCAGTATTATGAATGAAAACACCATAGAATTAAGTGAAGAAACTCTGATTCAAACCTTTAGATCATTAGCCCCACTATTATAAGTTACATTTTTCCAAAGTGTTCTAAATTTTGAGACTTATATAAAATATTGAATATACCCTCTGAAATCTAAGTGGTTTGTTAAATTAGTATAGATAATTTTCTCCAAGATTAGTCAAATCTTGGGTTTTAATCATGATCATATCGTCAATGAATGTTTCCTAAGTTTTCCACTGTTAGGTCCCTATATTACTAGTATAGTCCCTTATTGTTGTTAGTGTAACCCCCTTATTGTTATCCTTGTACTCCTGTAACCCCCATATTGCTATTATTGTGCCCTTACATTATTATTGTTAGGTCGGTTAGGATTACATTACGGCCCCATGGACTCCTATATATAGAAAGGAGGTTTTGTCAATGAGGAAGAACCTAGATTTTCCACAGTGTCAGATAATAAATATCGACGTTTCGAATCTCCATGGAGGTCCATCTTTCAGGATGAATGAATGAAGAAATGAAAGAAGGACTTAGGTCAAATTTATAGAGTGAATATTATTTTTCTAAAGAGCCGACTAGCAATAATATCTAGGAATTTTTTTTAAAATCTTTTTTTATTTTTATTTAATGTTCACTTAAATTTAAAAAATAAATAATTAATTAATGAATAAATTTGATTAATAATGATGAATGTATATAATAATAATATATCATAACTAATAATAAATAATATTATTATTTATTTTAGAATTTTCTAATAATAACTATCCAAATCTAATTTTATTCCTAGAATTTTTATAAGTAATATTAAATAATTTATATTAGTTCCTAGAATTTCAATAATTCTAAAAACATCTAATAACTAATAATAAAAAAGTTCGGGGTCCTTAACACTCTGGCTGTGAGAGCCCTGAGGATATATGATGTAGAGCACCTAAAATATGAACTCAATCACTTGATGTCTATATTTTGTCAGTAACACCCTTAATGTACGGAGGGAAAACACTGCCACAGTTTTCCCGATTTTTCTGAGGTCCCTCGAGCTTCTGAGACAAGACAAAGCCTTTGGCTCTATGTATGGTTTTTATGATATCATTCTCACTGTAACCAATACCTTTAAATACATACGTCAAGAGATTGAGTTCATCTTTTAGGTGCTATGCATCAGATTTCCTCAGGGCTCTCACAGCCAGAGTGTTAAGGACCCCGAAATTTTTTATTATTAGTTATTAGATGTTTTTAGAATTATTGAAATTATAGGAATTAATATAAATTATTTAATATTACTTATAAAAAATCTAGGAATAAAATTAGATTTGGATAGATATTATTAGAAAATTCTAAAATAAATAATAATATTATTTATTATTAGTTATGATATATTATTATTATATACATTCATCATTATTAATCAAATTTATCCGTTAATTAATTAATTATTTTAAATTTAAGTGAACATTAAATTTAAATTTTTTTTTTTTTTTTTCCTAGATATTATTGCTGGTCGGTTCTTTAGAAAAATAATCTTCACCCTATAAATTTGACCTAAGTCCTTCTTTCATTTCTTCATTCATTCGTCTTGAAGATGGATCTCCATGGGGATTCGAAACGTTGACATTTATTATCTGACACTGTGGAAAATCCGAGTTCTTCCTCATCAACTGATAACCACAGAAGCTTGAAAACCAGGAGAGGTTTTTTCATTTGTATCATCCAAGAATTGTTCATTTCTAAGGTTTCCCCCTCAAAGTGGTTTATTTCTAAGGCGTTGATCTCTCTTTTCTTCTATTTTTGGAGCTAGTTTCATAACATTTGGTATCAGAGCTTAGGATTCTAGGGTTTCGCTGCTCCAAACATGTCATCGTGGAATTTTCTCTATAATTTTTTTTCTACGAAGGTTCATAAGCTGAATTTTTTACAAAGCGAAGCCAAAATATTGAGGAACGTCATCTAAAAATTTCATATCTTGGTTCGCAAAATTTTCGGAGGTATGATCTGTGGAAGTTAGGTATTTTTTAGGCTCCTGAATTTCACCTAAAACAGGTCATCGTGGAATTTGCGCTATAAATTTGTTTCTATGAATGTTCAGAAGCTGAAATTTTTACAGAGTGAAGCCGAAATCTTGTGGAACTTCTTGTACAAATTTTAGATCTTGGATCACAATATTTTCGAAGATATGATCTGTGGAAGTTAGGTTTTTTTAGGCTCCTGAATTTCATCTCAAAGAGGTGACTGTGGCAAAATCATCATAACTCTCTCTCTGAGCGTCAGATTGGAATTCTGTAAAAAGTGACCGCAAGTACACAAAATTTAGTTTCATTTGTATCAATTTTAGAGCCGAAGGAGGAAACAGTGACACGTCGTACAATTTCACCCTACTGAACTAGTCCATAATTAGGTCATTGTGGGAGATTGGGCATAAATTTGCCTTGAAGAATCCAAATCAGGTCAAACCTATGGCATTCAAAACAATATTTAGAGTGCTACTATAGGGCCTAATTTCAAATATTGAAGATCCAAAATCACAGAGATAATTTAGTTTCAATATCGAGCTCCTCATAAGCAAGAAAAATATGTGTATTTTTTTTCCAAATTGCATAAGTCTTGTTTGAAGAATCAATTTGAATTGATTCCAAGGGAATATTGTAGAATAGATATCAGTATTTGGTTCTAAAATGTCACCTAAAAATAATTCAACACCTAGTTTTTGAGATTCAACAAGACGATGAGCCTAGTGAAAATTAAGCACCTTTAGTAGGTGGGGCCCGCAGGCTATTTTTAGGTGTACGTCTATTTTTAGAATGGTGATCATATTCCAAAATTAGCAGGATGCTGATTCTAGGTCGTTGAGCAAATTATATCTTTAGATGAGTTTCTATTTCAAGAACACGGGCGAAGTCTATTTATAGATCACATATCTAAAAATAGAATTCATGTCGATTATTATTATCCCTTAATGATAATCACACAATAAATAATAACTAGTTCGCTTGGAGCACTTGATTTCAGTTAACTGATGTGGAAAACTAGTTAGCTGAAGGAATTACGAGTTGCAAGGTTGGTTGGTGACTCATGCATGATGGACTTCGTTGTAACTGAGTGTGACACAGTTGTAACAGAGTTGGAAGAGTAGTTATGGGAGTTGTTATTTAGTTTAACTCAGTTAAGTGAGTTAAACTCAGTTATGCTAGTTGTAACTAAAGATACACTAGTGAAAGATGAGTGAATTAATTATTTAATTGATTCACAAGTAGTGTCTTACTTGCAACTGAATAAATACAACAGTTAACTACTTGCATTTCAGATCCAGTGGATACCCAGTGGAGAGATAGGTGAAAGGGTGTGTTTGATTATCTGTTGTGACTATAGTGATGCATTCAATGCATCTACACACAAATTAGAGATGCCAATGAGGATTGTGTAGTGCAAGCAAGGCAAGATAGACTTCATTTAGGGATCTTCTTCAGTAGGGATTGCGCAGTGGAGGCAGGCTATCAGGAGGTAAGAAATTGGTGCATAGATATGCAAATTTTTGCATGACAGTGCGTGACGATTGTATATTGCACTGAGAGCTCTATGAGCTGAGATTTGTATGAGATTGTTACATGATTCCATGATATACATAATATATAATATTTGGTTTTTTAGCTTTAAGCTTTCCTGGTAAAACATCTTGTTATGTGCGATTGATTTTTCTTCATATGTTTTGCAATTGGTGATTTAATTTCCGCAAATAATTAAGTGGAGGAGATAAGGCAAAGTACCAGGGATGGCTCTTCATAAAAACATGATGATGAAGAGGATTGTGCTTTGGCTGCCAAAGAGAGGAAAGGAAAGGGGAAGAAATCCCATCCAAAATCCGAGGCTAAAGGTAAGACGCTATATTTGTCCAAGGTGAAGTGTTTTCACTATCACGAACATGGGCATCTCGCCACTAATTTCCCACAGAAAAAGAAGAACAAGAAGGTTGCTAGAGCTACAGCTGGTGAGGCCCTTGCCTTGAAATTTGAACTTGATTTCTCTTTGATCACGTGCTTGGTTTCAAGCGCAATGGGATCGGTGTGGTATCTTGATAGTGGTGCTTCCTTCCACATAACGGGAGATAAGGAGTTCTTCATCAACTTGGAGGAGAAAGATCTCCAAATGCATATAGAGATGGGTGACGATGGAAAAATAAATGTAGCTGGCATTGGTATCATTAACTTTGAGAGGGAGTAAGGTAAACCATTTTTGTTGAAAGATGTTATGCATGTTCTAGGTCTAAAGAAGAACTTGGTCTCAGTCGCAATGTTGGAGGATAGAGGTTATGACGCTGTTTTTAGCAATGGAAAATATTTCCTGCAACATAAAAAAATGAGTCAAACCAAGAGGATAGGGATTCGAGTTAAGAATCTCTACAATCTGGAGGTAGATGGCTGCGCTGCAATGGTGGGCAAAGAAGAAGAAGTGGTGAGCCGGGATGAGGGAAAATTATGGCACAGGAGATTGGGCCATCTTCACCATGGTGCCCTGAAGATTTTGCAGTATATTTCTACTGGAGTTCCCAAGGGTACACTTGTGCAGATAGATCAGTGCAAGGGATGTACTATAGGTAAGTTTGTGAAGACCACCTTTCATGAAAAGGAGAACCGTGCTTCGGTGATCTTGGAGAGAATTCACATAGACGTGTGTGGACCATTCTCGATTGATTCAACAACAAAACACAGGTATTATGTTATTTTTTTTGATGAATATTCTTGTAGATGCTGGATCTTCTTCATGCAGAAGAAGGATCAAACATTCTCAAAGTTCTGTGAGTTTAAAGCATTGGTGGAGAAAGAGTCAGGGAAGAAAGTGAAGGCTCTGCAGAGCGATAATGGTGGTGAATATATCTTGAATGAATTCAAAAAATTTTGTAGCAAACAAGGAATTCAAAGAGAACCCATAGTGCTTCATAACCCACAACAAAATGGTTTCGTAGAGAGGAAGAACATAACAATCGTGGGTGCTACATGAACTATGCTGCATGACCAGGGCCTACCAATGCACTTGTGGGTGGAAGCAACAACGCTGTGGTTTAAGAGTACTTGGCATGAGTACACCTGAAGAATATTTTACTGGTAAGAAGCCTGATGTTTCTCATTTAAACATTTTTGGCTCATCTGTTTATGTTCATGTGACCAAGAACACCAGGAAGAAGCTGGAGCCGACTGCAGAAGTTGGGATATTTGTGTGGTACAAAGAAACACCCCATAATTATCATGCATATTTGCAAAATAGTTGGATGACTATGGTGCGACGAGATATAAAATTCAATGAGGAGAAAGTCATGAAGTTGTCGCTTGAGAGGGAGCTACACTTACATGCAGAGGAGGAATTGATTGTTCCCAAAGATGAGCCTCAAGATGTGGATCAACCACAGGAGGAGGATCATGGAGTGGAGGATTCCACTCACATAGAGCCAAACATCAGAATTGGCAGAAGGCGTACCACAAAAGCTGAGAGGTTGAAGCTTAGTGCGGTAGAGAATGTAGGAGTCCCTACTTCACAACACAGATAGAGTCAATCACCTGATTGATATACTGGATACATGGCTCTCATGAGCAAGTGTATCATGATAGAGCCATCTTGCTTTGAGGAAGCAGCGCAGGAGCCCACATGGGTAGATGCCATGGTGGAGGAGTATGACTCCATTGTCAGAAACAGTGCTTGGGAGATTGTTCCAGGGCCGGTTGGTAAATCAGTGGTAGGTTCAAGATGGATCTACAAGGTAAAGCAAGCTGCTGATGGGAGCATTGAGAAGTATAAGGAAATATTTTTTTCCTAGGGCTTCTAACAGATCGAGGGGATTGATTATGAATAAAATTTTGCACCTATCGCACAATATTATTCCATAAGGACCATCCTTGCTCTCTCAGCGCAGATGGGTTGGCACATTTATCAGATGGATGTGAAGACTGCGTTCCTTAATGGGATCATTGAGGAAGAAGTGTACATTAAGCAGCCTGAAGGATTTGAGATCTTCAGCAACAAGTCACATGTGTGCAGACTCAAAAGAGCGCTATATGGGCTGAAGCAAGCACCCCATGCTTGGTACACTCAGATCGAAAACTATTTCACTGGACTTGGCTTCACCAAGAGTGAGGTGGATGCAAACCTATACCAGATTGTGGTGGAGGGTAAGATTTTAATCATTGTTCTTTATGTTGATGATTTAATACTGACTGGTGATGAGCAGCTGATACACTCATGCAAGGAGGACCTTGCAAGGGAGTTCAAGATGAAGCATATGGGTCTCCTTCATTATTTCCTTGGATTGGAAATATGGCATCGAGAAGGTGAACTATTTTTGTCTCAAGGAAAGTATGCTCGAGAGATACTCGGTAAGTTTCACATGGAGGACTGCAAACCCATGGATACTCCTCTTCCAGGAAATTGGAGGAAAGAGGATGCTACATCGACAGAGGTAGTGGATGCTAATGTTTATCAACAGTTGGTGGGTTCGTTCATGTATTTAGTTAATACAAGACTGGACATATGCTATGTGGTCAACTAGCTTAGTCAAGTGATGTTTAAGCCTACCAAGCTCTTTTGGAAGGTGGGCAAGCATGTCCTGGGATATCTTAGGGGCACATCTGAGTATGGCTTATGGTACAGACAAATAGATGAGGTGAAGTTGCATGGCTTCACGGATGCAGATTGGGAAGGCATCCCAATGGAAAGAAAGAGCACATCAGGAGGGGCTTTCAGTATTAGATCTACAACTGTTTCTTGTTACAACAGGAAACAAAGATCCGTGGCACTCAGTTTAGCGAAAGCGGAATACATGGCAGCAAGTCAAGCTACATGTGAGGCTATCTGGATGAGGAAGATCCTGGTCGGTTTGTTCAGTTCTCATTTAGATCCTACATTGATTCATTGGGATAATCAGAGTTGCATTAAACTCTTGATTAATCCTGTGTTTCACGATAGATCTAAGCATATAGATATCCGGTATCATCATATTGGAGCTTGTGTGCAGTGGAAGATCATGTTTCTTCAGTACATTCCTACGAAAGATGAGGATGTAGATATTCTAATGAAGGCACTCAACAGGAGAAAATTAGAATACCATAGAGACAAGATCGGGGTGAAGGATAATCCCTATCTTGTTGAGAGGGAGTGTTGAGATTCAACAAGATGATGAGCCTAGTGAAAATTAAGCACCTTCACTAGGTGGGGCCCATAGGCTATTTTTAGGTGTATGTCTATTTTTAGAATGGTGAGCATATTATAAAATTAGTAGGATGCTGATTCTAGATGGTTGAGCAAATTCTATCTTTAGATGAGTTTCTATTTTTAGAACATGGGCGAAATCTATTTATAGATCGCATATCTAAAAATAGAATGCATGTCGATTATTATTAGCCCTTAATAATGATCAGACAATAAATAATAACTAATTCTCTTGGAGCACTTGATTTCAGTTAACTGATGTGGAAAACCAGTTAGTTGA
Source organism: Pinus albicaulis (assembly GCA_034641835.2). NCBI lineage: Eukaryota > Viridiplantae > Streptophyta > Pinopsida > Pinales > Pinaceae > Pinus > Pinus albicaulis. The sequence continues at coordinate 1,165,260,454 of CM076582.1, forward strand.
AGGAATTACGAGTTGCAAGGTTGGTTGGTGACTCATGCATGATGGAATTCATTGTAATTGAGTGTGACACAGTTGTAACAGAGTTGGAAGAGTAGTTATGTGAGTTGTTATTTAGTTTAACTTAGTTAAGTGAGTTAAAATTAGTTGTGCTAGTTGTAACTATAGATACACTAGTGAAAGATGAATGAATTAATTAGTTAATTAATTCAAAAGTAGTGTCTTACTTGCAACTGAAGAAATACATCAGTTAACTACTTGCATGTCAGATCAAGTGGAGACCCAGTGGAGAGATAGGTGAAAGAGTGTGTTTGACTATCTGTTGTGACTATAGTGACGCATTCAATGCATCTACACACACATTGGAGATGCCAATGAGGATTGCGCAGTGAAATCAAGGAAATATCGAATTCATTTGGGGATCTTCTTCAACAGGGATTGCGCAGTGGAGGCAGGCTGTCAGGAGGCAAGAAATTGGTGCATAGATATGCAAATTTCTGCATGACAGTGCGTGACGATTGTATATTGTAATGAGAGCTCTATGAGCTAAGATTTATATGAGATTGTTACATGATTCCATGATATACATAATATATGATAGTTGGGGTTTTTAGCTTTAAGCATTCCCGGTAAAACATCTTGTTATGTGCGATTTATTTTTCTTCATATGTTTTGAAATTGGCGATTTAATTTCCGTAAAGAATTAAGTGGAAGGATTATTTATTTAACATAAGATTAAATTTTTAGATCAGGAGGATCTAGAAATACATTATTGTGTTTATAAATTTCTACACCATTAAGCCTTTAGAGGGCTCTACTATGGTTCATGAAGATGAAGAAATGCAACATGACATATCAAAATTACAAGAAAAAGTGCACCAAATTTCTCTCTTGCAAAGAGCAATAAAAAATGAAATGGACGTTTTGAAGAAAAGCATGGAAGCTATGATGGATGGTTTTAAGAATGGTATGGAAGAAAAAATGGAAGGTTTTAAGGAAGAAATGGAAGGTTTGAAGGAATTTTTGTCAAAGTTGATACAAGAAATGATTCCTAATGGCGAAAAGATAGTAGAGGAAACTCATGAGGAGAACAAAATAAATTTTAATTGTGATTTCATAAAATATAATGTTGGATTGAAGAACCACCATATTCCAAAGATGGATATGAGGAATTTTGATGGAAAGGATCCTATAACATGGATACTACAGATGAAGCAATATTTTGATCTCAATAATGTGCAAAACACACAAAAGGTATGCATTGCAACTTCACATTTAGAACAAAATACATTTGTATGTTATCGATGGCTTTGCTCCCGTAAAAAAAATTGTCGCTTGGTCAATTTTTACATAGGAAACGATAACGCATTATGAGGATACAAAGAGTAAGACCTTCTTTAGCTAATTGGTATATCTCAAACAAAAGGGTTCAGTGGTGGAGCACATTGAGGACTTCCAAAAATTGAATATAAGGGTAACTGATATTACAGAGGAACACGAGATTGATGTCTTCATAGGGACTTTAAAGGATAGCATCCAACATGAAGTTCACATTTGGGAACTTAATTAATTGTAGAAGGCATTCAGGTTAGCAAGAAAAATTGAATGTAAAATTATGGCGACAAGGAAGCCTACCATTCACATCTATATAGATGGAAGTGTTGCTACTCTTAGACTTCCACAACCTACAAGGTTGACACCAAAACAATTGGAAGAAAAAAGAGGAAAAGGGCTTTGCTACAATTGTGATAGAAAATACACTAAAGGTCATAAGTGTGCTAAGAAGAAGTTATTTTACATAGATTATGAAGAGGAGGAAGAAAATGAACAAGAAACTTCAAAAGAAGAGGATATACGCCAGGAACCAACCCTAGGAGAAGAAGAAACGAGTCTGACCATATCGTGTAATGCATTGGTAGGAATAACCACTCCTCAAACTCTCAAGATAGAAGGACATATCAAGAAGAAAAAGGTAATAGTGTTGATTGATTCAGGCAGTACCCATAATTTTATTCATTGTAAGGTAGCCAAGGAATTGAATTGTTTCCTATACCCAACACCAGAATGTCAAGTGATGGTCGCAAATGGAGGAACTATAAATTTCTCTGGAAAATTCCATAATATCAAGCTAGACATGGGGGAATATGTATTGAATAGTCCAATGCTTTCCATCCCAATGAGAGATGCTGATGTTGTATTAGGAGTACAATGGTTACAATATTTGGGGACGATAGCTTTTAATTTTCAAGAACTTTTATTGAATTTTTTTTCAGAAGGAAATGAAATCGAATTACGGGGTATTGTAGGGAAGCTATGAAATATAATAAGCTCTAATGTCATGACAAAGCTTTTGAAGAAAGAACAACGAGGCGTAATTTCACAATTATTCTCACTAGAAGTTCCAACATCAAAATCATCTATTTTTCCAGAGCTCCAAAAAGTTTTGGACAATCATTCCAAGGTGTTTGAAACTCCCAAAGGACTCCCACCTATTCGTGATCATGATAATTCTATTCATTTGATTCCAAGAAATGTTCCTCCAAACATCAGGCCTTACAGATATCCTTATGTCCAAAAAAGTGAAATTGAACGTATGATTGCAAAAATGTTAGAGGCTTGTATAATTCAACCTAGTCAAAGTTCTTTCTCTGCTCCAGTAGTATTGGTGCACAAGAAGGATGGATCATGGTGCATGTGTTTGGATTATAGGAATCTCAATAAGCTCACTATTAAAGATAAATTTCCCATTCCTGTGATTGATGAATTATTGGATGAATTGCATGGAGAAATTTATTTTACAAAGTTGGATCTTCGTTCAGGATATCATCAAATTAGAATGAAGACTAAAGATATTCCGAAAAAAAAATTTAGAACTCATGAGGGTCATTATGAATTTTTGGTCATGCCTTTTGGCCTTATCAATGCACTTCTACATTTCAAGGGTTGATGAAATCCATTTTCAAACCCTTCCTTAGAAAATTTGTGCTAGTATTTTTTGATGATACACTAATCTACAACAGGTCTTGGAAGGATCATGTTCCACATGTTGACAGGGTGCTCAAACTATTGGAGGAGAAACAATTATATGCAAAAACATCCAAATGTTTCTTTGGAGTACAAGAGGTGGAATATCTGGGTAATATTGTACCTCACGAGAGTGTTAAGGTAGACCCTAACAAAATTAAAGCCACTAAGGAATGGAAAGTCCCCACAACCATAAAGTAGTTGCACAGATTTCTCGGGTCAACAGGGTATTATCCCAAGTTTGTTAAGAATTATGGGAGAATAGCAGCACCTCTAACAACATTATTGAAGAAAGATGAATTTTCATGGACTCCTAAAGCAACTAAGGCCTTTGAACATCTTAAAGAGGCAATGTGCCTAGCACCAGTCTTAGCTACACCAAAATTCACAAAAACCTTTATTTTTGAATGTGATGGCTCAGGAAATGGAATTGGTGCTATTTTAATGTAATAAGGAAGACCCATTTCTTTTGAAAGTCGTCTAATCAAAGGAAATTATTTACAAAAGGCTATTTATGAGAAGGAAATGTTGGCAATACTACATGCACTAAAGAAATGGCAACCTTACCTAATGGGAAGACACTTCAAGGTAAAAAATGATCATGATAGTCTTAAACACTTTTTAGAACAAAGAATATCTTCAGAAGAGCAACAAAAATGGGTCACAAAGATGTTGGGTTATGAATTTGAAATAATCTACAAAAAAGGGAAGCTAAATGTTGTTGTAGATGCACTCTCAAGAAAGGATGAAGAGGTGGAAGCATTTCTTTGTGCCATTTCTATTATCCAAACAGATTGGATAACTGAAGCAAGGGATGAATGGAAGAAGGACGAAGAAGTGTGGAAACTCATTCAAAAGTTGCAGCAAGATCCTAGTACATCTGATACATTTAGTTGGAAAAATGATTTTGTATGGTACAAAGATCGCTTATATATTTGCAAAAATTCCCAACTAAAACAAAATATTCTTTTGGAATTGCACACTTCTCCTTTAGGAGGACACTCGGGATTTTTAAAAACTTACCACAGAAAGAATTTTTTTGGGATGACCTTAAATCTGATGTTGAAAAGTTTGTGGCAAAATGTTTGGTTTGCCAGCAAAATAAAGTTGAGACAATTAGGACCCTGGGTCTTCTACAACCTTTATTCATCCCAAGTCAATGTTGGGAGGATATTTCAATGGATTTTATCACAAGTTTACCTAAGTCCAAAGGAAAGAGTGTCATCATGGTGGTAGTTGATAAACTTACCAAGTCTGCACACTTTTGTGCATTATCTCATCCATTTAAAGAAATTACAGTTGCTACTGCATTTATGGAAACAATTCAAAAGCTACATGGAAACAATTCGAAAGCTACATGGAAACCCAAATATTATTGTAAGTGACAAAGATCCCATTTTTACAGGAAATTTTTGGACATAATTATTTTCTTGTTTGGGTACTCAACTAGCTCATAGCTCATCTTATCATCCTCAATCCGATGGTCAAACTGAGATAGTGAATAAATGTTTGGAAGGATATCTTCATTGTTTTTTATCTAATAAGCAAGCACAATGGTTCAAGTGGTTACCTATTGTTGAATGGTGGTATAACACTTCCTTCCATACTACAGAAAAAATGGCCCCATTTATGGCACTTTATGGATATCATCCACTGTCCATCACATCTTCTTTAAGGGAAAATTCTAGGGTTCAAGCAGTGGAAGATCACATCGAGCATCAACAAGAATTTCTCCAACGCTTAAAGGATCACCTAAATTTGGCACAAAATCGAATGAAACAACAAGAATATCAACATCGCAGTGAGAGAAGTTTTGATGTAGGAGACTGGGTATTTTTACAGCTATAACCATAAAACAAATGTCCCTCAAGCAAGATAATAAGTATAATAAATTATTGCCAAAGTACTATTGTCCTTACAATGTGTTGAAAAATATTGGTACTATGGCATACAAATAAGAGCTTCCCGCTTCTTCGTGAGTGCATCCAATTTTCCATGTTTCATGCTTAAAGAAGGTTATAGGGGAAAAACTTCCAGTTCAAACAATTTTTCCAGAACTTGATGAATAAGGAAAAACCATATTGGAAATTAAAGCAGTCATGGAAACAAGAACTTGACAACTACAAAATCGATCAATTTTAGAGTATCTCATCAAATGGAAGAACTTACCCACTGAAGATTCTACATGGGAGGATGATAATTTTATACCGAAGCACCCAGAGCTACTCAAGCGTTAAGGACAACACTTTTTTGAAGGAGAGGAGCATGTTAGGTCCCTATATTGCTAGTATAGTCCCTTATTGTTGTTAGTGTAACCCCCTTATTGTTATTGTTGTACCCCTGTAACCCCCATATTGTTATTATTGTGCCCTTACATTATTATTGTTAGGTCGACTAGGATTACATTGTGGCCCCATGGACTCCTATATATAGAATGGAGGTTTTTTCATTTGTATCATCCAAGAATTGTTCATTTATGTAATGTATTGGAGGTTTCCCCCTCGAAGTGGCTTATTTCTAAGGCGTTGATCTCTCTTTTCTTCTATTTTTGGAGCTGGTTTCATAACATCTACGTTCTTTGTTAGTGTCGGTAAATTTAAATTATCCTAAATTTATGATAGAAGAAATGCGTGAAAAATTGAGCAATTTCAACACCCTTCAAAGCTTCAAATATCAAGTCTACCTCATCTACATAATTTTGGATAAATTCACTGATTAGTTTAAACATGTTTTGGAACTAGAAGGAATTACTTCTTTTGGAGTAAGTTCAGTGATTCACAAAGCATTGTGACTTAGAAACCAATAAGATGGTTTCTTTGATTTTGTTAACAAGCTCATATCCAAGTTGTATGTATTTAATCATGATGACGAATTTCCAAGAGTATGCCCATAGTTGAAGAAATGTCTCCAATTGAGTTCAAGGACCAAAATAGGAGAATGAATCTTATGTAAGGACTGTATAGTGAAAATGATTTATGGAGTAGAGGTTCAACCCTATAAACTACCTTCATTTTTAACTCCTAGCGTTTATGCTTTGAAGTCCTAAGGCGAAGATTAGATTCACAATTTATACATTTTTCAAGCAATAATTTAGCAATATATTTCAAATTTCCAACAACAGTGGGACCTTTTACTGTTATTAATAGAACATCTTCATAGATAATTGATTGATTTGTAGCTTGTTTCAATTTTTAATATGGTGAAGCACGTCATTATGATTCTCATCATATCATTTCAACCAAAAGAAAGAAGGTAAAAAGGGTTGAATATAAACATGAGGGTAGTTTATGTTATGAAACCAGCTCCAAAAATAGAAGAAAAGAGAGATCAACGCCTTAGAAATCAGCCACTTTGAGGGGGAAACCTCCAATACATTACATAAATGAACAATTCTTGGATGATACAAATGAAAAAACCTCCTTTCTATATATAGGAGTCCATGGGGCCACAATGTAATCCTACCCGACCTAACAATAATAATGTAAGGGCACAATAATAAAAATATGGGGGTTACAGGGGTACAAAAATAACAATAAGGTGGGCTACACTAACATAATAAGGGACTACACTATTAATATAGGGACTTAACATGTCCCTCTCCTTCAAACAAGTGTTGTCCTCAACGCTTGATTGTTTCTTGATGCTTTTGTATAAAATTCTCATCCTCCCGTGTGGAATATTCTACAGGAAAGTTCTTCCACTTGCTGAGATACTCTGAAATTGATCGTACTTGTCGATTTCTTGCTTCTGTGACTACTTCAGAACTTCTTTCGATGTGATGTTGATCTTCCCGTTGTTTCATTAGATTCTGCACCAAAGTTAGTTTATCCTTTGAGAGTTGGATAACTTGTTGTTGATGATCGATGTGATCTTCCACTAATTTATCATCCATATTAGCTATTATTTGATCCTTCAAACCATCCAAATTAGCCTCCATTTCTGATTTTAAACCATCTATGTCATCTTCGGTTGCTCTTCATAAGATCGAAATTTTTTGCACTTGGTACTGTAATTTTGATATCTCATACTGTAATTCTTCCTCTTCATGCGTCATATTATAGATTTTTGAGGGCTTAATGGGTATGGAATTATTTTTTGGAGGCATTCTAGAACCCAATATTGATAAAAATTCTAAAATATTCCCTTGGAATCACTTCAAACTGCTTTTTCAAACAAACGTTATGAAATTTTAAAAACCAAATACACACTTTTTTCTTGATTTTGAGGAGCTCAATATTGAAACTGAATTATCTTTGTGATTTCGGATCTTAAATATCTAAAATTTGGCACTAAGGTAGCCCTATGAATTCTCTTTCGAATGCCACAGGTCTGACCTGATTTGGATTTTTGAAGGAAAATTTGTGCCCAATCTCCTATGATGATCTAATTATGGACTGGTTCAGTAAAGCTATATTGTATGACTTGCAACATGTCACGCTTCCTCCTTCGGCTCTAAAATTGATATAAAAGAAACTACAGTCTGTGTACTTGTGGCCACTTTTTACAGAATTCCAATCCAATGCTTAAAGAGAGCGTTATGAAGATTTTCCCACGATCACCTCTTTGAGATGAAATTCGGGAGCTTGAAAAAGACCTAACTTCCATAGACCATATCTCCGAAAATATTTCGAACCAAGCACTGAAATTTTGTGATGATGTTCCTCAGGATTTCTACTTCGTACCCTAAAAATTTCAGCTTCTAAACCTTTGTAGAAAAAAATTATAGCGAAAATTCCACGATGACCTGTTTGGAGCAGCAAAACCCTAGAATCCAAAGCTCTGATACCAAATGTTGTGAAACCAGCTCCAAAAATAGAAGAAAAGAGAGATCAACGCCTTAGAAATCATCCACTTTGAGGGGGAAACCTCCAATACATTACATAAATGAACAATTCTTGGATTATACAAATGACAAAACCTCCTTTCTATATATAGGAGTCCATGGGGCCACAATGTAATCCTACCCGACCTAACAATAATAATAAAAGGGCACATTAAAGATATGGGGGTTAGAGGGGTACAAAAATAACAATAAGGGGGGCTACACTAACATAATAAGGGACTATACTATTAATATAGGGGCTTAAAAATTCAGAAATGTAAAGGCTAGAAAACAAGCTGGAATGGTCAACTCTTGAAAATGTTGATCAAAATCAATTGGGAAATGAAGAAAATTTCTCCATGAAATCAGAAGGAGTTTCAAAGCAAGGAAAAGCAGAGAAAAAAATAATCACCCCAACCAAGCTTGAAAATTGAGCTAAAAGGAAATTTCCCAAGGATATGATGCAAACATATGAAGAATATGCCAATGAGGAAGAAAGGAGAAAAAGGTCAAAACGTTCTCAGGAAAAATATTTGATGCTTGTAACTGATAAGTCAAAAGACATATCTTCTTCAATACAAAACATTATTCAGATTCATGAGGAGTATTCAAAAAAAGTTAAGGTTTTTCAATCAATAGATAGTGGACATATATAAGCTGTAAAGCCTATCACAACCTATTATAGTGAAATAAAACAACAAGGTTACCAGGATAGACAGGAGAAAGTTGGACAACTTAAAACAAAATATCCTCCTCATTTACTTATTGTGGTAGATAAAAAAGACATGTCTTTAAATATTGTAGTGATAGAGCCTATTCCTAAAGGAAGTAAATATCACGAAGGAGTTAAGACCACTAAATTCAAATTGAATATGAAGTAGTTTAATATTGTTTATAAAATTGATTTTTTCAAACAAGCAAGTTAACTCATTTGTACAGATTTGGTTAATGAGTCCACTACAATAGAAAAATTACAGTCAACTGTGAAGAAATTGGAGAATCAATTGAAGTTAGAGAAAACACAAAATAAAGCTTTGCGACTAAGAATAGATGAATTAGAAAGAAATATTATGGAACTTGATGATGATGCTACAAGTAGTGTTGAAGTTTCAAATTTACTAGAAGAAAAAGATACAACCCAAAGAAAAAGCTCAAAATTCCACATGATGCTTGCCCTCAAACTCTAGAGCTTCTTACATTACTTCAAGAAAAGGAGGACTTGGAAAGAGAATTATAGGATGCTAAAGGAACCATTGGAGTATTAAGAAATAAAATTGAAGAGTTAAATAAATAAGTTCAAACACTTTCAAAATCACAGTTTGAACATATCTAAGGGAATGATATTGATATTGTGCTATCCAAAGAATTGGAAAACTGGATAGTTAAAGATAAGGAGTGTAGAAAATTAAAACATGAGTTGACTAAATTAGAGCAAGGTAATGAACAGAAAACAAAGGCCCTTGAGGAAGATTTGGCTAAACAAAAAGAATTAAAGGAATGATTAAATTCAATGAAGCTGGGTTTGATTGATACTAAATATGTTATTTGGAACCATCTTTCTCTAGAACTTAAAATATTGAAGGATTATTTTGCACAGGTTGAAGATGAAAAAGAGTTGGCGAATTATTTTTTGACTTAGGCTTCCATTTTTCAGAAGGATCTAGGAGACAAACCTATGAAAGCCACAAATGTTGTAAGATTTCTTAATACAAGGACCAAATCTAAATTGTTTTGTTTTGTTGTGTTTTGTTTTTTTTTTTTTTTCATTCAGGAATATAGGTCAGGGCCGACCTTATCTTTAAAGCTAGAAAATATATAGTGAAAGATGGATTACTAAAGGACATGGAAGGAAAATAAAATTATATGTTAGGATGAGTATCAAATTTTAAAGATATCTTCCAAGATCTTTTTGTGTAGGGTCTACGAAGCTTCTGGAATGATCCAGGAGTGCATATCCCAAATGAAGAGTATTAGGTCAATTTTCAAGAAAGGAGGAATGACACATCAGAATTAAAACATACTTATTCTAATGTAATGGGTCAAAACGTTTTCGACCTTTTAGAAAAAGATTTTAATCTTCTTAATCAAACAAGAAGAGTCATCAATGATTTACCACCAATATCTTATGCTTTTCAAACAAAATTAGATACTATGTATAGAGATATGATAACATCATCATTCTAATCAACAACCATTTGGTAGAGGATAACTTCATTAAGTGAGAAATGGATTCAATTGGAGGAATCTTCTATTTCAACCGATCATGACTCATAGACAATCCCAATATTTCTGCAACAGATTTTATATTTATCTTATTTTGTTGCTAATATTGGGGTTTTTCCCCAAATATTTTAGAAATAAATATTTTTTAAATTAAGTATAAATTCTTTCATCATGATGAGGAGAAGGTTGGGATTTTGAGAAAATAAAGACTATTCTGTGTATGTAAAGACTTTTTGTTTTTTGTTTTTTGTGAAATTAATTAAAGTTGTCAAGGCCAGAAGTACTTCAAGTTTGTCAAGATCCTTTTATGTTTGCATGGATGATATTGAATAAATTTGGAGTAAATGGAAGTAGAACTAAGAATACTAAGCACATGCCAATTAAGAATGGCTAGTGATTTGTCATGTTTTCATTGTGATTGAGTTTTCCTGTTTTATAGTTCACTTCTAGTTACAACATGAGACATACAATTATTAGTTAGATATCAAAATGTACAATTGGCACATGTGAATCACAATATTACCATGCTATTTCTTTCATGGTTTTTAATGTTCAATGTTGAGTATAATTCTCAAAACTAATTATAGTAAAAGAATAAAGGTGGAAAATGTAGAATCTATATTATTATCTTCCCCCCCCCGCCAAAAGACATAGGTCTACACCATGAATGTTGTTTCGTTTAAAGCACTGATGAGAACATTGTTATTATTCTCAATAATAATTACCCTTTCAATGATATTTACTTGGTGTTTTGTACGACCCTATGCATTCAATGAAAGCTTTGATCCAATCATATTCACATATCATCATTCAAGTAGAAACAACGTGTTACTACCATAATAACATATTTATGGCATATGCAGAGAAAAAACAAATATTTCCATGTTTCTATGGAGGATTAACAACATAAATCTCGTGTTCTTACAAGCATGCACCTAATATTGTTTATATATTTTTTGACATTTTGTAAAAGAAATCATGTATCTCAACTGGAAATTCTCAAGCCAAGTAATTGTAACTTCAGAAGATAAAATGTTGTCACTCTTCGCTCTAGAATTTGGTTAACGAATTATTTTCCATTGGAATTTCTCTCTTTATAATTCAAATAAAACAAGCACAAATATAATCTGATATCCAAAATATCGAAAACCTCCAGAGATAAGATAATTTTACAAGCTCATATATGTTCCTTCTCTCATTTGAAATAAATGGAGAAAATGGCATTAGCCAAAGGTCATCAAAAACCAGATTGCAAAAAGGAATATGATATCATTTATTACTAAAAAAGGTTTTCTCTAATAAGTTTGTTCAGGGACCACCATGACAAAATGAGCAGAGATGGAAAGGCTTGAGTGAGGCCTTTATTTCTGAAAAATAAATCTAAAATGTTAGCAGAGGACAAGGTAAATATTACTCAATTTTCAAACCCTACTACATCCTAAAAATACTCTATATATGATATTCCAAACTGATCCCCCAAGGCCTTCTCTTAAGTTTCAATCCCTTATATGCATCCCTCTTCAATGATTCCACTCCCCCACCTCTCTACTTTGAACAAGCACCAAGTGAGTCTACACAACCCATTCTCCAATAAATCTCCAACATATTCCTATAGAAAAAATTCATCAGAAGTAATTGAATGTAATCAAAGGATTCAAAATTAATCTTTGATGCTAATTTTTCATCACAATCTCTGTTGATACAAAATAAATGGAAGAAGAATTCAAGTAATCCTAATTTTTCGTGCCAACAATTCATACCATATCTTAAACACTTTAATGATATTGCAATAGGTAATTTATATTGACAGAAATAATATTGAAGCATTTCAAATTTTAGGCCATAAGAATAATCAATTTTTAAACATGGATTACAAACAGTTCTGAAATTTGGAAGTCTTAGTCATTAACACCATTCTTTGCAACAATTCCATCCCGTGTATCATTGTCAATGTTCATATGATATTTCAAGTAGTTAATATTATCATCATCCTCATCTTGACCTGGATCATCTTCATAATCATTGAAATATGACTGTAGACCATCCATATTGTTACCAGATGCATTTGGCTCATCATTTTCTATACCATCCATATTGTTGTCTTCCATAAAATCATTTAACTTTGTATTTTTCTTTTCTTGTGCATGAACATAACCATCTTCAACATCATCATGGATGCCAATTTATTCGATGTTCTCTATTCCCTCTCTCATTTGTTTCCCATCATTGTTTTTCTTATTATGCACTAATGCATTGTCAAATACATGCCTTAAACTTGGATCATAATGTATGACAAGTATCCATTTTGGGGCCAAAATATCTTCATAGAAAAATACCTGGACATGAACAAGTACATACATATATTAGACGTATGCTATAACAATTTTATTGATTAATAAACACATGTTTATATTCACAATAAACAATGTATTAATAGATTATTGATCACTACTGCTTCTTCTTTGAGTTAAAGAAATGCCTGCTCACAATGAATTGGTGGAATGTAAGGCTCCTTATCCTCCAGTAGGAACTTTAAGGAATATATAAAAAACAATACACTATGGGTATCATGTCTTCATGCACTCTCAAATGATTCATACCATATACACTTAAAAATACAACATTTAAACGAGTGATAATCCAACTCAATAATTTCTTGTATTTTCCCAACATATTGTAGATTCCCTTCAATAATATCCTTATCTTTTGAGCTTGATCGATTGGATTGCTTGAAGTCAACTATGATGTCAAAGTCAAAGGACCATCTCTTTACATCTACACATTATACACGATAATGTCGACCATATGCCCACATTGCTGGATATTTCCTTGCCCGTGAAAGACCATTTATTTCGGTTAAAACAAATATAATTACAAACATTAAAATAGTGAATAGTGTCAAAACTGTAAGGAAACAACATTCTGTAAAATTCCAGTTGTACCTTTCTTTCAAATCCTCTATACATGTTTATTTCATCTCCTGTTATGTTTGAATCTATACCTGCATCTTCTATTTGATTTTGATTTTTTTCAATAATATGTTCAAGTGTGAAATATTTGGCACATTCCCCTTGCAGATCAATAGGAAATGGTGCATTCCTTGGGTTTTATCTCTTAAAATATCTCCTTGATTCTAACACTTCTTCTCTCCTTTTATCTTACAAATCAATCAATTTGTTCATAAAGTCCATGTCATACAGAATTAAATTGTCAATCATAACACTTTTGTCTACACCTATTACATGTCAACATGTTTATTTCAAACTCCAAAGGCCATGTTGTTAATTATACAAATAAATTATAGATCAAATTAATTATTTCAAGGAAACAATTACCACACTGATAATGAATTTAATTATTAATTTCTACTTCAACACTATTAGATTGTGGTTTTTATGCATCAATAATACCCGATGCTCGTTCTTCATCTTAGAAGCATGTCCCATATTCAAAATCCTTACCAAGGAATTCACATAGGAAGAAAAATGCTTCATTCAATACATACCCTTTAGCCACGCAACCCTATGTATGTGCCTTTTGTCAGACATATCTTTTTAGTTTTTTCATATACCTCTAAGAGAAAAACATCCACCTCGTCAATATGACACTCGCCAATCCAATGTTATCGAATAGGTGTATAACTAAATGGACTTGTAGGTCCATGAAACTTGTAGGGATCTCCTTCTCAAATAAACATACAATTTCTGCAATCTCCTTCTTCCATTTTGGCACTTCACATTCGTGGATCTCCTTAGATGTCGCCAGCCTAATATAAGAATAATAAATTAGTATCAAAACTTTAGGAAATAATTAAAATGCAATACAATATCTCTATGTATCTCACACATGAACATTCCATACCACATACCTTGCAAAATGCTGACAATCGACTTATGGCATTCCTTAAGTCAACGGTAAGACATGAATCCCCCCTAATTTCAAATAACATGATATGATGTCAAACACATTTATCAAAGGTAATTAGTTATTTTTGTCACACAATAGAATACCATAATATATTTAGTACCTAATTAATTTTACTAGTAAATTTTAAATGATGATGTATAATACCTTCATAAAATTATGAAAGTCATGTGTTTTAAATCATGTGATATGTTCATCAATTGTAAGATATTTATCTAATGATGACCCATAGCCAATAGGTGTCCTTATTGAATGTATAACATTTTTTAGTTGTTCTAGCTGTTTATTTTTCAAAATCCATGGAGATTCTGCATATTTTTAATTTTTCCTGTTTGTCCACAAATTTTTTCTATCAAATTTGGTACGCGAAAGAGCAACATCTCTCCTCGAAGACAAGGTGTCCTTCTCTTTTCCTGCTATATGTCGAAATATTGACTATGGGACATTTTTTAAGATATTCATAGAATGAAATAGGTGACATATTAATAGATCCTTCTAGTATGGGAGCTCATAAAATATGTATTTCCTTTTCATCCCTTCTAGCATATTAATTGCAACTTGTTCTGGTTCTTCAATAGAACCACCCCCATCAACAAAATCCTACCAAGATTTCAATTCAACATCATACTTCTTAAGCCAATCAACTAGAGCCATAATCATGGGAGGGCCTCTGTGTTAGGTCCCTATATTACTAGTGTAGTCCCTTATTGTTGTTATTGTTTCCCCCTTATTGTTGTTGTTGTACCCATGTAGTCCCCATATTGTTATATTTTGCCGCATAAAACCCCACTATTGTTATTGTTGTGCCCTTACATTATTATTGTTAGGTTGGCTAGGATTATATTGTGATCCCATGAACTCATATATATAGAAAGGAGGTTTTGTAATTTGAATCATACAAGAATTGTTCATTTATGTAATGCTAAGGAGGTTTACACCTCAAAGTGGCTCATTTCTAAGGCATTGATCTCTCTTTACTTCTATTTTTGGAGCTGGTTTCATAACATTTGGTATAAGAGATTTGGATTCTAGGGTTTCGCTGCTTCAAACAGGTCATCGTGGAATTTTCGCTATAAATTTTTCTCTACAACGGTTGAAAAGCTGAAAAAATAACCCATTTGCGAAGAAATCTTGAGGAACGTCATGTAAAAATTTCAGATCTTGGTTCGCAATATTTTCGGAGATATGATCTGTGGAATTTATGGTTTTTGCAGGCTCCCAAATTTCATCTCAAATAGGTGACCTTGGGAAAATCGTAATAACTCTCTCTCCGAGCATATGATTGGAATTCTGTAAAAAGTGGCTGAAATTAAACGGACTGTAATTTCCCGTATATCAATTTCAAAGACAAAGGAGGAAACAGTAACACGTGGCACGCCGTACAAGTTTTCTATACTGAAGCAGTCCATAATTAGGCCATTGTGGGAGATTGGGCATAAATTTGCCTTGAAGAATCCAAATTAGGTCAGACCTATGGCATTGGAAAAATGCCTCATAGGACCGAATATCAATTCTTGGGGATTAAAAATTACAGAGATACATTAGCGTCAATATTGAGCTCCTCAAAAGCAAGAAAAAGGTGTGTGTGTGTGTGTGTGTGTTTTTAAATTTCATAAGTCTTGTTTGAAAAATAAATTTGAAGGGATTCCAAGGGAATATTGAAGCATATATATTAGTATTGGGTTCTAAAATTCCCCCTAAAAATAATTCAACACCCATTAAGCCCTCATAAGGCTCTACTATGACTCGTGAAGAGGAATAAGTGCAACATGATATATCAAAATTACAAGACCAAGTGTACCAAATTTCGCTTTCGCAAAAAGCAACAAAAAATGAAATGGAAGTTTTGAAGAAAGGTGTGGAAGCTAAGATGGATGGCTTGGAGAAAGGCGTGGAAGTTTTGAAGAATGGCATGGAAGCTAAGATGGATGACATGGAAGCTAAGATAGATGAAAAAACGAAAGACAACATGGAAGACATGAAGAATGATTTAAAAGCAGACATGGAAGGTTTGAAGGAAGGTTTGACAAAGTTGATACAAGAAATTATTACTATTGGTGAAAAGGTAGTACAAGAAACTCATGATGAGAACAAAATAAATGTTAATCGTGATTTCATAAACCCTAATGTTGGATTGATGACCCACTATATTCCAAAGCTCGATATGAGGAATTTTGACGGCAAGGATCTCGTAACATGGATCTACAGATGGAGCAATACTTTGATCTCCATAAGACACAAAAGAGACACATTGAAACTTTACATTTAGAACAAATTAATTTATATGGTATCGATGGATTTTCACTCATAATTTTTTTTTCACTTGGTCAATTTTTACAGAGGAAATGATAGCACATTATGAGGATACAAAGAGTGACACCTTCTTTAGCCAATTGATAAATATCAAACAAAAGGGTTCAATGGTGGAGCACATTGAGGACTTCCAAAAATTGAATATAAGGGTAACTAATATTCCAGAGGAACACATGCTTGATGTATTCATAGGGACTTTAAAGGACAACATCCAATACAAGGTTTGCCTTTGGGAACCTGATTCATTGGAGAAGGGATTCAGGTTAGCAAGAAAAATTGAAAGTAGAACTATGGCGACAAGGAAGCCTACCCCTCACATCTATAAAGATGGAAGTGTTTCTACTCCAAAATTCCACAACCTATAAAGTTTACACCACAAAAATTGGAAGAAAAAAGAGAAAAAGGGCTTTGCTACAATTGTAATAGCAAATACACTAAATGACATAAGTGTGCTAAGAAGAAATTATTTTACATAGATTGTGAAGAGGAGGAAGAAAATGATCAAGAAAATTCAAAAGCAGAGGATATACACCAAGAACTAACCCTAGAGAAAGAAGAAATGAGTCCAACCATATCCTATAATTCATTGGCAGGAATTACCACTCCTCAAACTCTCAGGATAGAAGGACATATCAAGAAGAAAATGTAGAAATTATATACAAGATACATGTATATATCCAGATTCTCCTGATCTAAAAATATTTATAATCTTGCTAAATACAGAATCCTTCCACTGTTAATCTTTTGCAAAAATTTAAAATCAATTGTAAACACATGAAGCAATAAAAACAATCGCACATAACACAATTGTTTAACGGGAAAGCCTGAAGCTGAAAACCCCAACTATAATATATTATGTATCATGTAGATCATGTAAAAATCTCATACAAATCTTAGTACATCAAGCTCTCAGTACAATCAATCGTCACACACTAATCAGAATAAATATTCAAATCCATACACTGATTTCTTGCCACTTGATAGCCCGCCTCCACTGTGCAATCCCTGCTGAAGAAGACCCCTGAATGAATTCGAATCTACCTTGATTGCACTGCGCAATCCTCATTGGAAACTCCAATGTGTGTTTGTGCAATCAATGCATCACTATAGTCACAACGGATAGTCCATCTTGCCCTTTCACCTATCTCTCCACTGGGTCTCTAATGGAATTACATGCACTGTAGTTAACTGCTGTATTTGTTCAGTTGATTAATGAGTTATTATTTGTGAATTAATTAACTAATTAATTCACTCCACTCTCACTATTGTATCATTCAGTTAGACTAGATACAACTAGCTCAACTGAGTTTAACTCCATTAACTGAGTTACACTGAATAACAACTCCATGAACT
Source organism: Pinus albicaulis (assembly GCA_034641835.2). Lineage (NCBI taxonomy): Eukaryota > Viridiplantae > Streptophyta > Pinopsida > Pinales > Pinaceae > Pinus > Pinus albicaulis. The sequence goes on from CM076582.1 coordinate 1,165,278,110, forward strand.
ACTCTTCCAACTTTGTCATAACTTTTCCACTTCAGTTCTAACTGAGTCCTCCATGCATGAACCACCAGTAAACCCTAGGAATTGAGTAATTCCTTCAGCCCACTAATTTTCCAAATCTGTACACTGAAATTAAGTGCTCTAAGAAAATAAGTTGATGTTTATTGTCGGATTATTATTAAGAGCTAATAATAATTGACACTTATATTTTTAGATTGACGATCTATAAATAGCCTTTGCCCACTATTCTAAAAATAGAATTTCATCTATTTTTCCAACTTGACCAACCATCCACAAATAACATCCTGCATCTTCTGAAATATGATCACCATGTCTAAAAATAGACTTACACCTAAAAATAGCCTGCGGGCCCACTTAGTGAAGGTGATTTATTTTCACTAAGCTCATCATCTTGTTGAATCTCAACACTCCCTCTCAAAAACATAGGGATTATCCTTCACCCCGATCCTGCCTCTATGGTATTCGAATTTTCTCCTAGTGAGCGCCTTCGTCAGAATATCTGCATCTTGATCTTTCGTAGGAATGTATTGAAGCAACATGATCTTCTGCTGCACACAATCTCTGATATGATGATACCAGATATCAATATGTTTAGATCTATCATGAAACACAGGATTAATCGAGAGTCTAATGCAACTCTGATTATCACAATGTATCACTGTAGGATCTAAATGTGAATCGAACAAACCGACTAGGATCTTCCTCATCCAGATAGCCTCACATGCAGCTTGGCTTGCTGCCATGTATTCTGCTTCCGCTAAACTGAGTGCCACGGATCTTTGTTTCCTGATGTACCAAGAAACTACTGTAGATCCGATACTAAAAATACCTCCTGATGTGCTCTTTCTGTTCGTTGGGCTGCCTGCCCAATCTGCATCCGTGAAAATATGTAACTTCACCTCATCCGTCTGTCTGTACCATAAGCCATACTAAGATGTGTCCCTGAGATATCTTAGGACATGCTTTCCTGCTTTACAAAAGAGCTTGGTAAGCTTAACCATCGCTTGTGAAAGCTGGTTAACCGCATAGCATATGTTTGGTCTTGTATTAACTAAATACATGAGTGAACCCACCAATTGTCAATAAACAGTGGCATCCACTACCTTTGCCGATGTAGCATCCTCTTTTCTCCAATTTCCCGGAAGAGGAGTGTCGATAGGCTTGCAGCCTTGCATGTGAAACTTCTCCAATATCTCCTGGGCATACTTGCCTTGAGACACAAACAGTTCACCTTCCCGCCGCCATATTTTCAATCCAAGGAAATAATAAAGGAGGCCCAAATCCTTCATCTCAAACTCCTTTGCAAGATCTGCCTTGCATGAGTGTATCAACTGCTCATCACCCTTTAGTATTAAATCATCAACATAAAGAAAAATGATTAACAGCTTACCCTCCACCACAATTTGGTACAGGTTTGCATCCGCCTCACTCTTGGTGAAGCCAAGTCCAGTGAAATAGCTTTCGATCCATGTGTGCCAAGCACGAGGTGCTTGCTTTAGCCCATACAACAATATTTTGAGCCTACACACATGCAAATCGCTGTTGAAGATCTCAAATCCTTCAGGCTGCTCAATGTACACCTCTTCCTCAATGATCTAATTAAGGAACACAGTCTTCACATCCATCTGATGAATGTGCCAACCCATCTGTGCTGAGAGAACAAGGATGGTCCTTATGGAATAATACCGTGCGACAGGTGCAAAGGTTTCTTCATAATCAATCCCCTCGACCTGTGAGAAGCCCTGGGCAATAGCTCCCATCAACAGCTTGTTTTACCTTGTAGATCCATCTTGATCCTACAACTGATTTACCCATCGGCCTTGGAACAATATCCCAAGCATTGTTTCTGACAATGGAGTCATACTCCTCCACCATGGCATCTACCCATGTGGGCTCCTGCACTGCTTCTTCAAAATAATATGGCTCTGTCATGATACACTTGCTCATAAGAGCCATGTATCCAGTAAAACGGTCAGGTGACTGTCTCTGTCTGCACTGTGATGTAGGGACTCCTACATTCTGTGCCGCATCAAGCTTCAGTCTCTAAGCTTCTGTGGTACGCTTTCTACCTTGTCTGATGTTTGGTTCTGCATGAGTGGACTCCTCCACTCCATGAATCTCCTCTTGTGGCTGATCCACATCTAGAGGCTCATCTTTGGGAACAAGAAGTTCCTCCTCTGCATGCAGGTGTAGCTCCCTCCCAAGCGACAACTTCATGGCTTTCACCTCATCGAATTTTATATCCCATCGCACCACAGTCATTTGACTGTCTGGCAAATACACACGATAATTATGGGGTGTTTCTGTGTACCCCACAAATATCCCAACTTCTGCAGTCAGCTCCAGCTTCTTCCTGGCATCCTTTGTCACATGAATTGATCCGGATTTATGCAGGAACGCAACAGAATAAACACATAACCATAAATACAGAGATGCAGCGGAGATAACACTTCATTTCATTAATATCAAATAACAGAAAGATGCTTACAGACATAATGGAAATAAAATAGCTAGGGTGCTGGTAGCGAATCTCTGAGAAGAGATGTGGTGGCTACAGACCTCTGAACTGAGTTACAATGAGGCTCGAGGGCCTATTTATTATTGAGAACAATGGAGAGCCCTCAACATCCCAAAAACCTAACCCTAGGAGATGAAGCGCCAAAACTATGGGCCCCGTTTGGGTAAATTGGTGTTTCAACTTCCCAGGGACGTAACCTTGGCATACTATCTCCGTTTGACGCATATGATACATCATTAGAAAGCTCTATCCGAGGACTACAGCTGTCGGGACGAATTTTATCAGAAAATTCGCTGCCGCTTTCGTACCCAAAAAACGTCGTTTAGGGCCTCAAAACGGCTCCGGAAGTTCAGGACCCGAAAAAACCGCTAAAAATAGTAAGTTATGCCAAAACGGAAAAACTGAAAGAGACAATGGTGGGGGCCCAAGTGGAATAGGCGGGTGGCCACCAATATCCACCTGGATCATGAATGTAATCAGATGAGCCAAAAATTTTCAAATGAGAAATATCAGGCTTCTTACAAGTAAAATATTCTTCAAGTGTACTCATGCCAAGTACTTATGAGGACAATGGTTTTGCACATAAACTGCAGTGTTGCATGCTTCTGCCCACAAGTGCATCGGTAGGCCCTGATCATTCAGCATAGCTTGTGCAACACCCATGATCATTCTGTCTTCCTCTTCGTGACCCCATTCTGCTGTGGGTTATGAGGCGCTATGAGTTATCTTCGAATTCCTTCTTTGCTACAGAAGTCTTTGAATTCGCCCGAGATGTATTCACCACCATTATCGCTCCGTAGAGCTTTCACTTGCTTCCCCGACTCCTTCTCCATCAATGATTTAAACTCATAGAACTTTGAGAATGTTTCACTCTTCTTCTGCATGAAGAAGATCCATCATCTATGAGAATAGTCATAAAAAAATATAACATAATACATGTGTTTTACTGTTGAAGCAACTAAGAAAGGCCCACACACGTCTGTGTGAATTCTCTCAAGGATCACCGAAGCATGGTTCTCCTTCTCATGAAAGGTGGTCTTCACAAACTTACCCATAGTACATCCCTTGCACTGATCTTACTGTGCAAGAGTACCCTTGGGAAGTCTAGTAGAAATCTGTTGCAAAATCTTCAAAGCGCCATGGTGAAGATGGCCCAATCTCCTATGCCATAATTCGCCGTCATCCTGGCTCACCACTTCTTCTGCTTTGCCCATAATTGCAATGCATCCATCTACCTCTAGTTTGTAGATATTCTTAACTCGAATCCCTATCCTCTTGGTTTGACCCATTGTTTTATGTCGCAAGAAAGCTTTTCCATCGCTAAAAACAACATCATAACCTTTGTCTTCCAACATTGCGATTGAGACCAAGTTCTTCTTCAGAACTGGAACATGCATAACATCATTCAAAAGAAATGGATTACCTGAATCCCTCTCAAAGGTAATGGTCCCAATGCTGGTCGCACTGTATCGAGTCCCAGGGATAATTTTAAGGATGGAAAATTATCTTGAAGTTTAAAAAATTGGCGAATCTCACTAGTCCCTAATATGCAAACTATAAAATGTTTATTGATGTATTTTTAAAATTATTCAAATTTATAATGATATTATATATATTTTCTATATAATGTGGGTGATTTTTAATGTAAAATAATTTTATATTGTAAAATTTGGGCGAATCATTTTTATAAAAAAAAGGAAATTGGCGAATCTTTTTTTTGGAAAAACCATGGAAAATCAGCCCACCTGCAAATATTAGCCCCTAAAATTTTCCATGGTATCGACCATCATCGCCCATCTCTATATGCATTTGAAGGTCCTTCTCCTCCAAGTCACTAAACAACTCCTTGTCTCTCGTCATATGGAAATATGCACCACTATCAAGATACCACACCGATCCCATTGAGCTTGAAACCAAGCATGCGATCAAAGAGAAATCAAGTTCAAATTGTGAGGCTAAGGCCTCTCCAACTGCAGCTCCAACAACCTTCTTGTTCTTCTTCTTCTGTGGGCAGTTAGTGGCGAAATGCCCATGTTCGTGATAGTGAAAACACTTCACCTTGGAAAAATCCTGCTTCTTGCCTTTAGCTTCGGATTTTGAAGGAAATTTCTTCCCCCTCCCTTTCATTACTTTGGTAGCCAAAGAAAAATTCTCTTCATCTTCATCCTTTGATGAAGAGCCATCCATGGTACTTTGCCTTATCTCCTTCTGCACAAGATTCAACCAAAGTCGCTCCCAACCCGACAGTTTCTCCCGTCCATTGATAAAGTCATCGTAGCTATGCCAACTCTTAGGAAGCCCAAGGAGAGCCAAGCTCACCAAGTCTTCATCATCAATAGTAATCCCCACACTTCCCAGTTCATCCCTACAGTGGAAAAACTTCGTGAGATATTTTGGAATACTTTCGCCCTTCTCCATTTTTATTTTTCTGAGATTATCTTTCAGTGCCAACTTCCTCTGGTCGCTGTTTCTTTGGAAAAAATCTGTCAAAGCCTTCCACATTGAAAATGGAGTGGCTTTCCTATGAAGGCTGGACACAATATGGTCCTTCACACCTTCCAACAGAATTCTTCTTGTCTTTGTTGCTAGATCCTAGCTTAGGAACATCGCTATCGATGGACTCCTTCAGTCCATTATCTTCCAACACCGCCTCCATCCTATCCTTCCAGGCTATGTATTCGAGCTTCCATCAAGGGAATACTCTAATCACAACCCGTTGAAAGACATTTCAATGTATACTCAACTGTCGCACCAAGAATTTTCTGCAGCAAATTCGAATTGTCCACCAGCACAAACTCAACAATTCTTCACAATTGCAATCTTCAAGAATTAACACTGCTTTGATATCATGTAGAAATTATATACAAGATGCATGTATATATCCAGATTCTCCTGATCTAAAAATATTTATTTTCTTGCTAAATAAAAAATCCTTCGACTGTTAATCTTTTGCGGAAATCTAATAATCAATTGCAAACACATGAAGCAATAAAAACAATCGCACATAACACAGTTGTTTGATGGGAAAGCCTGAAGCTGAAAACCCCAACTATCATATATTATTTATCATGGAGATCATGTAACAATCTCATACAAAGCTTAGTACATCAAGCTCTCAGTACAATCAATCGTCACACACTAATCAAAAGAAATATGCAAATCCATGCACTGATTTCTTGCCACCTAATAGCCTGCCTCCACTGCGCAATCCCTGCTGAAGAAGACCCCTGAATGAATTCGAATCTACCTTGCTTGCACTGCGCAATACTCATTTGAAACTCCAATGTGTGTGTGGTGCAATCAATGCATCACTATAGTTACAACAGATAGTCCATCTTTCCCTTTCACCTATCTCTCCACTGGAACTGACATGCACTGTAGTTAACTGCTGTATTTGTTTAGTTGATTAATGAGTTATTATTTGTGAATTAATTAACTAATTAATTCACTCCACTCTCACTAGTGTATCATTCAGTTAGACTAGATACAACTAGCTCAATTGAGTTAAATTGAATAACAACTCCATGAACTACTCTTCCAACTCTGTCATAACCTTGCCACTTCAGTTCTAACTGAGTCCTCCATGCATGAACCACTAGTAAACCCTAGGAATTGCATAATTTCTTCAGCCCATTGATTTTCCAAATTTGTACACCGAAATTAAGTGCTCCAAGAGAATAAGTTGATGTTTATTGTTGGATTATTATTAAGAGCTAATAATAATCGACACTTCTATTATTACATCGACGATCTATAAATAGAATTTGCCCAATATTCTAAAAATAGAATTTCATCTATTTTTCCAACTTGACCAACCATCCATAAATAGCATCCCACAACTTCTGAAATATGATCACCATGTCTAAAAATAGACATAGTATAAAAATATACTTACACCTAAAAATAGCCTGCCCGTGGGCCCACTTAGTGAAGGTGATTGATTTTCACTAAGCTCATCATCTTCTTTAATCTCAATAGAAAAAAGTAATAGTGTTGATTGATTCAGGTAGTACACATAATTTTATTCATTGTAAGGTAGCCAAGGAATTTAATTGCTTCCTATACCCATCACCAGAGTGTCAAGTGATGGTTGCAAATGGAGGGACTATAAATTGCTCTGGAAAATGCCATAATATCAAGCTAACCATGGGGGAATATGTATTGAATAGTCCAATTATTTCCATTCCAATGGGAGGTGTTGATGTTGTAATAGGAGTACAATGGTTACAATCTTTGGGGACGTTAGATTTTAATTTTCAAGAAATTTTCTTGATTTTTTTTTTCAGAAGGAAAGGAAGTTGAATTATGTGGTATTGCAGGGAAGCCGAGAAAGATAATAAGCTCTAATGTCATGACAAAGCTTCTGAAGAAAGAACAATGGGGCATAATTTCACAATTATGCTCACTAGAAGTTCCAACATCAAAATCATCTATTTCTCCATATCTCCAAAAAGTCCTGGACAATCATTCCAAGGTGTTTGAAACTCCCTAAGGACTCCCACCTATTCGTGATCATGATCATGCTATTCATTTTATTCCAGGAAGTGTTCCTCCAAACATCAAGCCTTACAGATATCCTTATGTCCAAAAGAGCGAAATTGAACATATGATTGCAGAAATGTTAAAGGCTGGTATAATTCAACCTAGTAAAAGTTATTTCTCTGCTCCAGTAGCATTGGTGCACAAGAAAGATGGATCATGGCGCATGTGTCCGGATTATAGGGAGATCAATAAGCTCACTATTAAAGATAAATTTCCCATTCCTATGATTGATGAATTATTGGATGAATTACATGGAGCAATTTATTTTAACAAGTTGGATATTTGTTCAGGATATTGTCAAATTAGAATAAAGATTGAAGATATTCCGAAAACAACATTTCGAACTCATGAGGGTCATTATGAATTTTTGGTCATGCCTTTTGGCCTTACCAATGCACTTCTACATTTCAAGGGTTGATGAATTCCATTTTAAAAGCCTTCCTTAGAAAATTTGTTTTAGTATTTTTTGATGATATACTAATCTACAACAGGTCTTGGAAGGATCTTGTTCAACATGTTGACAGGGTGCTCAATATTGGAGGAGAAACAATTATACGCAAAAACCACCAAATGTTTATTTGGAGTACAAGAGGTGGAATATCTGGGTCTTATTGTATCTAAGGAGGGTGTTAAGGTAGACCCTAACAAAATTAAATCCATTAAGGAATGGAAGGTCCCCACAACCATAAAGCAGTTGCGAGGATTTCTCAGGTTAAAAAGGTATTATCCCAAGTTTGTTAAGAATTATGGGAGAATAGTAGTACCTTTAATAACATTATTGAATAAAGATGCATTTTCATGGTCTCCTAAAGCAACTAAGGCCTTTAAACATCTTAAAGAGGAAATGTGCCTAACACCGGTCTTAGCTACACCAAAATTCACAAAAACCTTTATTTTGGAATGTGATGCCTTAGGAAATAGAATTGGTGTTGTTTTAATGCAAGAAGGAAGACCCATTGCTTTTGAAAGTCGTCTAATCAAAGGAAAGTATTTAAAGAATGCTATTTACAAGAAGGAAATGTTGGCAATACTACATGCACTAAAGAAATGGAGACCTTACCTAATGGGAAGACACTCCAAGGTAAACAATTATCATGATAGTCTTAAATACTTTTTGGAACAAAGACTATCTTTAGAAGAGAAGAAAAACTGGGTGAAAAAGATGTTGGGTTATGACTATGAAATCATCTACAGAAAAGGGAAGCAAAATTTTGTTGCAGATGCATTCTCAAGAAAGGATGGGGAGGTGGAAGCATTGCTTTGTGCCATTTATATTATCCAACCAAGTTGGATAACCGAAGCAAGGGAGGAATGGAAGAATGATGAATAAGTGTGGACACTCATTCAAAAGTTGCAGCAATATCCTAGTACATATCATACATTTATTTGGAAAAATGATTCCTTATGGTACAAAGATCGCTTATATCTTTGTAACAATTCCTAACTAAAAAAAAAAATTACTTTGGAATTGCACACCTCTCCCATAGGAGGACACTTAGGATTTTTAAAAACTTACCATAGGGTGAAGAAATAATTTTTTTGGGATGACCTTAAATCTGATATTCAAAAGTTTGAATTTTTGGTTTTCCAGCAAAATAAAGTTGAGACAATTAAGACCCTGGGTCTGCTACAAAATTTACCCATTCCAGGTCAACGTTGGAAGGAGGTTTCAATGGATTTTATCACAGGTTTACCTAAGTCCGAAGGAAAGAGTGTCATCATGGTGGTAGTTGATAGAATTACCAAGTATGCACACTTTTGTGCATTATCTTATCCATTTAAAGCAAGTACATTTGATACTGCATTTATGGAAACAATTCAAAAGCTACATGGAAACCCAAATATTATTGTAATCGACAAAGACCCATTTTCACTAGAAATTTTTGGACGAAACTATTTTATTTTTTGGGTACTCAACTATCCCATAACTCATCTTATCATCCTCAATTTGATGGGCAAACTGAGATAGTGAACAAATGTTTGGAAGGATATCTTCGTTTTTTTGTATCTGATAAACAAACACAATGGGTCAAGTGGTTACCTTTAGTTGAATGATGGTATAACACTTCCTTGCATACTGTAGCAAAAATGACCCCATTTATGGAGCTTTATAGATATCATCCACCATCCATCACATCATCTTTAAGGGAAAATTCTAAGGTTCAAGTAGTGGAAGATCACATCGAGCATCAACAACAAGTTCTCCAACTCTTAAAGGATAACTTAAATTTGACACAAAATCGAAAGAAACAACAGGCAGATCAACATCACAGTGAGAGAAGTTTTGATGTAGGAGACTGGGTATTTTTACGGCTACAACCGTACAAACAAATGTCCCTCAAGCAAGCTAAGAAGGATAATAAATTATCACCAAAGTACTACGGTAATTACGAGGTGTTGCAAAATATTGGTACTATGGCATACAAATTGGAGCTTCCTGCTTCTTCTCGAGTGCACCCAGTTTTCCATGTTTCATGCTTAAAGAAGGTTATAGGTGAAAAACATCTAGTTCAAACAATATTGCCAGAACTTGATGAGGAAGGAAAAATCATATTGGAACCTGAAGAAGTCACAGAAATAAGAACTCAACAACTACAAAATAGATCAATTTTAGAGTATCTCATCAAGTGGAAGAACTTACCCACTGAAGATTCCACATGGGAGGATGAGAATTTTATACAGAAGCATCCAAAGCTACTCAAGCATTGAGGACAACATTTTTTTGAAGGAGAGGAACATGTTAGGTCCATATATTACTAGTGTAGTCCCTTATTATTGTTAGTGTCACCCCCTTATTGTTATTGTTGTACCCCTGTAGTCCCCATATTGTTATTATTGTGCCCCATAAAACCCCACTATTGTTATTGTTGTACCCTTACATTATTATTGTTAGGTTAGCTAGGATTATATTGTGACCCCATGGAATCCTATATATAGAAAGGAGGTTTTGTCATTTGAATCATACAATAATTGTTCATTTATGTAATGTAAAGGAGTTTCCCCCCTCAAAGTGGCTCATTTCTAAGGCATTTATCTCTCTTTTCTTCTATTTTTGGAGCTGGTTTCATAACACTCTGTTTTCAACTTTTCCATCAAATTGATTCTTATGGCAGTTTCTTAACATATGATCTAGTGGTAGAAAAACCATGTTGTTTTCATAAATAAATTTATGTAGATCTTTAGAATACCACCCTTGAAAATGTTCTACACATCTTGGAAATGAAATATCACATTTGTTTTAATCCATGAAATTCAATAAGTAAGGTTAATAACATCAAGATAATAGTATAAAATTAAGTATGAAAGTTGGGATGACAATAAATTATGAGTGTAAATACATAATTTTTTTTAGCTTACTGGAACAAACCCAAGTCTTGGGAAATCATGAATAGTCCAACATAGCACACCATACAACATTAAGGACCTATTTGATGGATTATGTGATATATCATACAATCTTATTTCTTTCCATAGCAGTTGCATCTCATTAATAAAAGGATAAAGATAAACATCCATGTTTTTAACTTGATGTTTTCCTGGAACAATGAGAGTTAGCATAAGGTGCTCATTTCTAACACTCATCCATGGGGTAATATTGTATACTATCAATCCTAATGGCCAAACACTATAATTTGAGCTCATGAAAGAGAATGGGCACACTCAATCATTTGCGGAACCAAACCTGATACTAAGGGGTTCATCTTTGAATTTTCTTGGCCATTTTTCTCTATGTGTTTCGATGCATTAGAGTCGGCTAAAATTCACATGAATCTGTACTTAATCCTATTATTTGCATGCCAGTCCATCAATTGTGCAAGTGACTTGCAACGAAATATTCGTTGAAGTCTAGGTGTAATTGGCATGTGATGTACAATCTTCTTTGGAATTGTAGGACCTTGTACATCTGTACGATATCTTTTCTTTTTGTCTATAGGGCATTATTCCCTGTGCTGATATTCATATTTGTATAAAATGAAATCATTTTTACACGAATGAATTTTCTTATATTTAGTCCCCAACTCAACCAACAATTGATGCGCCTCTCTACAAGTTTATGGAAACACATTCTCTTCATGAAATATTTTAGTTTTTAGTGCCCTGTAAGATTTCCAAAGATTTTATTAATTGAATGTTTGACTTATGATGAAAATTTTTGATATGTAAATCTATATTATGACTATTCATATACAATATATGGTTTTAAAACCCCCTTAAAGAAATATAAACAAATTTGATGAATGTTTATGAATTACGTACACCAATTGACAATGCAATGTAAGAAATAGATTTCAACTCACTTATGTAGGGTGGTAAATCTTATGTCTGACCAACCAAATAGTGACTTGATATCTAATAATATTAATGTGCATTCTAGTTTTGAGGTTGTACATGCACCCAATTTTAACACGGGTGTATTTGCTACTTTCTTGATGGAGTCTTTCAATAGGTTGTTATCATCAACATTATGTTGGTGGTAATTACCTCTGTTGTCATCATTACTTTCAACCATATGATCATTATTGTCATCAATGTTTCCATCCCCAAAGAACCCTGTAAGAATTTCATTCAATCCTTATTCATGCACTTCATTTTCACTATCATGATCATCATCATTAAGGATGGATAGCGTGTCATCAGTGTATGCTAATATCATCAACTGTTCAAATTTATCAGGTGGTAGAGTTCTCTTTAAATATGATATTTTCGCCCTAGTATGGTTTAAATGATGGCTTGGATCATCCCGTGCAAACCTTAATATCCCAGTTAGATCAACTTGGGTATTAATAGATGTTTTTTCATCATCATCTTCTACCTATTGACAAACACAACCGTTATTTAATGTTTGGAAAGAATTGGATAAATCATAAATGTATCAAATTCAAATAAATATAATCAAATATCATTTACAAAATCCCATCCCATGTACTATTGTCTTGACCAACCTCTTACTCAGTGAAATTATTTATTATGTCTGGAGGATCCATTGTCATATCCTCTTCCATCCACTATGTTCTTCGTGATTTAACAATTTTAGGTCCATGCCCACGTATATATGTTTTTTTTTTTTTTTTCTAGTTGAATGCTTAGGCTGTGCACTTGTTCCAATATCCATTTGAAATATTAGCAACATGCATTAATCTATTTAAATATTGGATAATACACTATAAATTCTAATAATTCTATGAAAAAGGATGGACGTATCACAAAATGCTTTTTAAGTTAAGTCAAAATTTGATTACCTGATGTCCCGCAACATTATGTCCTTATTTGATATGACGTGATTTGTTGCCATGGCCTCATCTTTCCCCTGTAATACATAACATAGTCAATGATGTTTATTACATCAATTATATCATTTCAAACAATATGCTATCCAACACAAAACCTCACTTTACTCATATATTTGACATATGATATCATGTTTTGGATTTGGAAAAAACAACAACATAGTTTATATATAACTTTATCTCATCTATGTTGTAGCATTTGTGAATTCATAAAAACCATCCTCCTTTGATTGGAATTTCTTTGTATTCTTACCTTTATTGTATCCACAGATTCCATATTTGATTGTATGGCCACCCACTTTCCTCTTGTTGATTTAGGAGGTCTACATCGTCCATGTCCTATGTCCATGGACTCCTCTAGATCTTGTAATACACAACAATGACATTAGTCACATAACATCTATGTACTTCATTGTTGCTTCATCCAATTGGCTAAACACACAAACGATTTAAGCTCAGTTGGTTTTCACTGCACCTTTCTAACTAAAATTCCCCTATTTTCAGTATATACCCTTTTTGTTAATTTCTACTCCCAATATGGTGACATGACACAAATATTATAAATATTAGCTGAGGATTATGAAAAATAATGGAATACTTTTTTTTTTCATATTTTCGTTTAACTTAATTCAAACTCTTCATAACATGGAAGGCTCCCACATTGACATTTCAAAGTGAAAATAGGACAATGAATACAAATTAGATGGAGGGAAAAAACACAATATTATAAGTGCTATATTAGGTGAAATTAGCGCCCCATTTTTTTCCCTGAACTGACTACATTTTTTATCCAATAGTTAGCGTTAAATCTGATGCTAATGGCACACAAATTACTATTGACTATTGATCCAAATCAAAAAAATTAAAAAAGAAGAAGCCTACCAATCTATAATTCATGTGCGCAATGGATAAAACTATGTGTATCCCGAATATTCAACCAAAACAATATTGTAATACATTCACCATATTTCCATTCTCATACTCACCAATTGAAAATCGAGGGGCCTTTGAAGTTTTGTGCGGAGTTGGAGTAGACAATGGTTGGACCAATGCATTGAGTTTATGAAATCAAATAATTAATTGATTATATCTCTATTGATGGTGGGTAGAGATATTGATGGACCTCTCCTCCCTTGTTGTGGATTTCAGTCAAACAAATTGATTTGTGGGTGTGATTCAACCTCTACCAGTCAAGAAATCAATTTTTGCATCTCATTCACCCCTATGAGAGACAAAAATCAAACCCCTGTCTATCCATTTTTCACTACTGCTGTTTAAAACAGTTAGAGGGAAGGGAGAAAAATGCAGGGAGCAAAGATAAGATATTTTCCACAGTCTGGAGGAAACAAATTCTCCCTAGGTCGCAAAACAATGTCAAGCAACAATAGAGGGAAACAAGCAAAGGGATCTAATTATTACGAGAATTAGGTATTTAATACTCAAATTATAGATTTTTACATGTTTCCATTTCTTTTTTGAATTGTATTTTTTATTTTTTAGTTTCAAAATTGTAAAAGAATAAATTAGGGTTTATTTTTTTATTTCTAAATTTAAAATAATAATTTTATTGTACATATATAGGGAAATTATAATGAGAAATTGAAAGAGTAAATGACTTATATATAGGGGGTAGAAGCTGTAGAAAATCTAACAACTAGATTCAATCCGATCTTGTAATGTACTAAAACAAGATACTGAATTCTTCTACAATTTGCGAAAACAAAACACGATCGCACAATCACATAACAAGTAAGAGAAAGAGACATTCAATCACACAACACAATATGTATATGGGTAAATCACATTGCCTAAAACCCTATTATCTGTATATTGTATATATTGAAGACAATGAAACAATACAATGCTTTCTCTCTTAGAGAAATTCCTGCACTCTACCAACTATCTCACTCTCATCTAGGAAAAATCAATCAATTACTTAACCAATTCTCAACCTCTGCTCAGTCTACCTTTCTCACGCATTCTTGGAGGATTTTTCACCCTATTAAATAGGAAATTCCCTTGAATTAATTGCGCAATGCATCCTTGGCCTCCACATGACTCTATAACTGACCCACACAATTTTCTAATTATACAACTGATAGTTATCATCCTTTTAACCTTCGTCTCAACCGGGCCTTCCTTAGAAATGACATGCAACAACTATTTATAGTGAATTATCAATTTACTTATTGATCACTACTTGTGAATTATATCATATTTAATTCACTGGACCTATCACTATCTAAACTCTCAGTTAAAACTAGTTAAACTGATTTTAACTCAATTAATTGAGTTAACTAATTAATACTCACAAATAACTGTAACTGGTCCCCCTAAAATAATGGGATAAATTTACATGCCTCCCCTATGACCCTCAACTTTAATTTCCTAAGCTAACCCAATTATTCTGACTTAGTTAAATAATACAAGCTGTCATAAGATGAAATTACAATTTCTCTTCCAATTTAATTAAGGGAAAATTAAATCAGAAGTCTCATTTCGGTGCCATTTATTGGTGCCATTTCAACACTCCCTCTCAACAGGAAAGGGATTATCTGCTACTCCAATCCTGTCTCTGTGGAATTCAAATTTTCTTCTTGCAAGTGCCTTCCTCAGGATGTCTGCATCCTGCTCCTCCATGGGAATGTACTCTAATGACATAATCTGCCTCTGAACACAATCTCTGAGATGGTGACACCAAATATCAATATGCTTGGACCTATCCTGGAATAATGGATTAATTGAGAGTTTGATTCAACTTTGATTATTAAAATTTATCACCTTCAGATCCATTTTTTGACCAAACAAACCAACAAGTATCTTCCTCATCTAGATGGCCTCGCATGCTACCTAACTGGCTACCATGTACTCTGCCACTGATGAACTGAGTGAAATCGATCTCTATTTCCTACAGTACCAAGAAACTACTGCTGATCCTATGCTGAAGATGCCTCTTGATGTGCTCTTCCTGTCGGATGGACTCCTTGCCCAATCTTCATTGGTGAAGCCTTGAAGCTTCACTCCCTCTGTCTATTTGTACCATAATCCATACTCTGTAGTGCCCTTGAGATATCTAAACACATGATTTACCACCTTTCAAAAGATATTGGTAGGCTTAACCATATATTGGCTGAGATGTTTAACTACGTAGCATATGTCAGGTTGTGTGTTCACCAAGTACATGAGTGAACCCACTGGCTTCCTATAAACAATAGCATCCACTACTTCGCCCGAAGTAGCATCCTCCTTTCTCTAGTTTCCTGCTAGAGGAGTCTCCATGGGTTTGCTGCCCTCCATGTGGAACTTACTCAGAATCTCCATAGCATACCTTCCCTGAGATACAAATAGCTCCCCATCTCTTTTCCATATTTCCAATCTAAGGAAATAGTGCAAGAGCCCCATTTCCTTCCTCTCAAATTCTCTTGCCAGATCCTATTTGCAAGACTTTATGAGCTGTTCATCACCTGTTAGTATTAGATCATCGATATAAAGTACAATAATCCAAATCTTACCATCAACCACAATATGATATAGGTTTTCATCCACTTCACTCTTGGTGAAGCCCAACCTAGTGAAATAGTTGTCAATCCTGGTTTACCAAGAACGAGGTGCTTTCTTCATCCCATTCAATGCTCTCTTGAGTCTGCACACATGCAAATCCCTGTCTAAGGTCTGAAAACCTTTCAAATGATCAATGTACACTTCTTCCTTAATAAATCCATTAAGAAAAGCTATATTTACATCCATCTGATGTATTTTCCATACCATCTATCCTTAGAGTGCAAGGACGGATCTAATAGATGAGTACCTTGCAACTGGTGCAAAAGTTTCATCATAGTCAATCCCCTCCACCTGAGATAATCATATGGCCACAAATCTAGCCTTTTTCTTCTCCACACTCCCATCTGCTACTTGCTTCACCTTATAGACCCACCAGGATCCCACAACTGAATTCCCCATTGGCCTTGGGAAAAATTCCCATGCACTGTTTCTGATAATGGGGTCATACTCCTTTATCATGGAATCAAACCATACTAGCGGCTACATTGCTTCCTCAAAAGAGGATGGTTCTATATCAATAACTTCGCTTATAAGAGCCATGTATCTAGCATATTTCTATGGGGACCTTCTCTGCCTACATTGTGAGGAGGGTGCTCCCACATTATCTCCCGCATCTAACAATAACCTGCCGGCCTCTCTGGTAAGCTTCCTTCCATCTCTGGTGGATGGATCTGAGTGGTTTCTACCACTCTTTGTTCCTCTGCATGTGGCTGCTCCACATCCTGAGGTTCATCCTTTGCAACCAAGATCTCCTCAACTGCATGCAACTCGAGCTCCCTCTCAAGGGACAATCACATATCTTTGTATTCATTCTCTTCTGACCACTTTCATCCTGTGTGCTGGAAAGTACACCCGATATTTGTGAGGTGTAATATAAGTGTACCACACAAATATCCCCAACTCTGTTGTTGGATCTAGCTTCTTCTTGGCATCTTTGGTCACATGGAAATAAACAAAAGAACCAAAAATTTTATGTTGGCATTATGATGTAATATGTTGTCCTTGATGGAAACCTACTCGATGAAGTTGTCCTTAATGGAAACCTATTTGATGATTTTCCTTTTGATAGCAACCTATTTGTTAAATATGTAAAAATGAAGTTTCTACAGGTCAATTTAGATGTGATAGAGAAAGGAATTACAGTAAGTGCCAGAGAAATGAAATAGGAAATATTTCTCAATATATACACAAGTTTGATGAAGGCAACCCATGTACATACACTACTTGGTATACAATAAACCCATGTATACATCCAGAATTAGTATATACATAGTTTTGATGAAGAGAAGTCACGTATACACAAGGGTACGAAGAAGCCAAGTCGCGTATGTACTTACGCACTCACTTTTATAATACCAAGGGTCTTTACCATGGTATTAGCCTGCAATATTGAGCGTAGTTTCATCTATTTTATTATGTCAAAGAATACCATCGGAACTTGTGTGGTTTTGGCTCATGGTATTGGTAAAGGCTAAACCTATATAAGGAGAGGAAGATCATAGTGCAAAAGGTGTGTGCATATGTAAGGGCTGTTACTGAATACTTCTCTCTGAAGTATATCTAGATGGGATGAACTATGTTTTATTGGTAGATCTGAATCTATGATGCACCCTTGGATACAATGATGGATCAGGATCTATAGACCTGAAATGACTATGTACTTTCATGATCTAATTATGAGATGTTTGGATCTGTGACCTGACACATGTTTGCTAAAGTGAAGTAGCGTATGTATTTTAAGATAATGAATGATCAAGGTTGAGAATTATTCTGCATAATGATTATGAAATATGGGTTTATTATTGTGTTATGGTTATAGTGATCTCACTGTTCTGATTTAAGTTTGGGTTAAGTTTATTATTGATGATCTTTATGATGAGTTGTGTTGAAGTTGTGGGATCCAGTGTGAAAATTGATGAAACGAGGTCTGCAGTGGTTCTGAGGGTTGAAGCCTTCAGTGTGGAAGTAGAAGCTTCCTGCCAGTAGAAGCTAGTGTTTTGATCAGGGGGTTGAAGCTCCTTTCTAGTAGTAGCTGGTAAATGAGATCAGGGGGTTGGAGCTCCCTTCCAGTAGTAGCTAGAGAACCAGAGAAGGTTACAGCCTTCTGCAGGTAGATGCCTGCGTAATGATATGAGTCTGCATTAGTACAATTTTGTAAGAAGTTTTATTTATAATAACTATTGAAGACAAAGACGAAAACAGTGGTGGTTTTCTTCCGAATTGGGTTTCCACCTTAAATCTTGGTGTTCATGTGTGTTTCTTATGTGTGATGATTTATTCTGTTCTTACTGCACATGCTTAATGCTTACTAAATATCTGATGAATGAATGATACACTGATCTAAGTAAATAATTATCTGCATAATAAGATCTCTGGACATATGCATGTTTATTTAAATATAGCCGTGTGTATATGCTATTTGGGTTCATTAAAGTCGCGTATAGAAATCAGTAAAGAAAAAGAAAAGTTTACAGTGAGTTATAAATACTGATTCACCCCCCCTCAATATTTTTTCCAATAATTGGTATCGGAGCAGGTCCTTCTGAAGAAGCTTAATCGCTAGAAGGAAGACCAGCTAAGATGAGAAATCAATATGGGACAACAACTATCAGGCCTCCTCTCTTCAACGGAAACAATTTAATATTCTGGAAGAAAAGGAAAAGATCTTATCTTCAGTTTCTTGGAGCAGATGTATGGGCTATAGTTGAAGGAGGTTATCAATATCCAGCTTCAGTTCCAGCAGATCCGACATCAAGAAAGAACTATGAAACCAATGCAAAGGCGGTTAATGCATTATTGGGAAGTTTGGCTGAATCAAAATTTGTCAAAGTCATGTAGTTGAATACAACAAAGGAGATATGGGACAAAGTAATTCTGAGCTATGAAGGTGATGCCAAGGTAAAGAGTGCTAAACTCCAAACTCTTAGAATACAATATGAAAAACTCAGAATGCATAATGAGGAAAGCATTGCTATTTTATTTTTACGTCTAGATGATATTGTAAATCTTATGAGAAATATGGGTGAAACCATAACTGACACTACTCTAGTAGAAAAGTTTTTAAGATCTCTAACTCCCAAATTCAAGTCAAAAGTGTCTGCTATTTAAGAGAAGCATGATCTACAAATTCTTACTATTGTTCAACTTCATGGGATTCTAACTGCATGTTAAATGAGGAAAGGAGGTCCATTTGAAGTCAAATAAGCTATCTTTAGAGATGCAGCAAAAGGAAGGGAAGTAGAAGAACAAGAAGGATCAGGGTATGTTTCAGAAGAAGATGGGATAAATTATGTAAAGAAGCTACAACTTGGCACTAGAAGGTTCAAAGGTAAGCTTCCTTTTAAATGTTTTGCTTGTTGAAGAGTTGGTCATTATGCTACTAAATGTCCCCATAAGGATACTCATGAAAAGGGAAAGGAAGTGGCAAAAGGAAATAAGAAACGATTTATCAATAGAAAAATCTATTATACTCATGAAGATAGTGATGGTCTATCCAATAGTGAATAAGGAGAATGTAATCAAGATATTAGACTACTCATGGATTTTGAAAAAGACTAGTGAGGCTAAAGATACTTTTATGGATGCATTAGAAGAAAATGATTTTATTGAAGAAATAAATCAACTCAAAATATGTTTGGAAGAAAACAAAATTTCCATAAATACTCTAAGAATCAACTTATAGAAAAGGAGAATCACAATGAGAAATTAGAATGTGAAATAGTAAGTCTAAGTAAGGAAATTGAGAAAGTGAAAACTTTAAATCTTAGATTTGCTAAAGGATCTGAAACCTTAGATGAAATTATCAAGGTACAACACTATCCTCTTGTAAGAACAGGTCTTGGATATATCAGAGAATTCTCTCAGTCTTCAACACCAAGTTATCTAAATGCAGCTAAAGAAAACCATCAAAATTTTGTCACTCAACAAAAGAAAAAAGAGACTACCCAGGTAAAGCATGACCAATTCAATTCAAGGAAGAACAATAACAGAAATATCCATTAACAGGTTAACATAAATAGAAGGTTTCGTGATTGCATAAATTTCTTCTTTAATGGACAATGTTTCTGATGTCATAATTTTTGTTATAAAGTTGTACAATGTGTTGCATACAAAACCATCATGACCAGAGAAGCTAGAAAGCAAAGAAATGAGACTGGAGTAAAGAAGAATACTTACAACAAATTTTCGTCTCTTCATTGTGAAATTCAATGTTCTTATTGCAATAACTTTGGACATGAAGAATCTGAATCCGGGAGCAAAATTTAACCAAAAGAATATATACCCACAAATTCCAAGGTATGGAGAAAGAAGGACTCATAGGTTGAAAGTTGTGGCATAGCATTATTTGCAGAAGGAGAAGAAAATCAATGGCACATTGATAGCGGATGCTCAAAACACATGACAGGTGATAAAAATAAACTTCTTTCATATAATGCATTAGAGAAAGAAAAGAATGTTACTTTTGGAAATGACTCTCCTGCTATCATTAAGGGTAAAGGTTAAAGCTAACAATGTTATGTATGTGGATGGGTTAAAGCATAACTTGTTGAGTGTAAGCCAGATGCGTGATCAAGGAAATGAAGTTGTCTTTAGTTTAAAAGAAGGTGTAGTACATGAACTTGACATAGGAAAAATAGTAATAAAAGGAAATAAAACACCAAGCAATCTGTATATATTGTAAGGTGGCCAAGAGCAATGCTACTTAGGTAAATCTACAAAAAATTGGTTATGGCACAGAAGATTGGGACATTTGAGCTTCTCTCAAATAAGAAAATCTAGCAGACTCAAAGCTGTTCGTGATCTTCCCAGAATCACTCTGCCTGAACGTACCATATGAAAATCATGCCAATTTGGTACGCAAACTAGGGGTGCAATTCAATGCCAAAGAAGGACTAGCAAGTAAGCCCTTGAAATTATACATACCGATCTATGTGATCATGTGAGGAAAAATTCACCCCGTGGAGAACAACACTATATTTTATTTATTGATGACTTCTCTAGAATGTGTTGGATCGGTTTACTAAAACATAAAGATGAAGCATTTGAAAAATTTAAGATCTTCAAATATTTGGTTGAAAGTGAATTAGATCTAAAAATCAAATGTCTTAGATCTGACCGAGGAGGAGAATATATATCAGATGAATTATTTGATTTCTGTGAACGTCATGGCATAAGAAGACAATTTTCTGTAGATGGAACCCCACAAAAAAATGGTGTGGCAGAAAGAATGAATATAACAGTTCAAAAAATGGCTCGTGCTGTGCTTGAGAATCTGGAACTCTCGATACATTTTGAGGAGAAACATCACATACTGTAGTAAATATTCTTAACAAGGCTCATGTTCATGTGAACAGTGATAAAAATCCTTATGAGCTCTGGTATGGTAATCTTCCCACTGTAAAACATTTTAGAGTTTTTGGAAGAAAATGTTTTATCAAGAACAATGATGAAAAACTTAGTAACTTTGAACCTAGAGCAAATTAAGGAATATTACTTCGTTACTCTTCTAGAAGTAAAGCATATAAATGTTACAATAAAATACTTCGGAAGATTGTTGAATGTATTGATGTTGTAATTGATGAGTCTCTCATAGCTCCTAAAAGGGAAATAAAAATAACAAATGAAGATGATGATGATGTATATTTTTGCTCTTCAAATAGCAACAATATAGAAGAAGAAACCAATGAAGCACCAAAAGAAGATATATCTGAAAAGGCTCCATCCAGGTATGTTCAAAAGAATCATCCAGAATCTCAAATTCTGGGAGAAAATGGATCAGGTGTCCAAACAAGACGAACTCTTGTAGGATCCCTTAGCTATCTGGAATTCTTATCCACTATTGAACCACAAATTGTAAATCAAGCTAGTAAATATGGATGTTGGATTCAAGCCATGAATGAATAAATTGATCAGATTGAAAATAATCATACTTGGGAACTGGTTCCAAGACCTCATGATAAAAATGTTATTGGAACAAAATGGATATTCAAAAACAAGTTAAATGAAAATGGAGATGTTATTAGAAACAAAGCTAGAATTGTTTGTAAAGGGTATGCTCAACAAGAAGGTATAGACTTTGAAGAAACATTTCCTCCTTTAGCTAGACTTGAAGCCATGAGAATGTTTCTTTCTTTTTCAAGTTTTCAGAAATTCAAAGTTTATCAAATGGATGTAAAATCTGCTTTCCTCAATGGTGATCTAGAAGAAGAAGTTTATATAGAACAACCATAAGGATTCATTTTGGGAAATGATGAAAAACTTGTTTGCAAACTTAAAAAGGATTTATATGGTCTCAAACAGGCTCCTCGAGCATGGTACTGTCATCTTGAAAAATATATTCAACAACAAGGTTTCACAAAGGGATATGCTGATAATAACTTATACACAAAAATAAAGAATGATAAACTATTGATTATTGTTGGGTATGTTGATGACATCATTTTTGGAAGTAATGAAGAGTCCATGAGTCATAAATTTTCTTCTGTTATGCAACAAGAATTTGAAATGTCTTTACTTGGGGAACTAACATATTTTCTTGGCTTACAAGTGCAACAAGCAATAGATGGCATATTTCTGTCACAAGAAAAATGTCTCAAGCAAATTCTGAAGAAGTATCGGATGGAAGACTACAAACCTGTGAGTACTCCAATGATAACTAGATGTAACCTCAGTTATCATGATGATTCTCCCATGGTGAATCAACCAGAGTATAGATCCATGATTGGAAGTTTTCTTTATCTAGCCAGGACAAGACCATACATTATGCATGCAGTTGGGATTGTTGGACGATTCCAAGCTAATCCAAAAGAGTCTCACCTTTAGGCTGTAAAAAGAATATTCAAATATCTACAAGGGACTCAAGACTTTTGTCTATGGTATCCAAAGAATTCTGATCTCACTCTTCATGCTTACATAGATGCGGATTGGGCTGGAAATGTTGATGATAAAAAAAGCACTAGTGGTGGTGCATTCTATATGGGGCCCTGATTATTATATTGGTTCGGAAAGAAAAAAATTTCTATTGCCTTATCTACAACAGAAGAAGAATATGCGGCTGCTGCATCATGCTGCACACAACTTCTTTGGATGATGCAGACATTACAAGATATTCAAATCAATTTTTCACCTCCCATATCCATTCTATGTGATAGTACAAGTGCCATCAATATCTCAAAAAATTCTGTTATGCATTCCAAGACCAAGCACATTCCTATTAAGTATCACTTCTTACGTGAACAAGTGCTTGAACAAAAGGTTAAATTGGAGTATGTTCCCTCCAAAGAATAAGTTGCAGATATATTTACTAAACCTCTACCCAGGAAAGCATTCGAATATCTCAGACAGAAGTTGGGAGTTGTATCTGCCTCTCTTATCGAATCTGCTTAATTTTAGAGGATTAAATTCAGTACGTTGGTTTCATAAAGTCGAATCGTGTGTATACGCGAGTTTCTGTGCATACAAATACGTATGGTTTTTGCTGACAAAATTTATCTAGCTCAGTTTTCAGAACAGTTTGTGGTGCTGTTGTGTAAATCTCTGTTATTGTTCCAATATTAATCTTACTGTACCTTTATTTTATATTTATCTCCTTGACGAAGATGCTTCGATGAATTGGTTGTTGAAGGTGTTCAGGGTGCAAAAGTTTAGGGGGAGCACCTGCCTTGATTGAAAAGGATGCATTGCTGGCATTCTGATTGGTTGTTGTGTTATGATATCCTATTTGAGATTATTTGGTCTTGGTTATACAAATTCAAATATGTTATTTGATGAAAAGGTCATGTTGAGACCTATGATGTAAATTTGTTATATTCAATCATGTAAGGACTTGTTCAAATTTGTAAACCCACTTGGTTGGGTATTTGAGTAAAATATGTAATTCCACTTGGTTGGATCATTGATGTAAGTATGAGTCCTTGGTGATAGGAATGGTCATACTCGGCTGAGTTATGAAGTTATGTACTTCATTGGAAAATATGTCTAAATATTTAGCATGAACTTAGGGGGAGCATGGTCAATATGGTGCCCATCAGATTTGCAGAGCTCTTCTTTCTACAAGGAAAGAGAAACCTTGGTTTGGTATTGATCCACCCTTTTCCCTTGATGTCAAAGGGGGAGAGTAACTTGGTGTTTGAATAATAATGTTTTTGATTGATATATCTATCAGGTATCTATAGGTTGTTGTGATCAAACACCAACATGGTTGCCATCAAGTTCAAAGGGGGAGATTGTTGGCATTATGATGTAATATGTTGTCCTTGATGGAAAACTATTTGATGATTTTCCTTTTGATAGCAACCTATTTGTTAAAGATGTAAAAATGATTTTTCTACAGTTTAGTTCAGATGTGACAGAGAAAGGAATTCCAGTAAGTGCTATAGAAATGAAACATGAAATATTTCTCAATGTATACACAGGTTTGATGAAGGCAACCCACGTACATACGCTACTTGGTATACAAGAAACCCGCGTATACATCCATAATTAGTATATACCCAGTTTTGATCAAGAGAAGTTGCGTATACATGCGGGTACGAAGAAGCCAAGTTGCGTATGTACTTACGCAATCACTTTTATAACACCAAGGGTCTTTACCATGGTATTAGCCCACAATATTGAGCGTAGTGTCATCTATTTGATTCTGTCCAAGAATACCATCGGCACTTGTGTGGTTTTGGCTCATGGTATTGGTAAAGGATAAACCTATATAAGGAGAGGAAGATCATAGTGCAAAAGGCGTGTGCATGTGTAAGGGCTGTTACTGAATACTTCTCTCTGAAGTATATCTGCATGGGATGAACTCTGTTTTATTGGTAGATCTGAATCTATGATGCACCCTTGGATACAATATGGATCAGGATCTCTAGATGTGAAATGACTATGTACTTGCATGATCTAATTATGAGATGTTTGGATTTGTGACCTGGTGCATGTTTGCTAAAGTGAAGTAGCGTATGTATTTTAAGATAATGAATTATTAGGGTTGAGATTGATTTTGCATATTGATTCTAAAATATGGGTTTATTATTGTATCTGGTTACAGTTATCTCACTGTTCTGATTGAAGTTTGGGTTAAGTTTATTATTGATGATCTTTATGATGAATTGTGTTGAAGCTGTGCGATCCAGTGTGAAAATTGATGAAACGTGGTTTGCAGTGGTTCTGAGGGTTGAAGCCTTCAGTGTGGAAGTAGAAGCTTCATGCAAGTATAAGTTGGTGTTCTAATTAGACAGTTGAAGCTCCCTTCCAGTAGTGGCTGGTAAATGAGATCATGGGGTCAGAGATCCCTTCTAGTAGCAACTGGAGAACAAGAGAAGGTTGCAGCCTTCTACAGGTAGATGCCTACGTACTGATATGAGTCTGCATCAGTACAATATTGTAAGCAGTTTTCTTTATAATAAATATTGAAGACAGAGACGACAACAATGGTGGTTTTCTCCCGACTTGGGTTTCCACTTTAAATCCTAGTGTTCATGTGTGTTGCTTATGTGTGATGATTTATTCTATTATTACTACACATGCTTCTGCTTACTAAATATATGATGAATGAATGATGCACTAATCTAAGTAAATAATTATCTACATAATAAGATCTCTAGACATACACAAGTTTATTTAAAGATAGCTGGGTGTATACGCTAGTTGGGTTCATTAAAGTCATGTATAGAAATCAGTAAAGAAAAAGAAAAGTTTACATTGGGTTATAAATACTGATTCACCCCCCCACCCCCCCCCTCTTAGTATTTTTCCCAACATTTTAAAATATCACAAATCCGGTCTCTTACCTGAAAAGCCTCCTCTAGTGTACTCATCCCAAGTATCTGATGAGGACTTATGTTATGAAAAAATACTGTTGTATTGCATGCTTCCAACCATAGATGCAATGGTAGACCTTGGTCATGCAACATAGCTCATGCTGCTCCCATAATCGTTCTGTTCTTCCTTTCCGTAACCCCATTCTGTTGTGGGTTATGAGGTGCAATGAATTCTCTTTGAATTCCTTCCGAGGCATAAAAGTTCTTGAATTCGTTAGAGATGTGTTCTCCACAATTGTCACTCCTCAGAGCCTTCACCTTCTTCCATGTGTCTTTCTCAACAAGTGCCTTGAATTCAAAAAACTTTGAGAACTTACGATCTTTCTTCTACATGAAGAAAATCCAACACTTTACTAAAAAATCATAAAAAAAAATCACATAATACTTGTGCTTTGTCGTGGAAGCTATCAAGAATGGTCCACACATGTATGAGTGAAATCTCTCAAGGATCGGCTTTTCTTGGCTTTCCTTATCGTGAAAGGTGGATTTGGTATACTTCCCTAATGTACACCCTTTGCATGTGTCTCTATGTGCAAGTGCACCCTTTGTAAGTAGAAATTTGCTGCATGATCCTCAACGTGTTGTGGTGTAGATGATCCAACTTATTGTGCCATAACTCACCGATGTCGCAGATCCCCAACTTCTCTGCTTTACTGCTCAGTGCTACACAATCTTGTACATCCAATTTGTAGAGATCCTTTACTCAAACCCCAATATTTTTCACCTGTCCCCTAGCTTTGTAACAAAGGAACACCTTTCCTTCATTGAAGATCACTTCATAGCCATGATATTCCAACATAGCAGCATTAACCAAATTCTTCTTTAAACCAGGAACATACATGACATCTTTTAATGTGAGTGGATTACCTGACTCCCTCTGAGAGGTAACTGTACCTACATCGGTAGTGCTATACCTCCCATCGTCACCCATCTCAATGTGCATATAAAGATCCTTCTCCTCTAAGCTACTGAATAATTCTTTGTTAATCCACTATCCAAGTACCACACATAACCCATCACTGGTGACACCGTGGATGGGATGAGGGTGAATTCAAAATTGAATTGTGAAGTCAGTGCTTCACCTGCTTCTCCTCCTGAGGCCTTCTTGTTGTTCTTATTTTGTGGAAAATTTGTGGTAAAGTTTCCATGCTCATGAAAATTGAAACATTTTACCTTTGAAAAGTATTGCTTCTTGCCTGCCTCACTGGACTCAGATTTGGAATGGGGTGCTTTCCATTTTCCTTTCTTCGTCTTTCCATCCAAGGCACAATTCTCCTAATCATCAGTCTTTGATGAGGATCCATCTCTGGTGCTCTGCCAAATTTCTTCTTTTTCCAGATCAGGCCATAGTCGCTCCTAATCTGATAGCTTCTCCCTTCCATTAACAGAGACCTAGTAGCTATGCAAACTCTTGGGAAGGCATAGAAGAGCTAGGCTCACTAAATCATTCGAGGCAACAATGCTCCCAATGCTTCCAAGATCGTCTTGACATTGAGTGAACTTTGTCAAGTATTTTTGGATCATGTTGTCCTTCTCCATTTTGATCTTACTGAGCTTGTATTTAAGCTCCATCTTCCTCTAGTCGATGCTATTTTGATATGTTTCTGTCAAGGCCTTCAACATAGTATTCGGGGTCTCCTTTCCGTGTAGACTCGAGACAATATGGTCTCGAACTCCCTCTAACAAGATCCTTCTCAACTTTTCTACTTTCTTCTTCCATGCATCAAGAAGTTGAAAATATGCTGCTATGGGCTGAGGGATATCAATATATATGAAATAATTCAGTCAGTTGTCCTCAAGCACTGCTTCTATCCTATACTTCCATGCTATTTAATTCAAATTTCCCTTGAGTGCATATTCGAGTATCAAGCCATTGAAAGACATCTTGATCTGCCGCTGGATCCTGAAGAATAAACATGCAAATTCGAACATGATCAAAACACACTCTGTTATTATCTTCTTATTTTGATTCTTGGAGCTCTGATACCATGTAGAAAATCTAACAATGAGATTCAATCCGATCTTGTAATGTACTAAAACAAGATACCGAATCCTTCTACAATTTGCGGAAACAAAACATGATCACACTATCACATAACAAGTAAGAGAAAGAGATAATCAATCACATAACACAAGATGTATCTAGGGAAAGCACACTGCCTAAAAGCTTTCTATATGCATATTGTATAAATTCAGGACCATGAAACAATATAGTGCTTTCTCTCTTAGAGAAATTCCTGCACTTTTCCAACTATCTCACTTTGATCTAGGCAAAATCAGTCAATTAATTAACCAATTATCAACCTCTGCTTAGCCTGCCTTGCTCACACATTCTTGGAGGAATTTTTTCCCTATTAAATAGGAAATTCCGTTGAATTAATTTTTCAAATCATCCTTGGCCTCAACATGACTCTATAACTGACCTGTACAATTTTCTAATTTTGCAACTGATAGCTATCATCCCTTTAACCTCAGTCTCAGCTGGGCCTTCCTTAGAACTGACATGCAACAACTATTTATAGAGAATTATAAGTTTATTGATTGATCACTACTTGTGAATTAAATTAGATTTAATTCATTAGACCTATCACTAACTCATCTCTCAGTTAGAACTAGTTACACTGATTTTAACTCAATTAATTGAGTTAAATAATTACAACTCACAAATAACTATAACTGGCCCCCCCCTAAAATCATGGGAGAACTCTACATGCCTCCTCTCTGACCCTCAACTCGAATTTCCTAGGCTAACTCAGTAATTATGACTTAGTTAACTAATACAAGCTGTCATGAGATGAAATTACAATTTCTCTTCCAATTTAATTAAGGGAAAATTAAATCACAAGCCCCTTTTGGGTGCCATTTCAACAGAAGAAGTGAAAAAACTAGAAGGTATGGAATTGTGCATGCTTTCCAAATATGTGGAAGAACATACTAAAGGCACTGAAACAAACTAACCAAAGCAACCCTATCAAAGGAAATCAATTGATTCCCCATCAACTCTGGTATTGAGCAAAATATCTAGGAAAAAATCAATCACAATAACCTCTAAGAATGTGGAACATAGAATTTTGTACAAAAAAGTAAATGCTTAGATATTAATTACTTTAACGTGTCCACCTGCCATGTTTTGAAAGGAGCAAAAATATGGCCATTATCCATCATAATTGGAATTCGATATGATACACGAAAAAAGGTGGTCTGATTATTTTATCTGGATGGACAATAAGGTATCATTAGTTGAATTTCAGTAGCTTAGTTGGATATTGTTATGTTAATATGTCAATTTTCATTTCTTGTGTTGAGTTTTTTTATTTATGTGTAGCTTGAGTTCTTTTGTTCTCCCATCGGTCATAGCACCCTTATAAATCACCAACCTTTCACTATGATCAAGTCCTTATAAATAATTATCCGATCATGGCTTTATCAAGTCCTTTGCCAAAAATTCCAAAGGAGAGATGCAAGACCATGTAATATGTTGTATCTCCTAGAGACAACATTTGGGATGAAAAAGGTTAGTGCCTAGGACATCCATATAATTCCTTGAAATATTTTCACACTCTCCTCAAAATTAAACTGAGATTTATACATTTGGACGATATCTTTTCCCAGAGAAGAACCTCTAGATGTAATGTGAGCTAGTTCTTGGGAAAATTAACAAATAAGTTCAATTAGCCTACTTATCTGTGATTAAAACCTTAAAATTGATATGGTAGTATAGGTAGAAGAACATTAAGGTATTTTATATTTAAAACCTAGGGCTAAACATAATATTATGCATTAGATATTCAACAGAGAACATGAAATGGAAGAAAATGAGAAGCAGAAACCGTGGAGCGCTTCATTAACGTTTTGTAGATAAAAATTATAGGCATCTAAGTTATTAGCACAACATTGATAAATCCGTTAATGAAAGAAACCAACATCTTCATTACACAAGTTTCAGAAGAAGAATAACACAAATGTAAAGTTCCAATGAAAATAACACACACTGTAAGCATCAGATACCAAGATTTGAAACTTTTCCGTTAAATTCCCAAAAGTGTTTGAACACATTACAAATCAAAATGAGTTAGAACTCTTCTCTAGAGCCAAAAATTAATGCCCCTAATGATTTCTCCTATAAACTTTTTAAAGAAAAGGATCATGTTCAAGAACAATTACAAACACATTTCAGAAGGTATAACTGTTTGTTTAGCTAGTTGTCCTATTATCCAACTGTTGTAACTATCTCTTAACTAAAACATTTACATCATAACAAAATTAAAGGCCACATGCTTAAACATTTGCATGGGTAGAGGAACTAGGCCCATGGGGCCCAACACTTGGGTATTCAGGCTCAGGTGCAAATTGTTAAAGGAGAGTTTCACATTTGTCCCACAAAGTTTTATCTAGAGTTGGGAATTGAGATATTCTGTGAAAATTCACTTGTAGCTCAGATAGCTTCAAGTGTAGTCTGGAGTGGATTCAAACAAAGTTTTTATTGAGTAAAATAATCGGAAATTCCTCTTCAAGAAGTTAACTATTGTATTTCCTTTCAATACCACAATATTCTCTTACAACGAGGTGTCCAATTTACACTTTGGTGCTATCAACTCCTGCTCATAAGATTCCCATGAAAATAAACTTCCATCTATACCCCAACAGGTTGCTAATCCAACTCTCTTCCTCTGATCAAACTTGGAGTCAAAAGTGGTTATAGAACTATTCAATACCTCTAGTTTATTCTCAGTCTGAACACATTGCTAATTCTTCTAAATAACCATATTTATTTCTAGAATTACCACAACCCTATCAATAATGTGCATTTTCTTCATGTCTGTTGCAAATTATTCATTTAATAATTTGATAACTTTTCTAGCTATTTGTGCTTCTTTTTGAGTTTCTTTCTTGCATGCAGCCAAAACTTCAGTAACAGTACCAACTAATTCCCTTTCTTACGCAACAACCTGGAAAAATTTCCATCTAGCCCATACTTGTTGGATGATATTGTCCCAAATTCCATGTCTAACATCAATTGGGGACATATTCCCTTTCAACCTAAATTTTAACTCCTTTACCTCCTCTTGAGTTGTCTTCTACTTTTCAAAATTTTTTTTTGTCTCCAATTTTGATGATTTTAATTGTTTTTCCTTAGTAGCTAGCTCTTCTTGAAGCAAGGTGATTTGATATTGAAGTTTTTTCATTTCTGCCTCAGAAATGCTAAACTCGGTCATCACCTTTGTCATGACCCCAATTAAAAATTTTGACAATGAAATTCCCAATTTTGAAATTTTGATGATTAATATATATTTAGATAAATAAAATTAGGAGAAATAAGTTATGGAGATATTAAATAAATTTTGGAGAAAAGGCAGTGGTTGGGACTTAGGAAAAGAAGAAAAATTAGAGTGAGGATAAGTTGTGGAGATTACCAAAATGGAAATCGAACCATGGGAAGAAATATCATAGCATAGTGTGAGAGAAATCGAACCATGGTATGAGGGAAGGAAAAAATCCATAAAAGGAAGACTAGAGCCTCATTTTGATCATTCTATTTTGGCATTTCATTTCTAATTTGGAGTGTTTGCTTGAGTTGTTGAGCCAAGTCAACTAGTGTTGTTTAGCACAGGGATTTCCAAGTAGAAAATCCAAACTCTCTTTCGGTGAACCTAGAGTGCCACCCTATGAGAGAAATTTGGAGCTGATTGGACATTTATTTTCCTAAATTTTGTGAGTCATTTCATCTCTGCGATAAGTGGGACAAATTTTTTAGGAGGATGTAGTAGTAGAAATAGAGTTGCTTGGAGGAGGAAATTGTCGGGGAAATTTTCCTAAATAATTTGAAGGAGTTTCACTTGGAGGAGGACGGATTTCCTTGTGGAGTTTCTGAGCCCGAGACTGTTGCATTTGTGTGGGATGAATTATGCTTAGGGCCTGCGCTGGGGTTCTTCTGGACCATTTTGTTGAGTAGTTGTTAAGCAGCTTTGTGGTGGAAATAGTTGGAACCTCACTCTACTATTTCACAAGATATTTTCTCAGTGATTTCTCAGTTATTTGGTGGAGGATTTTGGGAGGAGAAGCTGTAGTTTTTCTGGTGGGACACATAGCTATATAGTGGGTAAATTTACATAATTTTGGGTAATTATGGGAGGTTGAAATTGTTGGCAATATGATGCAGAGTGTTGTCCTTGATGGCAACCCACTTGATGAAGATGATGGAAACCTACTTAATGAAGTTTTTATTGATGCTTGATGAGTTTATCAATGATGTAAATCTGATGTTCTACAAGTAGCTCAGAAGTACTAGAGAAAGAAATATCAGTATGTGCCAGAACAATGATGAAAAGTGTATGTTACAAGGCATACGCGGGTTTGTTAAGGAGAAGGCGCATATGCACGCGGAAAAGTACGTGCCAAGTCGCGTATGGTCATTTGCGCTCTAAATGTGTAAAACCAAGGGTTACTACCTTGGTATTGACCCATTGTATTGAGCACTGGATTGTCCATTTGATCCCATCCAGGAATACCATTAGAAGTGGTATGGTTTTGGCTCGTGGTATTGACAAAGGCTAAATCTATATAAGGAGAAGAAAATCATTGTGCAAGATGGGTGCAAGATGTCTGGGTATTAATGAATACTTCTCTCTGAAGTATATCTGTATGGAATGGGTAACAGTTGAATGATAGATCTGAATTCCAAATGCACCTATGAAGAAAATGATGAAGAGGGATCTCTAGATTTGAAATGTATTTGTATCTTCTAGATCTGTTTATGGAATGTTTAGATCTGAGATGAGGTGAACATGTTTCTGAAGTGAAGGGTAAAATCTGAGCTATGTATCTGTTCTGAAGATTTGTGCAGCCCTAAAATGTCTAAAGATCTATACACAAGTTTGTAACAGAGTAAGCACGTATATACGTGGGTCGTCTTCAGAGAAAGCGCATATGGGTTGTGAAATTAGATCTGTAATATGTGCAGATGTATACGTGGGTTGATATCATGAAAGTGCGTATATACGCACGATCAGTGAAAGGAAAGCACGTATGAAAACTAGGGTTTGCTGAAGTATGTGGTATGAAATGTATGATCTGTTCTGCTGTATTACTACTATCTGTCTATGATGTATTCATACAGATCTGGGTTGTTTGAATGATGATTATGCTGCTGATTATATTGATGAAAGATCAAGTTGTTGATTGATTGGTTGATGGTTCATTGAATGAATTGATGAAGTTATAAGTATCAGTTTGATGTATGATTGAGCTTAAATGTGTGGAGTGGGTCCAGTCTAAAAATATGATGAAAAGTGGCCTGCAAGCTGTGTTCTAAAAGAAGCTATTGGATCTAGTGTGAAAATTGATGAAACGTGGTCCACAAAGGTGCTGAAGGATGAAGCCTTCAGTCAGGGGGTTGTAGCTCCCTTCCAGGAGAGGCTGGTAAATGAGAGTAGGGGGTAGTAGCTCCCTTCCAGGAGAGGCTGGTAAACGAGAGCAGGGGGTTGTTGCTCCCTTCCAGGAGAGGCTGGTAAACAAGAGAAGGTTGTAGCCTTCTGTAGATGGGTGCTTGCGTGTTGGTATGAGTCTGCGCCAGTACATGGTTGTAACATGTTTTCTTTATATAATAAATATTGAAGACTGAGATGATGACAACGGTGGTTTTCTCCCAACTTGTGTTTCCACCTTAAATCCTGGTGTTCTTGTGTGATGCTTATGTGTGATGGTTTATTCTATTATTACTGCTCCTGCTTACTGCTAACTAAACATCTGATGAATAAATGATGCATAGATCCAAGTAAAGAATTAAATGCATAATAAGATCTCTTTGTATACGCGAGTTGTATAAAGGATATCCGTGTGTATACGCAAGTTGGATTCACTAAAGTAGCATATGGGTTTAGAGTATGAAAAAGTAAAAGTTTTGAGTATGCCCAAAATATTGATTCACCCCCCCCTCTCAGTATTTTTCCCAACAATTGGTATCAGAGCAGGTCCTTCTGCAGAAGCTTGATCGCTTGAAGGAGATCCGTCACAATGGGAAAGAAGCAAAAGAAGAAGGCTACTCAAAAGGAGATATCTCAGAAAACATGTGCAGCAGAAAATGAAGAAGATAAAAAAAGTATTGAATGTGGTTCTTGTGATTCACTTTCTTGTGCATGCAATGGTGAAAATAGTGAAAGTAATGTTATGGATCTAGAAGAAGCTCTCAAGATTAAAGTTGAAAATAAAAAAAAGATCACTTAAAGAGAGAGAAGTTATCTACAATGAGATGATCTCTCAAATGGAAGGACAGATAGAAATTCTGAATAAACAGGTAGACAAGTATCAAAGGTTTTACAATTATGGAAGCAATCGAAATAAAAGACTTGAAGTAGAAATCAACGATCTAAATGAAGATCTAGAAAAATCAAATAAGAAGAATGAAGAACTTGAAGCAGAAATCATCTCTCTAAAAGAAGATCTTGAAGCATCAAATAAGAAGAATGAAGAACTTCTACAATCATTTGAAAAAGAAGGACGTGAAGCAGAAATCATCTCGCTCAAAACAAATCTGGACAAATCAAATAAGAAGAATGAAGAACTACTACAAATTTTTGAAGAACAAGAAAATGGGTTGAAAGAAGAGATTCTAAATCTGAATGATCACATAGAAGAAGGAAGAAGGGTCGAAGAAAGCATGAAGAAGCAATGCCAAAAATTGGAGGTTGAGGTAAACATTTTAAAAGGTAAATTAGAAGAAAAGGATAAACTCTTGAGGTTTCAAGATAGTACTAAGATTCTGGACAATAGTCTTAGTAGTCAAAGGTCTCCTTCTGTTAAATTTGGTCTTGGTTTTCATGAAACTGTTAAAGGAGAATCTAGTTCACAAGGAAGTGCTAAAGATTCAAAGGATGTCAAAGCAAAACTTGAAGTGTTGAAAGAAACAAAAGGTCAACCAACAATCATGAATTCTCAAAGGAAATCATTCAATAATGTTGAATGCTTTAAATGTCATAATTATGGGCATGATGTAGCAAATTTCCAAATCAGATCATTTCAGTCACAATCAAACAGATTCTATTCAGAAAGGTACTCTGGTTGCTTCAAGGGATATTGTTTTTCATGCAACAAGTATGGTCATAAAGCAGCTGATTGCAATAGAAGGAAGAATAGAGAAACACACTATGATCCTTATGCTTACTTCTCTAGTCACATGAGATGTTATGCTTGTAATAAGTATGGACATGTGGAAAAAGAATGCAGGATGAACAGATATGAGAAATTGGATAAATTCCAGCACACAATTAGAAAGTTCAAGGAAATTTGGAAAAAGAAGGAGGATCGGTCATAAACGTAGGGAATATTGACCCTACTGCAGTCATTCGCTTCTAAAGCTTACTTCTCTTAAAGACTACAGGAGTGATGTAAGATACATTATAGGGATTAGTAATGTATCGTCACAGGGGGAGCGATGTATGGTGATTCCCATGATTGTTTTGGTAATTCTGGTTATGTTTATTTCTGATAGTGCATCTGATGTGAAGAAGACAGGTACAGGCGATACAAATTCAAGGGGAGATGAAGTGTGAAATTTTCAATGGTTCACTTTCCATACGCGGGTTCAGTGAACTAAAGCCGCGTATACACGCGAGTTATAGTGGAGACAATCGCGAAAATTTGTATGACAGCTGAAGATCAAGAGCATAGGTTCAGGGGGAGCATCAGTCTGACTATTAATGACTGTATTATTGGCACTGTATTTGCTTATTACTCAGTTCTAAATGATGATGAAATGATACATGGTTTCTTATGATGAGATTATGAATGAGCCCTGATTGCTTTTTGCTGAAGAGTATCTTTTGTTTTCACACATGGATAAGATGGAAGACTGATGATTCAGTAATAAGGATAGATCATGTAGAGTTTGTTGCTAGTTGAGACCTATTTTAATTCTTACACATGTTACATCATGATCATGATAAATCTTGAAGATCTTGGTGATATCAGATCACATGAATGATTGCTTGACACGTATTGTTTATTATAGAATTTGTTCTGGTATGATAATTCCTCCTGGGAAGAGTATGTTGATGCTGCAAAGAGGTTGAAGGCTTGGTTACTAATGTGCTTATGCTACAACCATTGGATGACACTTGAAGACACAACTACATTTTCCTATCTATCTACTCTCATATACTCCAGGGAAGCATTCAAATATCTCAGAAAGAATCTAAAAACTGTCTCTACCTCATAGAGGATCAGATATGGCTAAAATGCAGAAGATGGAATTGGATACGCGGATTTCCTGAAACACAGTCACGTATATACGCGAGTTCATACACAGAAAACCGCGTATGTGTGGTTGCTGACAATTTTTCTGGGTCAGCATTTCTTCAGCACAAGCTGTGGTGCTGTTTGGTATCTCTGATGCTATTTGGAGTCTCTGGTGGTATTTCAGCTCTTATATTTCTGTTTCATTCTCTGATTTTGGGTGAAGATGCCTTGATGATTTGCTGTTGAAAGTGTTCAGGATGCACAAGCAAAGGGGGAGCTTTGGTTAGGATGCATTGGATGCACAGTTTCAGGGGGAGCATTAGCCTTGTTGAGCATAATGCATTGTTGGCATTATGATGATTCTGAAATATGATCTTTCATGAGGTCTTTTTGGTAGTGGTCATAAAAATTCATATTTGTAATTTGATGAAAAGGTCATGATGAGACCTATGATGTAAAATTGTAATATTCAGTCATGTAAGGACTTGTTCAATTTTGTAAACCCACTTGGTTGGGTAGTTTACTCAAAATGTGTAAACCCACTTGGTTGGGTAGTTGAGTCAAAATGTGTAAACCCTCTTGGTTGGGTACTTGAGTCACATATGGTTGGATCTTTGATGTAAGTATGAGTCATAGAGTCATGTACTTCACTGGAAAATATGTTTGAACATTCAACATGAACTCAGGGGGAGCATGGTAACTTCAGTGCACATCATATCTACAACGCTCTTCTTTCTACATAAGGAGAAAAACCCTGTGTTGATTTTTGATCCGCCCTTTTCCCTTGATGTCAAAGGGGGAGAGTGACATGGTGTTTGAATAGGGGAAGAATATCATTATGCTTAATGTATCTATCTGTTGTGGTGATCAAACACCGTCGTGGTTGCCATCAAGTCCAAAGGGGGAGATTGTTGGCAATATGATGCAAAGTGTTGTCCTTGATGGCAACCCACTTGATGAAGATGATGGCAACCTACTTAATGAAGTTGTTCTTGATGCTTGATGAGTTTATTAATGATGTAAATCTGATGTTCTACAAGCAGCTCAGAAGTACCAGAGAAAGAAATATCAGTATGTGCTAGAACAATGATGAAAAGTGTATGTTACAAGGCATACGTGGGTTTGTTAAGGAGAAGGCGCGTATGCACGCGGAAAAGTACGTGCCAAGTCGCGTATGGTCATTTGCGCTCTAAATGTGTAAAACCAGGGGTTACTACCATGGTATTGACCCATTTTATTGAGCGCTGGATTGTCCATTTGATACCATCCAGGAATACCATCGGAAGTGGTATGGTTTTGGCTCGTGGTATTGACAAAGGTTAAATCTATATAAGGAGAAGAAAATCATTGTGCAAGAGGGGTACAAGATGTCTGGGTATTAATGAATACTTCTCTTTGAAGTATATCTGTATGGAATGGGTAACAGTTGAATGATAGATCTGAATTCCAAATGCACCTATGAAGAAAATGATGAAGAGGGATCTCTAGATCTGAAATGTATTTGTATCTTCTAGATCTGTTTATGGAATGTTTAGATCTGAGATGAGGCGAACATGTTTCTGAAGTGAAGGGTAAAATATGAGCTATGTATCTGTTCTGAAGATTTGTGCAGCCCTAAAATGTCTGAAGATCTATACGCAAGTTTGTAACAGAGTAAGCGCGTATATACGCGGGTCATCTTTAGAGAAAGCGCATATGGGTTGTGAAATTAGATCTGTAATATGTGCAGATGTATACGCGGGTTGATATGCATGAAAGCGCGTATATACGCAGGATCAGTGAAAGGAAAGCGCGTATGAAAACTAGGGTTTGCTGAAGTATGTGGTATGAAATGTCTGATCTGTTCTGCTGTATTACTGCTATTTGTCTGTGATGTATTCATACAAATCTGAGTTGTTTGAATGATGATTATGCTGCTGATTATATTGATGAAAGATCAAGTTGTTGATTGATTGGTTGATGGTTCATTGAATGAATTGATGAAGTTATAAGTATCAGTTTGATGTATGATTGAGCTTAAATGTGTGGAGTGGGTCCAGTCTGAAAATATGATGAAAAGTGGCCTGCAAGCTGTGTTCTAAAGGAAGCTATTGGATCCAGTGTGAAAATTGATGAAACATGGTCCACAAAGGTGCTGAAGGATGAAGCCTTCAGTCAGGGGGTTGTAGCTCCCTTCCAGGAGAGGCTGGTAAACGAGAGCAGGGGGTAGTAGCTCCCTTCCAGGAGAGGTTGGTAAACGAGAGCAGGGGGTTGTTGCTCCCTTCCAAGAGAGGCTGGTAAACGAGAGAAGGTTGTAGCCTTCTACAGGTGGGTGCCTGCGTGCTGGTATGAGTCTGCGCTAGTACATGGTTGTAACATGTTTTCTTTATATAATAAATATTGAAGACTGAGACGACGACAGCTGTGGTTTTCTTCGGACTTGGGTTTCCACCTTAAATCCTGGTGTTCTTGTGTGATGCTTATGTGTGATAGTTTATTCTGTTATTACTGCTCCTGCTTACTGCTAACTAAACATCTGATGAATAAATGATGCATAGATCCAAGTAAAGAATTAAATGCATAATAAGATCTCTTTGTATACGCGAGTTGTATAAAGGATATCCGTGTGTATACGCGAGTTGGATTCACTAAAGTAGCATATGGGTTTAGAGTATGAAAAGGTAAAAGTTTTGAGTATGCCCAAAATACTGATTCACCCCCCCCTCTCAGTATTTTTCCCAACAGGAATTAGACAAAACTATTTATGGGTGAATTGATGGTTTAACTGAGATTTTCACACTATTTTGAGTATTCCAGGTTAGCTGGAATTAGCTCAAAATATTTCTAGGTTTTATTGGTTAGGGTGTGAGGATCCTCTCTATAATTTTTCAGAATTTTTTGAATATATTTGAGGCCTCGAATATCAGTTTTCCTCTACTATAAATAGTAATAAATTTCTAGGCAGAGTGTGTAGAAAATCTCTAACAAAGCTATACTACCATGTAGAAATTATATCAATGGATTCAATCCGATCATGTAATGTACTAAAATAAGATACTAAATCCTTGTATAATATTTTTGGAAGATAAATCACGATTTCTTAGTCACATGCAAGTAAGAGTAAGAAGTAAATCAATACACAACACAATATATTTCCTGGGGAAAGCAACTGCTCAAAACCACTCCATATTTATTGTATAATCAACCAAGGAATCATAAAACAATAAAATGTATTTGTGATCACCAAAACCTCATACACTCTACCAATTGCTTCACACTGATTTAGGAAAAATTGGACAAACACATATCCAATTATCGACCTACCCTCAACCTACCCTGCTTACGCAATACCTAGAGAATTAAAACTCTATTGAATAGGAAATTCAACCTTCCTTGATTGCGCAACTCACCATGGGATTCCTGTGGTTATATAACTGCATCTGGGCAGTTTGCTAAAAATACAACTGATAGTTTACTTGCCTTGAACCTTTGTCTCAGCTGGGTATCCACCAAAATTAGCATGCATGCATCTATAAATAGTGAATCATCAGTTACTTGGTAGATCACTACTGGTGACTTAAATCTATTTTAATTCACTTGATCTTACACTAGCTCATCAAATAGTTAGAACCAGTTAAACTGATTTTAACTCAATTAATGTGAGTTAACTGATCCCACTCACACTACACTAGTGCTACAACTGCAACTGGACCCTATAAATAATAGAATAACTCTACATGCCTATCCTTTTACTCTCAACTTGAAATTATTGAGATAACTAAGTCTATCACACTTAGTTAACTATTACAAGTTGTTATGAGATAAGATTACAATTAATTTTCCAATTGATTTAAAAATTGGTTTGAACACTAATGTGTCGCTAGGATCCATCACTATGTGACCTGTGATCCCACACCAGTGTGTGTGTTGTTTTTGGATGCCAATTTCATTGTTTCTTGTTGAAAATTTCAACACTCCCTCTCAACAAGAAAGGAATAAATCTATCCCGATCCTGTACCTTTGGAATGTTCTGCATGCAACACTACTCTAGTGTTGTTCGCACATGCAACTCTCTTGAAAATGAATAGCCTCCAAAAAACTGAATCAGTATAATTCATCTTTCATCAGGCTTCTAACTGCTCCTAGCTACTGCACATGTCTACTGGACTCCCTGCACTGCTGACATCTGCATCCATGCACTCTGCATTGCTGCCAAATTTGATCTGTGCTCTAGTATCTGACACCTATCACTCTGATTTATGTCCTCCTGACATCTGACTGCATCAATTTAACTTATCCTTCCTGCTACTGCTATACTGTGGGCTCCTCGTATCGAGGTTCAATCCATGAGACACACCATCTCAATGGACCCTACCTAAATTTCTTCTTGGGAGCATATTTTCACATCTCCCCATCTCACACCGAGAGGTATAGCTGCATGTACTCCCTCTGCCCATTTGACATGAAATTTCCCCCTCTTAAAGGTCTATGTTTGCTTCACCTTGTAGATCCACCTGGATCCAACCACTGAATTCCCCACTGGTCTTAGGACCAATTCCCATGCACTGTTTCTGATAATGGAGTCATACTCCTCAACCATGGCATCAACCCATGTTGTCTGCTGCATTGCTTCCTCAAAAAAGGATGGTTCCATCACAATACACTCGCTCATAAGAGCCATGTATCCAGTGTACCTATCCGGGGACCTTCTCTACCTGTGCTGTGATGTAGGTGCACCTACATGCTCTGTCGCATCTAGCATCAATCTATCAGCCTCTCTGGTGAGCTTCCTACCATTTCTAGTGGATGGCTTTGCATGAGTGGTTTCTGCCACTCCATGATCCTCTGCTTGTGGCTGCTCCACATCCCATGGTTCATCCTTTGGAACTAAGAGCTCCTCATCTGCATGAAAATCAATCTCCCTCTCAAGGGACAATCAAATGGCTTTCCCCTCATCAAATTTAACATCTCTCCTGACAATTGTCATCCTGTTAGCTGAAAAATACACCCGATAGTTGTGGGGAGTATCAGTGTACCACATAAATATCCCAACCTTTGTTTTTGGTTCTAGCTTCTTTCTGGCATCTTTGGTCACATGGAAATAGACAGATGAGCCAAAAGTTTTAAAATATGAAACATCCGATTTCTTACCTGAAAAAGCCTCCTCTGGTGTACTCATGCCAAGTAACCAATGAGGACTACGATTCTGCACAAATATTGATGTGTTGAATGCCTCTACCCACAAATGCAATGGTGGGCCCTGATCATGTAACATAGCTCGTGCTGCTCCCACAATTTTTTTGTTCTTTATTTCTGCAACCCCATTCTATTGTGGGTTATGAGGTGCAATCAATTCTCTACTTTACTACTCAATGCTACGCAACCATATACATCAATTTTGAAGAGGTTCTTCACATGAAACCCAATATTCTTTAGCTGTGCTGTGGATTTGTGATGAAGGAATGCCTTTCCTTCACTGAAAACCACATCATATCCAAGTGTAATATCCCAAAATTGGGATAGTTCAAAAAGCATGCACTAAAAATTCATTCCCAACAACATATGCAATAAAATACTGAAATGGACTCTTGGATCCTATATATTAGTCAATATACAACCTAAATCCAAGAATAGAGCTGGAACAAATCAAACTAGGTGGGTTAAACAAACCTCCCACACTAGTGTAGCTGAAAATGACCAAAAACCCCAAACACTGCAACACAAGGATTTCTGCATAAAAGTGACTGCACAGTCTAAAGAGGGTTTTAACTCAAAAAATATGAGAAAAATTATATCTACTCATATATTAGTCAACAATTCTTCAAGAACGGAGATCTAGTCTCCTTAAACAAAATACAAGAGAACCCGACAAGGTTTTCTTGTCAAACACTCTGCATACAAATGTGATCTTCATAAAATTACTGAATAATCACTGCAACACTGAAGAATAAGAGTGTAGAAGGCTGAAATATGTCTTATATGATCTATATCCCTCAAGGGCTTCCTCCCATGAAAGGTTGGACCTCTCAATCACAAGAAAACACTGCAATGGAGCCACTAGACCATCTGCTAGATGATGCCTCCAAAATAACGCATTCCCTAGCTAGAACATTGCTGGGAATGTAGGGGAAATGTGTGGTATGATACCACAGATCTGAAATAGGCTCTATATCCCTCCAAATAGGTCCCTCAAGTGAAGGAAACCTTCCTCCAATGAGAAACTAGGTCAGAAACCGAGATTCCAATCCCTTCCACTGCTACACCAGGTAACACTGCACAATCTCCGGCAAAAACTGTGCTGATGAAGTAGGCTGAAGCTTGGCCTAAAAACCTGATGTGGAGTGATGAATGAAAACTCTCCCAATGAGGCTCCTCAAGGAGAGAGGTGGGATTCCTGCTCGGGAACACCCGGTGCTAAACAACACTGCAACCCTGCTAAGCAGCAAAGGAAGCAAAAAGTCTTAGCAGACAAGATAAAAATATAAAAAATGAAGAAAAATGCTGCCATCCTCTTCCTTAAATAATTTATGAGTTTGATTTCCCTTTTCCCCACTCAATTAGGTTATCTCTATCAAAATATTCCCCTCCCTCCAAAACTGCATTGTTCCTCCTTTGATTCCTCCTCCTCCACAACTGCGCTATTGACTTAGTCAAAGTGGATTGAATCAACTTGATAATATCCATGTTCACACATGGAGGTGTCTTATTTAGCTATAAAGAGTGTCCCCTTTCACACTTTGAGTGTTTTTATACCTCCTTAGGAGACTTATGAGCTTTTATACCCATTTATTCATCGGTTAGAGCTGCAGCTAACTCTAATGTTCCATATAGCTTTGAGGATAAAATTTGGGAACATTACAGTCCTCCCCTCCAAAATATTTGCTTGTCCTCAAGAAAATGTATATGGAGAGAAAATTTCTCCCCTCCTCTTGTTGTGGCCTCCCATCAATAGCCTCCACCACTGCATCAAGATATTCTACAAATAAACTGTCATCCAATGTTCCCTCCCAAGTGTGCAAAACCAAATGGTCTACATCAATCAAAGGTGGAAAGTGTGAATGGAAACCTGCTTGCTGTCCCATGGCCTGCACAAGGTAGGAGTGATGACCAACATGGTGAATGAGTGCCTCCCTCACCCATGCTATCATCCAAATGAAATGAGCCATCCTAGGTAGCTCATCAAGAAAATCATCAACCCCAGTTTTGTACAATGTGTTGGGGCTGCATGGAGAGATTGGATTCTGCCATCCCCATGGTTTCTCTCTCCATTTATGGTAAACATGGGGCTGCCTCTATCCTTGGGATGAAATATCATGGTCTCCAAGAATGGCCTAAGCTCCCCCATCAAACAATTCAGCCATGAAGTGCCTCCTCAAGTTCTTCAAGTGGTTCCTCCCACAAGAAGGAGAAAGATGTGATGTGGAAATCATGATTTTCCCATGGTTCCTCCTGAAATATACAACATGTAAAGTGGGGAGACTCATGATCCCAATGGGAATCTTCAATCTCAAGCCCACTCTCCAAACAAAGCTTCCCATGAACATAAACATATCAGCAATATATGGAAGCAAGGTACAATGAGAACAAGTTGCCAAGTGACAACCGGAGAGTGAATCATAGTTCCACTCATGGAACCAGCGCAGTGCATCCTTTGAATGCATTAGAATAAGAAATAAAAAGGGCTTTACTAGCCACTTTTTTTCTTCCACAGTCATCTCATAAGATGGAAACATGAAGCTACAATATGGTGTCAATGGTGTACACCAAGAAACATGTGGCTTCCCCCACAAACCACCAAAAGGATGGCCAAATCAATGCTACAAGTAGTTGCAAGTACATCATCATACTATATGCAAGAAGGGACAAATCTTCTTGATACATCATGCTACTAAAATAAGGAAAAAAAGTACAATAGAAAATATGAAATGATACCTCCTCCATCATGCACTTGAAATCTTGAGCTGAAATGGCTCAACTGGAAATTCTCCCTCACCTCCAAAGAGTAGGGAAGTGGCTGTGACCTCCTCTTCATTACCATCTGGGCTATGCATCCCTCCATATGCTGATATATGTCATGCTGGATGCCCTCCCAAGTGAACTTCTCCATCAAATGGAAATATGGATCAAAGTGCATGGAAGAGAAGTCCTCATGTGCTGCATGTAGCAGCTTCTCCTTGAGACTAGAAGATCTAGTCAAGAATATCCTGCCATAGGAATATATGACCACATCATCCACCATGTATCTATCATCTCCATCCAGGTCATCAAGAATCATGCATGCACCAAGATCCTTGGAGTACTCTACCAAGATATGAGATCTCCAATAAGGATCAATCCTCCTAAGGGACAGCG
The DNA here is from genome assembly GCA_034641835.2 of Pinus albicaulis. NCBI lineage: Eukaryota > Viridiplantae > Streptophyta > Pinopsida > Pinales > Pinaceae > Pinus > Pinus albicaulis. Next base: position 1,165,322,413 of record CM076582.1, read on the forward strand.
CTGGTGATCTGCAATGTGAAGCTCTAAACATGCTGTTTTATTTTCCTTTGACATCACTCATGCCAAATTCATCCTCCGAATTGATGCCATGCCCATCATGCAACAGCTCATGCTCCAAAAGAAGTAGGGATTCTTGGAAGTTGGCTTCCCATGAGAATCTCTCATCCAAGAAGAATCTCCCAATCTTGGCCAATGCAAGCATGAGTAGCCTCCGTCTACTCCAATGTATGGAGGATTCCTTCCTTAAAGGAAGTATCCTCTGTTTCTCCAAATCCATGCAGTAGCTCCCTTGCACCATTAGGGTGCCATCCTCCATGACTGCAACAACCTCTGTCAGCGCAGTACAGATAGTGAGAGTGGGTGGTGCTGAAAATGGAAGGATGTACCCCTCCTCCTTGAGTTTATCCCAAACTCTCTGCGCTGCACTAGACTCCTCCAAAGTTTTCACCTCTCTAGAATCTAAGAGGGGTGAACCAAATGGCAAGATGCCTCTCATCAACTCTAGATCAGGTGGCCTCCCAGGTGGAATGCCTCCATGTAGTGAGACATCAATGTCAAGAGTAGACTGCACATATGGTTGTGAAACCTTGCCCCTGCCCTTACAACACAAATCAATCTGCCTCTTCCTTGCATTAGCTTTCTGAAATAAAGAAGGGTGTGTGCCCCTCATCGAGTGATGCAGCTCTTCCTCTCCACCTCCTCCTTCCAGCTGCAATGCTGCACAATCATGCTGCTCACTGATTGTGCTGGGACTTCTATGTATGAGATCCTGGGGAACTTCTTGTAAGGGTACAAGAATCCCTCCTGTTGGAGCTTGTGCTCCTCCTCCCTCTGCATGAGGTACTGGATGTGCTCTAGATGTGACATCACTGTTACTCTCTTCTCCTTCATCAACGTGTGAAAGCAACATTTCAACAATTGGATCCCCTTGTGAAAAAGTGATCTCCATGCCCTCTTGTTTAGGAATATGAACTAGAGGTCTTGCCTCCAGCAATGTGTAATGCAAGATGTCAACTTCTCCCATGGTTTTCTGAAGTGGAGTTTCTTCCATCACATGCAAAGGTTTTGTTCTCTCAAGCCTCCCTTGCTCATGCGTCTTAGGAAGCTTTTCACCAAACCTCCCCACCAATGTTTCAATGAATCTTGCATAAGAGGAAGTGTTTACATTTTAAAAAAAACAAGATTCAAAAATATACCATGCATGAGCCTTACCTCTGAAATGCAGTGCTGCAACTCTGATGGCTTGATCTTCAGAAATATGGTGCTGCTGAAAATAGGAGTCTAGCTCCTTCACCCAAGCTCCAGCTGAACATGTAGGTGCTCCAACAAAAGTAGATAGAAGAAATCTACCTGCATCTTGCTGCTTACCCTTCTCCAATTTGACCTTGCAAAACTCTTGGAAATCAGTATGATCTCTAAACCTCTCAGTTTGAGATTCATACTCCCTCAAAAAATCACTAAGAGTCATCCTCTTAGGCATTCTTCCTCCTCTCATCCATATTAAGATAGACCTGGGCACTTGACTGTGCTGTGCATCATGGTGTGTAGCTGCATGCTCACACTCACCATGTGCAAATATATATTCAGATCTAGATCCAAACTCCTTTGGAGATCCCATCTCCAATCTCATTTTCTTCAGCTCTCCTTGAAAGCTCTGCATAGATTTTGGAAGAAGCTTTGTAAGCTTGTATTCATTTATCCCTTCACATAATGAAGTATTATATTTTCTATCCATCTCTCCTGAAAATGGTAATGGCCTGAGATCCATAGGCTGAGCCAAGATTGAAGCTTTGATATCACTGTAATATCCCAAAATTGGGACAGCTCAGCAAGCATGCACTAAAAATGCATTCCCAGCAACATATGCAATAAAATACTAAAATGGACTCTTGGATCCTGTATATTAGTCAATATACAACTTAAATCAAAGAATAGAGCTGAAACAAATCAAACTAGGTGGGTTAAATAGACCTCCCACACTAGTGTAGCTGAAAATGACCAAAAACCCCAAACATTGCAACACAAGGATTTCTTCATAAAAGTGACTGCGCAGTCTAAAGAGGGTTTTAACTCAGAAAATAGGATAACAAGTATATCTACTCATATATTAGTCAACAATTCTTTAATAACTGAGATCTAGTTTCCTTAAACAAAATACAAGAGAACCCGACAAGGGTTTCTTGTCAAACACTCTGCATACAAATGTGATCTTCAGAAAATTACTGAATAATCACTGCAACACTAAAGCATAAGAGTGTATAAGGCTAAAATATTTCTTATCTGATGTTGATCCCTCAAGGGCTTCCTCCCATGAAATGTTTGACCTCTCAATCACAAGAAAACACTGCAACGGAGCCACTAGACCATCTGCTAAATGCTGCCTCCAAAATAACGCATTCCCTAGTTGGAACAACGTTGGGAATGTAGGGGAAATGTGTGGTATGATACCAAAGATCTGAAATATGCTCTATATCTCTCCAAACAGGTCCCTCAAGTGAAGGAAACCTTCCTCCAATGAGAAACTAGCTCAGAAATCGGGATTCCAATCCCTTCCACTGCTGCACCCAGCAACACTACACAATCTCCGACAAAAACTATGCTGATGAAGTGGGCTGAAGGTTGGCTTGAAAACCTAATGTGGAATGATGAATGAAAAATATCCCAATGAGGCTCCTCAAGGAGAGAGGTGGGACTATCGCTCGGGAACACTCGGTGCTAAACAACACTGCAACCCTGCTAAGCAACAAAGGAAGAAAAAAGTCTTAGCAGACAAGATAACAATCTAAAACATGAAGAAAAATTCTGCCATCCTCTTCCTTAAATAAGTTACGAGTTTTCTTGCCCTTGGCCCCGTCAATTAGGTTATCTCTATCAAAATATTTCCCTCCCTCCAAAACTGCGTTATTCCTCCTCCTCCACAACTGTGCTGTTGACTTAGTCAAAGTGGACTGAATCAACTTGATAATATCCCTGTTCACACATGGAGGTGTCTTATTAAGCTATAAAGAGTGTCCCCTTTCACACTTGGAGTGTTTTTATACCTCCTTAGGAGACTTATGGACTTTTCTACCCATTTATTCACCAGTTAGAGCTGCAGCTAACTCTAATGTTCCATTTAGCTTTGAGGATAAAATTTGGGAACATTACACCAAGATCCTCCAACATAGAAACTGAAACTAAATTATTTTTCAAGCCTTGTAGATGCACGAAATATTTTAATAAGAAAGGTTTACCTGAATGTCTATGGAAAGTAACTGTACCAATCCCAATAGCGCTATACCTGCGTCATCACCCATCTCGATGTGCATATGCAGATCCTTCTCCTCCAAGCTACTAAAGAGTTTTTTGTTTCTCATCATGTGGAAAGATACTCCACTATCCAGGTACCACATATATCCCATCATAGTTGATTCCATGCATGTGATGAGAGATAAGTCCAACTCAAGCTGTGAGGCCTGAGCTTCACCCGCTGCAGCTCCTGGAGCCTTCTTGTTGTTGTTGTTCTTTTTTATTTTCTTGAGCTTTTCCTTGAGTGCCATTTTTTTGTGGTCACTCCTGCTTTGAAAGAGATCTTTCAAGGCCTTCCACATAGCATATGGAGGTGCATTTCCATGGATACTCGAGACAATGTGATCTCGAACTCCCTGTAACAAGATCCTCCTCGCCTTTTCTACCTTCTTCTACCATGCATCAATAAGTTGGGCATCTGCTGCTGCAGGATTGGGAATATGATTATCTATGAATTCCTTCAACCCATTTTCCTCCAAAAGTGCCTCCATATTGTCCTTCCATGAAATATAATTCTAACTTCCCTTGAGTGCATATTCGAGTCTCAGGCCATTGAAAGACATCTTGATCCGCTTATAGCTCCAAAGAAGGTACCTACAAATTTGAATACTGTTAAACACAAAATCAATTTCTTCTCCACTATTGTGATTCCTGGCGCTCCGATACCATGTATAAGACCTCTAACAAAGCTATAATACCATTTATAAATTATATCAATGGATCCAATCCGATTATGTAATGTACTAAAACAATATACTGAATCCTTCTACAATATTTGCAGAATATAAATCACGATCACTCAATCACATGCATGTAAGAGAAAGAAGTAAATCAATAAAAAACAAAAGATATTTCTTGGGGAATGAAACTGCTCAAAACACCTCCATCTTTATTTTATAATCAACCAAGGAATCATGAAACAATACAATGTATTTTTGATCACAACAACCTCATACACTCTACCAATTGCTTCACACTGATCTAGGAAAAATTGGACAAACACTTAGCCAATTATCAGCCTACCTTGCTTACGAAATCCATAGATAATTAAACCCCTATTAAATATGAAATTCAACCTTCCTTGATTTCGCAATTCATCATGGGCTTCCTGTGGTTATATAACTACATCTAGGCAGTTTTCTAAAAATACAACTGATAGTTTACTTGCCTTGAACCTTTGTCTCAACTGGGTATCCACTAGAATTAGCATGCATGCAGCTATAAATAGTGAATCATCAGTTACTTGGTAGATCACTACTGGTGAATTAAATATATTTTAATTCACTTGATCTTCTACTAGCTCATCAAACAGTTAGAACTAGTTAAACTGATTTTAACTCAATTAATGTGAGTTAACTGATCTTGTTATCACCCAAAAAATTTCAAAACATCATTGTGTCAACTTTGTTTTTTATCATGGTCTCAAAATGGGTTTGAAAGTCATTTTAGGTTTTGGTTAAGGGTAGATTAGAGTTTTTATAAGTTTCAAGTTCATCATTGAATTCAATTAAGTATTTTAAAGGTCCATTCCATGATCAAATAATCATATTTTCCATTTAGGGGTCATTCCATAAGGTTTCGGGTTAAATTTATGCAATTAGCAAAGAATCCTTCATTTCGTAGTGCCGCTAGTTCAAAAAATAGGATGAGCGCTACGAAAGCGTGGTTTCTTAACAGTCTTGTCAATTAAGCCAAAATCTATCAGAATCCATTGGGGAATGATAGGATTTGGGTATGGTGAGTTAGTTAGTTATCAAATTCAATGTACTTACTTGTCTCATAGTCATCATCGTCATGATAGGGCATGAGTGAAGCATCATTCAGTTATGTGATGTCATCTTAAATTCAAAATCTTTCCTAATTTGGTCATTTTCGTTTTCATTTGCCTCCATACGAGTGTCTAAGCTCTAAAGTAGTAAAACTAAGCCTGTGGTTATTCTATACGAAGGCTATCTTCACCATAATCAAGCAAGGCTGTTCCATATTCTCAAGTGAGGCTGTTCATAATCAAGTGGGGCTGTTTCATATCCTAATCAAGCGAGGCTACTTTATAGATTCAAGAGAAGCTGACAAGTTTTTCTAAGAAGCATGGAAGAGGAGAAGAAAGTCCACAGAGGGGGACATTGCTTAAGATATGAGCCTGAAAATGTGAAGGCTATAATTTAAGATTAAACAGTGATGGAGGCTTTTAGCAAAGCAGGTTGTCTCTGGTTTTGTGAAAAGCTGCAGGGTTGCACACTCAGGTGTCTAAAGAATTTTCCTTACACTTCAATGGAAAAACTACCAAGATTGGGATGTTAAATGTGCCAGTCACACCTGAGATTATTTCTTCTGTGACAGAAATACCAAGGGGGCAAGAGACTTGGTTTAAAGGTTTTAAGTTTTACATGGAACCATGCAAGGAATTCATGAAACCTGAGTATGCAGATATGGACCTGAATAATGCAATACCTAGAAGCTGTATCAAAGACACCTATGCAAAGTTGTTGTTCAACATTCAAAGATACTTTACATGGGAAGGCAGGTACCATAAAGTTTATACTTATCATTTCAAGCTGCTTCTGCATTTCATAGGTATGATATCACTAGATTTTCCCTTTTACTTGCATAGGAGCCTTGCCAAAATGACTGATAAAGTACAAGCCAAGTGTGATGGTTGTGAAACATCTTTGTTTCACCATGGTTTGATAAATTTATTGGTGTTGAATGAGCTTCAGAAAATAAGCAGGGATTGGTCTTCTTTTTTGTTTATGAATGGTTTTGAACTGGAAACCCTAACCCCAACTAGAAACTGTAAACCTAAAGGAACTCCTTCAACACCAATAGCAGAGTCTAGTCAACCTGTTCTTGTGAAATCAAAGAGGTTTGTAAAGTTGAAACCAAGGAAACAAGTTGAAAATTGGACAGAGAAGACACAAGTTCTTTTTTCAGCAACTCCATCACATGCAAAACAGAGGTCAAGAAGTGTCAAAGAGGCAAAACAAAAACAAATTTCCAGCAAACAGGAAGTCAAGAGAGTGACAATAAGCCAAGTAGTGGCATCAAAGGGAAAAACAATTGTTTCGGGTACAGAGGATAGCCCAGTGATAAAGGGAAATTTAGATGACATCCATCATGCAATTGATATAGAGGAATCACCAATTGTGCAAGCTAATTTCATTGGAGTAGATGAACACAAACATAAAAAGGTTAAGTCAGCAAAGAAACTTGAATTTGAGGGTGAAAATGCAGCCTTTATCTTTCAAGCAAGGAAGCCTTTAACTAGGCATGCTAAGAAGGTCAAGGAAGGTAGCAAAGAGGTCCAAGAAACTATTGAAACAACCAGAGTCCCTGAAGAGGTGGTTGATCTCTCATCACCAATAGTGGAGCATGTAGCCAGCAAGACAATGAAAGGAAAAGAACACATGACAGAGTGTCAACATCTTGAAGAGAAATTGAGGTTAGAAAAACAAGAGATTGCAATGATGAGAAAGAGGGCCAGAAAGCACAACATTGAGAAAACAAAGTTTAAAAGAATGAAGGCACTTTGGGAAGGTCAAACTGGTTCTAGGTCTGAAATTCCAAGCAGTGCAGAACAATTTTTTACATGGATAGTTCTAGCCATCAAGGAATCCAAATTTGTCAGAGTAATAAATACTCACTTGAGAGCCACTAATAGAAAACTAAGAGATCAAGTGGAGGACTTGGAGCATCAACTGAAATTAACCCAGGATGAGCTAAAAAACAGAGGTGTAAAATGACAAATCATTAAAAATTCATAAGCTAAGTCAAGTGAAAAATTAAGAATGAACCTCATGAGTATTGTGTCTATCATTTCATATGACTTTTTGTTTTGATGAAACTAGTGGTATTTTGAAGTTTTGGCACATTTTTGGTTTAAATTTTGAAGAAATCTGGGCAAAACTTTGTTTGGGTGAAAGTATGTTCGTTTAATTCTGTTGTAGTATTTGCCCAACTATTTAATTTGTCAATCCGAGGTTCGTAGACTTACGAGACACATGCACTATATATGCAGGACTGAAGTGGAACTAATCTAATCTAAATTACTGAAATCAAATTAATCTAGAAAAGCATTGAAACACTAACTAGGAAAGCAGGAAATTGCATAAAGGAAAAGCAATACAACATGTGAAGAATTGAATGAAAAACAACATATGTGAGCTCACAACAATAAAGCTATCTCAAATTATATTACAAGAATCAAATTACAAATCATGAACTCAAAAACTCAAAAACTCTATCTCTCTATTCTTCCCCTTTTTAATTACAAGACTATCTCTCCAAACTAAAAATCTATATCTCCATTATTATCAAAATGAAGAGAGAGCACTCTCTTATATACATGAGGAAGATAACCATCTCATAATTACATATCCAATATTCTCTCAAGAACTCTCAACTAATTTCCCATTATTACAAGATATTATCCCTTTGAATCCTCCACACATCTCTCACATATCTTGGATAAGATATGCCAACCAAATCCTTCATGATCTTCTCCTTAGGAATAGGCTTGAATAATTATCTCCTTAATATGGTAGAGGAAATATTTGAGACGTATCTTGGAATTAATCCTTCACATATTTCCTACACATCACAAAGCTCACATATTCTTGAGATATATATATATAAATATGTATATTTTCTAATATTAATCATAAATTCACTTATAATACAAAAATGAATAAAATGGAAAATAAGAAGGTGAAACCCAAATATATTTATGAAAATGATGTAATGAAAGGTTAATGGGATGATGAAATGTAAGGAATAGTGAAGAAAAAGGTGGATAAAAATATGACATTTCTGAGTCCCAACATCCTCCCCAACTGAACTTGTTGCATGTCCTCATGCAACCATGCATGGAACTCTTTAAGAACATTTGGCATCTTGAACTTTGGCTTTACATGATGATGTATTTTAATAATGAATGTTTCCAGGATATGTGAAAGACATGAGTAACAACTTACATTTTCTTATCATTGGTTCTTGTGTGACAATCATGAATACAGAGAATGTTGGTTCTTGTGTTAACAACATTCATTTCGTTTTCTGTTCTCCTTTATTTTTGGTTGGTTCTCATGAATACAAATAATTTTGGTTCTTGTGTTAACAACATTCATTTCGTTTTCTATTCTCTTGCTGCAATAATAATGTAAACACTCACTGAAAATCATAATGTGCATAAGAAAGCCTTTTTGTAATATTAATGAAGCATGCCAATATGTATTTTAATGTGTATGAAGCAAAGTGCAACAAAGTATCGTTGGAAAAGAAATGTTGGTGAATGGTAAATGAGATAAAAAAAATGGAGTGATAGTGGTGAAGAAATGGAATCATGGTAGTGAATATGTAATGAATATAGTTCCCCCTCCCCAACTGAATTAGTTGCATGTCGTCATGCAACTTGGCATGGCTCATGAAAGGAAATGTAGCATGGTGAGGGAATTTTCCAAAATATTCAAGTTAGCATATAAGGAATTGCATGATTAAAGATTAGAAAACAACATACCTCTACTTACCCAAGAATGATGAACTATGCAATAGGAATGTAGCTACTGCTGCTGCTGCTGGATCAGTAAAATGTAACTGATGTTGTTGTAACTGGATCCTAGGAAATGAAGGAATCTGAACTGCTGATGCTGAATCATGGAAAAGATAAATGCTGAAAGTGGAGCTGTGGTACTCTCGTCGATCAGAATTCATGCTGCTGTAACTGCTGAGGGAGTCGTGAAAAAGTGTATAGTCTTCGTCTGCTACAAAACTGATGGTACAAGTCTAATCATGCGAAAGAATGTGTTGATGTCGAACATGAAAAGAGATCATTGGATTACCGGCCATTGATGTATGCCGTTAACCAATGCGAGGCAAACTCACCATTGATGTCAATGAGTGCCAAGGTACCCGAGTACATCTTGCAAAATGCGAATAAAGGGGTTGACATCGAGCCATTTGCAAGATCTGACGATCAAGGGACATTGATATATTCCCATGATTGTCAGCGAGAGAACTTGCCATTAAGGCATGCAAGTCTCAAGGTACTCAAAAGGAACTCTAGTCTATTTCCCAGATAAGGTGCTGATGTCGATGGGGCAAGACTTGTTGAAAGGTGGGCCTTAAGGAATCCCACATCAGTCAACGCGAGTTTGTACAAAAATATTTGGTAGGACTATAAATGGGAAGAAATCATGGACAAGCAGTGTGGATCAACATGGCTAGGAAAACAAGGCAATGTAATCATGGAAAGGGAATGAGTTTTATTCAGAAGGCAAACTAGAAGGCAAAAATAAACTGAAAAGGATAAAGGAATGTATGCGATTCAAAAAAATAGGCGTGCATGAAGTCGTGAAATATAAGGAAATGGAAGATGGGCTTGCAACACAAAGATGGTCTAGGCGTTTAGAAGGAAAAAGGTAAGTAATCACGACGCAAAAGGATTTTTGTGTAGTGGAAAACGTCATGGTATGTGCTGTGAAGAATTAGTTCCTTCAAGCGTCCAATGATGCATGTTTCATTGTGATTTCGAAAAATCACTTTTGCATTAGATTGTCTTCAACTCTGAAAAACTTAGCACCATTCCTGCATAAAAATTGTCATCTTTGTGTGCGATCTCCATCAATCATTCCTGTATGAAGTGACTCAAAAACAAATCAGCTCATTTTCAAGAATTTATGAAATGTCCATTTTTTAAAATTATTTTCCGAAGTTACACTAATTATGGATGAAAAGGGTGTCGCATCGTAATGTTGAGCTTTCTGCATAAGCTTCTCATTGACCTACACATAACACCAATCTCATTTCACTTGTTAGTACATGCATCCTAACTCTTGCCCATAAATTCACTTTAAAATAAATGATAAAATCCAACATACTTTTATTCCCCCCCAACTAGAGATATTGCATGTCCCCATGCAATGTACTCATTGATTGTGCAATACTTTTTCAAAATGTTTTTATTGGTTTGCAGGAAAATTGATTTAAAACATTTGAAAAAGATTTTGTATTTGTTGGGGAACGAGTCATTGGTTTTTATGATTTTTTTTTTTTTTTTTTTTATGTAAATGAATGAGGGCAAATTTTTTATTTTTTATTTTTTATTTTTATATTTTATATTTTATATTTTATATTTTTTAACAAAATTAAAATGAAAATTTTATTTTATCATTTTGTGTTGAATTAAACAACAAATTAAAAAGAAAATTTATTCATTAATAACAAATTAAAAACATAAGTTTTTTTTAATTTATTATTTATGTTGATATATATATATATATATATATATATATATTTTAAATAACAAATTAAAAAAAAAACAAAAGTTTTTAATTTATTAAACTGGAATAACTGTAGTTTTCATTGTTCGCATTTTAAAAATCATTGAACAACAATACTGCACAGAAAGCATTAAAATTTTTGAAGCAATAATCAATAAACGCAAAGAAAAGTATGTTCTACTACCTCCAGGACGTTCACTTTGCACTTCAATCAAGTTTAAAGAAAGCGCTTAGTCATTGACTTCGAAGAAATTCCTCTTCTGACGTTGAAGCCCGGCGCTGCAGCTGTCAAAACAAATTTATACATGCATCATAGCCATCCATATCATTGTCGTCATCGTCTTCACCCAAATTTTTTCTTGAAATCCTTCTCTCTCCATCTCGCTCGGAGACTCGCCTCTATATGAGGAGGCTGCTGCAGCTACTACATTTCTCTTTCTGTAAAAGAGAAGATTTATTAAAAGATGGAGCAATTGTCCCTCGTCTTCCAAAGAACACAGTTGCACCCATGCACGATTTTAATTTTGATAACTGTGTCTTAGTCATGAGCCATTCCTTGCGTTTTAGCAAATAAGCAACTTCGCCTCCACAATAAAAAAATAAAAAAACAGCGCCATGATCAAGACACACAAACAATGATAAAGGAAATCCATCAACAAGTTCAGGTGCATGGGTTGCATTGTAAATTGTAAGTTCAAAGCTCGCCTCTCGAAATAATGACCACTGAGGTTGGGGATCCAGAAAATCAGAGTCAAGGCTTTTTGTACTCCCTCCATCCCCTATGGTAATATGTACAATTTCACAGGCATTGGCAGTATTCATGTAAACTCGACTAAAGCGTTCATAGGCATGGACATGACCAGCAAAAGCAACATCAACTTTTGCACCATAAAGTAGAGGCTCCATTGCTGCCCTCTTATCATCACCCTCACCCCAATAAGCAACATTACTGTTATACCAAGGGACATGGAACAACGCAATAATCCAGGGCGTATGGGGAATTGTGATCTCGGTGTTTTGAAGCTATACTCTGCACCATAAGTTCCACACGATAATAATAAATTGTATTAGCTTCTAGTGGTCCAAGTATAACATAGTGAATTTGGCTAGATCTGAAACTCAGGTAAGTATACGAAGTGTTTTCTCCCTTGGCTGAAGAATTGTATGCTCCTGGGGATTGGTATCATTTGTAATCCATGTTATTCTCATCTGATTTTCTCCTATCAAAGAAACATGTACCTGTTGAGGATCGGTGTCAGAGCTTGTATTCTGCTGAGCAGATTTATTAACAGCCAATAGCAGTATAAGCGGCATCTACATCACGATAGGTGAAGCAGAGCTCCACGTTCTGGCTGGGCTGGTCCTTTTTAGCGATCTGCATTCCACCCGTTACTTCCGTCTCGTGCTGCTCTACAGGCGTTAACGCAATCGTCGTTGATCCGCTTTGCAGCTCCTCCCACCTGCGGCTATGATCCAGACGGCGGATATTGAAGCCAAATGCCTTGGAATAGAATTCAACATATTTTCCCACGTCCTTCACGAACACCACTGTGTAGGGAAAATGAGGATTCAGTTTGGAGATGAAAGGGTCGAAATTGTCTTCGCCCTGTCTGGTTCTAACAATAGATTTGTTGAGATGCAATGAATGATGCAATGGTAAACGTAACCTTCTTCATTGAATGCAATGGTAAACGTAACCTAGATTTGTTGAGACCAGGAGCGGCGTTAGACGAGGTATAATCCATTATAAGTTGCATGATTCTCAGGCTGAGATTTCGATGGTGCATGATTCAGATGAATTGGTGTTATCTCTTCCTTACTTCGTGGACAAAAAACTTGATTTTGAATTTATGTTTTGGAGGATTTTGTGGGCGTTGATGGCGGAAGGCATCTTTTCAATGATACGCTGGCCAGAGATAGAGAATGATACGCATCAGTTGCTGAAATCTTGAAAAGTATTGCAAAATTGAATCATTTTGTTAGTAGAAAGAGGGGCGTAGGGTAACCACCAAGTTGTGCCAAAGCTGTATTAAGAGCAATCGAATTATGCTCACAGAAGAGCCAGTGCATCAAAGATAACCCCATTTTGTTTAGAGCTTCGTCGTTCCCATAAGATCGTGCATCAAATCTGGAACCAAGGTGTTGTCCAAATGGTGTTGGTCAATCCTGCGTGGAGAAATCTGCAGTCTCGGGCCTGCAATATGCAGTGTGTTTCTTTCTCTACTCTCGGCCCTTTATACCATGTGTTTACTTGTTTTATTTTTTGTGTTTTTATGACTGCGTTGGTTGACTGTTTTGTTTTTTTGTTTTTGTTTTATTTTTTTTATTTTTTATGATTTGTTTTTATTTTGTTGTTTTTTTTTTGTTTTTTTTTTTGTTTTGTTTTTTTTTTTTAAATTGTTGTGTGTTGAATGTTTATTTTGATGAATGTTTTTACTTTTTATTTTTTATTTTTTAAAAAATGAATTTGAATCCTATGTTTTATTTTATTTTATTTTATTTTTAATTATTTTTAATTGTTTTATTAAAATTGTTTTGCGTTGTTTTATTTTCATGAATGTTTTTTTTTTTTAAATAAAAAAAAAAAAATGAAATTGTACCCTATCTTAAAAAAAAATCTGTTAGTTTTCAAAATCAAATTTTTTATTTTTTATTATTAAAAGTCTAAAAAAATGAAATTAACCCTATCTTTACAAAAACAAAAATGGTTAGTTTTAAATTTATTTATTTATTTATTTATTTTTCAATGAAAAACTAAAATTTAAAATTTAAAAAGAAACTAAAATTTATCTAGACTTTTTTTTTTTTTTTTAACAAATGGACACAATGATTTGCATATTGAAAGATATTTTTAATGAAGCATATTGCAAAACATTTATTTATTCCTGAAATTAGTCTAAATCATCCCTATTTTCTGATCCTCGCGATCGCACTAAGCGCGGAGGAGAGCATACTTATTCTAAGTAAAATCTAAACTGAAAATGAAAGCCTACCTACTCTATACTAATTAGAAAAAAAATTAGTTACGTGTAATTAAACTTCCAATGGAGCCATTCACGTAGCAGTAACAACAATATATCCAGTAGAAATTGTTCAAATGAAAAATGAAAATATTCGAGAGTGAATGAGTCTTGTTGGTGAAACTGCAAATTAACTAAATAAAAATAAAAAGATGAATCTAATCTAGTACTTACCTGGAACCATTGTTCGATAAGGCTTTGATAGGCACAGTTTCTCTCACTCAGATCATGTTGTAACTCCTGTTCTTCTTTCCCGATCTCCTGTTCGAATGATTGTTCGCCATCAGATATGCAAGATTCTTCAGATGTTGAATCGTCGTTTATTTCTCGGGGAGTAGTTGAACTTTCAATTCTTGTCAAGATCTCCTTTTCCTGGGAAGAGGAGATTCCGACTTCTGCAAGGATCTGAGTGAGTAGTTCCAAGCTGACACTCATTATAAAACCATGTTGAAAAAGATTCTAAAAACAAAGTGCTAATAATTGTCTGAATTTTTAATCCTTTTACAAGCTTTTAGTTCACAAAAACTCCTCCAAATCAGCACACTAAAAATTAAAAACAAAGTTCACAGAGATAATCTTGAATTCAATACTCAATTAAACCCTCTTACAAGGACTGCTCATTAATTTAGTAATTGAATTCTTCAATTACAACCATGAACCATGAATTCATCAAACACTCTTCATAGTTGCGAAAATCAAACACACTTGCAGAAATTGAAATTCACACTTGCATAAATGTAAACACACCCTACATGCCCTGATCCATAAGAGGTCGAGCCCGTTACGGTATCTCGAATGCGATGCGTAGGCTGTTCCTCACATCTTACTGCCTTAACACCTCAGAGTTAGGAACATGTCTAAACACACTTGCATAAAAAAAATCAAACTAAACTTCAATCCATTGTGCCTCCCCTGCAACGGCGCCAAAATGTTTGGGTGAAAGTATGTTCGTTTAATTCTGTTGTAGTATTTTCCCAACTATTTAATTTGTCAATCTGAGGTTCGTAGACTTACGAGACACATGCACTATATATGCAGGACTGAAGTGGAACTAATCTAATCTAAATTACTGAAATCAAATTAATCTAGAAAAGCATTGAAACACTAACTAGGAAAGCAGGAAATTGCATAAAGGAAAAGCAATACAACATGTGAAGAATTGAATGAAAAACAACATATGTGAGCTCACAAAAATAAAGCTATCTCAAATTATATTACAAGAATCAAATTACAAATCATGAACTCAAAAACTCAAAAACTCTATCTCTCTATTCTTCCCCTTTTTAATTACAAGACTATCTCTCCAAACTAAAACTCTATATCTCCATTATTATCAAAATGAAGAGAGAGCACTCTCTTATATACATGAGGAAGATAACCATCTCATAATTACATATCCAATATTCTCTCAAGCACTCTCAACTAATTTCCCATTATTACAAGATATTATCCCTTTGAATCCTCCACACATCTCTCACATATCTTGGATAAGATATGCCAACCAAATCCTTCATGATCTTCTCCTTAGGAATAGGCTTGAATAATTATCTCCTTAATATGGTGGAGGAAATATTTGAGACGTATCTTGGAATTAATCCTTCACATATTTCCTACACATCACAAAGCTCACATATTCTTGAGATATATATATATAAATATGTATATTTTCTAATATTAATCATAAATTCACTTATAATACAAAAATGAATAAAATGGAAAATAAGAAGGTGAAACCCAAATATATTTATGAAAATGATGTAATGAAAGGTTAATGGGATGATGAAATGTAAGGAATAGTGAAGAAAAAGGTGGATAAAAATATGACATTTCTGAGTCCCAACAAACTTCTCACTCAGTAGTTTCGTAGCGCAAACAGTGTAAAAGGAGTGAAAAGTGCTACGAAACTGCTGTAACAGCTTTTTTCACTCTTTATCCTAAATTTTTGAAGGGAAAAAATGTAAGTTATGACCTGAAATTGATAGGGAGGACGTGCTGATTGATAATGAAGATAAATCTGGAAGAAAGATGCCAAAGTTTTGAAGGTAAACGGGTTAAAAGATTGCGCTACAAAACTGTGCTGTTTTTGTAGCGCAGGTCTACTTCTGCTATTTTGAAGAGTTTGATGGTGGTTTTGGACAGCTGGGACTTAGTGAGGTTTTTGACAAGTGTTACTTCCATTCCTAACATCAAATAATCTTGAAGTAATGGATTCATGACAGTCAAAGTATCTCAAGAGAACAAAGAATCCTATGCCTAGAAAACAGGGGACAATTTCCTAGTTTATTGGAGATCATCATTGAGGTCATAAAGTGTTGGAGCTTATCATCTGGATTCGACCTTATGGGAATAAAGTTGGAAAATGATGTAATCTAGTTTAGATAAGGTTGTTATGAGTAGAGTAAAGGAGTTTGAATCCTATTTGTAATAGGATTGTTCATTAGGTTTGCAACTGTCATTTTTTAATAAATACCATGTCATATGGTTAGGCAAGGTGTCAAAAAGTAGGAATTCGATGTATTTAGCCTAGGATAAGGTTATCATATGTTGTAAATGATATATAAAATATGAAGAAGTCGAAATACTAAGGGTTGGACATTTTTAGCAAAAAGACTGTGTTTATTGTAAGTGACTGGTTTTCAGTTTAATACAGAGTTTTTTACTTAGCCAGCTCAAGATTCATAAAGAGTTCTAGTGTTTTCTTGTTCTAATGGCATATTTTTACTATCTTATTGCAGTGGTGTTTGCTTATGTTATTGATAATTCATCATTGATGCTCTGACTTCCTTCATAGACAAACTGACTGTGTGTTTTATAGTTTTACATGTGTATCTCTGGACTAGAACTCTGATATGCCTTGACTTCCATGCTAAGTAGATTGTTTGGTTTTACTGAAGCTATTATTTATTCCATAAGCCCAATGTTCACTTGCTGATGTGATTTACAACCAATATCCATTTTTGTTTGCTTATTATCCCACATAAAGTTAGCCATCTATATTTCTATAAAAAATCAGTAACCCTTGAGAGAGCCCTCTCAGGTTGAGGAGGCTAAGCCTCAATCAAAAGATTAGTTTGAAACAGTTACATGAGATTGATTTGATTGGCAGCCTATCAGGTCTGATTTTGTGATAGCAGATCCCACTCACACTGCACTAGTGCTATAGCTGCAACTGGACCCTGTAAATAATAGAATCACTCTACATGCCTATCCTTTGACCCTCAACTCGAAATTCTTGGGCTAACTACGTCTATCACACGTAGTTAACTATTACAAGTTGTTACGAGATAAGCTTACAATTAATTTTCCAATTTACTTAAAAATTGGTTTGCACACTAATGTGTCGTTAGGATCCATCACTGTGTGGCCTGTGATCCCACACCAGTGTGTGTGTTGTTTTCATATGCCAATTTAGCTGTTTCTTGTTGCAAATTTCAGCAGAGTGTACAACAAGTGAGTCATTTTAGTGTGGAGTTTTCTTCAATCTCACCTGGGTTTTGTGTGTTTACTTTAACAATCCTGGGTGCAAAAATTCTACTATATTTTGTACTTATCTTCTCATTGAATATTTAATAAAACGGCCGAGTTCTATTATTTATGCTCAACATAGTTCTAAATTTGTTGTTCTTGTGGATTTTTCAGATTACATGTTTATTTGTTTGTTGTAGGTAGTTCATGTTTTGATATTTCATTTTATTTCTCTAGTTAGAATATTACAGTGGTATCAAAGCATGATATTGGCCAATTGTGGGGAATCTAGCAAGACCATGTAGGTTTTTGAAATGCATGTGTAGTGATTGGTAAATTTATTGACATTCCAATGAGGCAAAAAGGGAAAAGTACATAGAGGATCATGGAGGAGTTGGTGAAGCATAACTAATAGATTCTAGGGATGATGGAACAAAGGGTGAGAATGAAAATACATAACCAATAGAGAATCCATGCACATGCACACCCAATAAAGCAGAACATAACACACATCCATGACCAACCTAGTTGACCTACCATGCCACATTTTCTAGATGAACCAAATAAAGGGGGGAAGCTAGACACCTTTGCAGATTATATGAGGTCCTTTGTAGATAGGATCGATGAGTATGAAGTGTCAGACCCTAGGATTAGGAGGGATCTCTCGTTTTAGGAGCATAGATCGGGAGTGAGATCATCATATTGGTGCACTAAGGGAAAGGAACACTACATGGCGGTGATGCCAGACATCGACCCTGAGGAGGAGAGTGCACATAAGGTAGCCAACCCTAGTGGTTGTGAGGAGGACATGGATCAACCTAACATGAATCCAAAGTCACTACCATTGGATAGCCCAGGTTGAGCCATTAGAAGAGAGAGTAAAGCATGCACCTATCGGGTCTTCCATTGATGAGGTGCAAGTAGGCACAAAGGTACCCAAATTCATGACTGATTTTCCAGGCGATATCCACCTACATCAGCATGGAAGGAACATGGAGGGCACATGGAGGGTCGTAAGATAGATGAGGAAGTTATGTAGGATCAACTATCTGTGGAGGCACAATCCGTGACTCATGTTGAGCCCATGGTGGAGGAGGAAGAACATTCATTTTTTTGGCTAACCATCGATGTAGAGTAGACAAATTCACAAGTCGTCAGTAGAGCTGCAGTACCTCTAGATAATAACTCTCTTCAGGCCTATATAGATGGGGCTTGTGACATTGTTAGGTTACCTCTTCACATTAGCGAGGGAGAGAGAGAGAGAGGAAAATTTACCTAGATAATTCACATAAATTGATTAGGCCGGTGGGACAGGACGACATGAGTTGCATAGAGCACAATGTTCATAGGTTGGATTTGTTGCTTGTATAGGTGCACGTGCATTTGATCCTTACCTTGAAGTTGGATGGCGAGAGATTCTAAGTTGGTACCCAGTGGAATGGGTTAGATTTATGGAGATGGTGGTAGTTGAGAGTGAAGCTGAGTAGGAGCTTCCAGACATTGGGCATAGTGGAGGCCCAGGTTGGAATTAAGATCCAGGAGGGGCTTCCTACCATATACTTGAGATATAGGATGACGGTTGTCGGGATCCAGGTGGGATTCTCCACCACATCATGGATATAGCTGGTGAGGGCATTGGTGGTGTGACAAATCCAATGAATAAGCATCCACACACTTTCAAATCTCCATAAACATTAGTGATGGGTCAGGTTGACAGGGGAACAGGGAAGAAGGTAGACTCTGTGAGTTGTTTGAGTATGTTGGTTGTGCATGGAGTCACAGGATGATCAACATACTATAGCAAGAGTTTTTAGGAGGAGGTGGCATTGGAAGGCCACTAGATAGTGCGTTGTATGGGGCCGAGGGTACTCCCCATTTATGTGGGGAACAATGGTCACGGAGGAACAACATAATGGTGGCATCGCCACTGGTACATAGGGGGATACACCTCCCGTGTCTCTTAGGGAGGTTTTGGAGGAGAGGTCAATACATCAAAGGGTATGGTGATGCGATAGTGGAGGTGGAAATACCGATAAAGTGCGGGTTGATATGTACTATCTAAGCTTTAGTTCATGGCATCCAGTGGCATGTAGGAGCATGCAATGTCGAGAAGTGGTTTGTAGGTGAGCATGTAGATGCATGGCAGTGTGTTGTGGTGTGTGGATTTGAACCATGGAGTGGGAGGAACAGCTTACACCATATTAAATTTTCTAGTGGAGTGACAAATACGTTGAAACAATGGGATACCATATGGTACATGGTGCTATGATAGTGAGAGTTGGTATCCAGTGGTCCATAGAGTTGTGCCTCAGAGTTTAGTGTTATGAAGAGGAGTGTAGGGGTGCATATTTATGTACAATAGAGAATGATGATGCACAATAGGTTGCT
The DNA here is from genome assembly GCA_034641835.2 of Pinus albicaulis. Taxonomy (NCBI): domain Eukaryota; kingdom Viridiplantae; phylum Streptophyta; class Pinopsida; order Pinales; family Pinaceae; genus Pinus; species Pinus albicaulis. Next base: position 1,165,341,848 of record CM076582.1, read on the forward strand.
GGAGTGTTTCCATTGGAAAGGTATCCTAACAAGGATTTCAAGCACACCATTGGGTTTGGCACACCCATATTTGGAGAACGATTTGATCACAGGGCTGACCGTGAGCTTCCATTTATGACTCTCTAGCATTGCACACTGAAACATGGACTTGGATATTGTCTCTTAATGCTCTCATCACGAGCAACAAGACCCAAGAATTTCATCTGAGATAGTTGGAAAATACATGGTGCATCAAGAGAGAGTATTTCCAGCCGTGGCATATGGTCAGGGTGTTGTGTAACCAACTTCAAAAATAGAAGAAAAGAGATATCACCGCCTTAGAAATAAGCCACTTCGAGGGGGAAGCCTCCAATACATTACATAAATGCACAATTCTGGGATGATACAAATGAAAAAAACCTCCTTCTATATATAGGAGGCCATGGGGCCACAATATAATTCTAGTGGGGCCACAATGTAATCCTAGCCGACCTAACAATAATAATGTAAGGGCACAATAATAACAATATGGGGGTTACCAGGGTACAATAATAACAATAAGGGGGGCTACACTAACATAATAAGGGGCTACACTATTAATATAGGGACTTAACATGCCCCTCTCCTTCAAACAAGTGTTGTCCTCAACGCTTGATTATTTCTTGATGCTTCTGTATAAAATTCTCATCCACCCATGTGAAATATTCTATAGGAAAGTTCTTCCACTTGCTGAGATACTCTGAAATTGATCGTACTTGTCGAGTTCTTGTTTCTATGACTGCTTCATAACTTCTTTCGATGTGATGTTGATCTTCCTGTTGTTTCATTAGATTCTGCACCAAAGTTGGGTTATCCTTTGAGAGTTGGAGAACTTGTTGTTGATGCTCGCTGTGATCTTCCACTAATATATCATCCATATTAGCTATTATTTGATCCTTCAAATCATCAAAATTAGCCTCCATTTATGCTTTTAAACCATCTATTTCATCTTCGATTTCTCTTCGTAAGATCGAAACTTGTTGCACTTGGTACCGTAATTTTGATATCTCATACTGCAATTCTTCCTCTTCATGCATCATTGTATAGATTTCTGAGGGCTTTATGGGTATGGAATTATTTTTTGGAGGCATTATATAACCCAATGCTGATAAATATTCTTCAATATTCCCTTGGAATCACTTCAAACTTCTTTTTCAAACAAACGTTATGCAATTTTAAAAAACAAATACACACCTTTTATTTGCTTTAAGGAGATCGATATTGAAATTGAATTATCTCTGTAATTGAAAATCTTCAATATCTGAAATTCAGCCCTGTAGTAGCCCTCTGAAGCTTCTTTCAAATGCCACAGGTCCGACCTGATTTTGATTCTCCAAGACAAAGTTGTGTCCAATCTCCCACAATGACCTAATTCTGGACTGGTTCAGTAGAGCGAACTTGTACGACTTGCCACGTGTCACTGTTTTGTCCTTTGTCTCTGAAATTGATAGCCAAGAAACTAAATTCTGTTTACTTACAACCAATTTTTACGGCACTCCAATCCAATCCCTAGAGAGAGATTTATTGAACTTTTCCCACGATCACCTCTTTGAGATGAAATTCAGGAACCTGAAAAAGCACTACATTCCACAGATCATATCTCCAAAAATATTGCGAAACAAGCTCTGAAATTTTTTGAAGAATTTCCTCCAGATTTTTTCTTCGCACCATATGAATTTCAGATTCTAAACCTTCGTAGAAAAAAACTTATAGCGCAAATTCCACGATGACCTGTTTAGGAACCTGAAAAAAGACCTGACTTCCACAGATCATATCTCCAAAAATTTTGCGAACCAAGCTCTGAAATTTTTATACACGCTTCCTCAGGATTTATTCTTCGCACCCTAAAAATTTCAGCTTCTGAAACTTCGTAGAAAAAAAGTTATAGCGAAAATGCCACGATGACCTGTTTGGAGCAGCGAAACCCTAGAATCCCAAGCTCTGATACCAAATGTTGTGTAACCAGCTCCAAAAAATAGAAGAAAAGAGATATGAACGCCTTAGAAATAAGCCACTTCGAGGGGGAAACCTCCAATACATTACATAAATGAACAATTCTTGGATGATACAATTTACAAAACCTCCTTTCTATATATAGGAGGCCATGGGGCCATAATGTAATCCTAGTGGGCCACAATGTAATCCTAGCCGACCTAACAATAATAATGTAAGGGCACAATAATAACAATATGGGGGTTACAGGGGTACAATAATAACAATAAGGGGGGCTACACTAACATAATAAGGGGCTACACTATTAATATAGGGGCTTAACACAGGGTGCAAGTTGGCAGGTGCAGGATTGGGGATGGTCTGATCTTCTGCAGAGGTATCACATGCTCCAATCTTGAGTCCAAATTTAGGGAGATGCATGAAACCTGTTGGGTGAGAAATTCCAATATGTCTTAGGAGCATATACAATGGTTGGTGTACCCATCTTGCAGGCACATGTTTAGACTCTAGACAGTTTTGGGCCGCACCTACAGAAGGCAGGATAACAGATATCGAAGTGTGCATGGAAAGCACATGACAATATTGCACATACCAGAATGATTCAAGATGTATGGAGTGCATATATTGATTTCATGCAGAGACTCAAGACGTGGCACGAGTTGGTGCTAACAGTTGTCAGGACTATGCCACAACCAATATGTCTATGGAATACAGGGATTTAGTTGGATGATTGGTTACTATAGTTCATGATGATCAGGGTCAGGGTAGATAGTTACCAAATTCACTCTTCGTTTGACATATGGAGGAATGTCAAGGCCTTAGTCACATGGAAAGTTTAATTTTCCTTGTTATTGCTTTGGATCGAGATTGGCATTAGATGGGTAGACATTGATATCATGGAGATGCTAGGGCAAGAAGAGCTTGGCCTTCACATATTTTTCTCCATCAGGTTCTAGGAGAGGAGGATACAATCTACACATGATGGGAATTTAGTCATAGTTAGAGTGGTGCATCATTCGTATCGTGGCACCCTTATGAGATTGGCATGAGATTCATGCATCACAAGATTTCATGGTTCAAATACTATCAGGGGTGATCTGGTTCTTACAGGGGGATGTCATTCAGATCTTCCATTGTGGTTTAGTGGTTTGCTGTTAGCATGGGGGACTTCACCATCATGGTGGGATGATAAAAATGGGGAAATCAAGGGGGAGAACATGCGAGCGAGAATTCATCTCCACAGGGGTGGGATTGTATATTCATGAGCGTACTCCTGATGTACATGAGATTGACTACTCAATAAGGAAAATTCATGATGAGTTGCTCATGATTATTTATTATAGTTATTATCTACTTAGTAGATTATATGAATAGGGATTATAATACCTGTATGTAGTTGGACAACAAGTGGAGCAAGGTGTGCTTCACATTGATTAGGATGGGTTGGGATCCTAATATCGAGGGAGTCCTTCATGTTGGGATAGTGCTGATATTGGGGATGACTCAGTGGTACATTTGGGACCTTGGTATTTTTGGTGGATTACAGTGGCAATAAATTGTCATAGAGGATACTTTTTTAGGAATTTCTTGAGGGAAAACAATTTTTTTGGTGGGGAGGACTGTCATGTACTCAATTAAAAATTTTGACAAGGAAATTCCCAATTTTTCAATTTTGACAATTAATATATATTTAGATAAATTAAATTAGGAGAAATAAGTTGTGGAGACATTAAATAAATTTTGGAGAAAAGGAAATGGTTGGGACTTAGGAAAATAAGAAAACTTAAAGTGTAGATAAGTTGTGGAGATTACCAAAATGGAAATTGAACCATGAGAAGAATCAAACCATGGTATCAAAGCATAGTGTGAGAGAAATCGAACCATGGTATGAGGAAGGGAAAGAAACCATAAAAGGAAGACTAGAGCCTCATTTTGATCATTCTATTTTGGCATTTCATTTCTAATTCAGAGTGTTTTCTTGTGTTGTTGAGCCAAGCCAGTCAGTGTTGTTTAACACAAGGACTTACAAGTGGAAAATCCCAACTTTCTTTCGGTCAACCTAGTGTGTCATCCTATGAGAGAAATTTGGAGCTGATTGGATATTTATTTTCATGAATTTTTGTGTCATTTCATCTTTGCAACAAGTGGGATGAATTTTTAAGGAGGACGTAGTAGCAAAAATAGTGTTGCTTGGAGGAGGAAATTGTCGGGACATTTTCCTAAATAATTTGCATACATTTTTCTTGGAGGAGGACGAATTTCCATGTGGAGCTTTAGAGCCTAAGATTGTTGCATTTGTGTGGGCTGAATTATTCTTAGGGCCTGCATTAGGGTTCTTCTACACTATTTTATTGAGCAGTTGTTAACAAAATTTGTGCTGGAAATAGCTGGAACCTCACTCTACTATTTCACAATTTATTTTCTCAGTGATTTCTTAGTTATTTGGTGGAGGATTTTGGTAGGATAAACTGTAGTTTTTTTGGTTGGACACAAAGCTAGTCAGTGGGTAAATTTACATAATTTTGGGTAACTAGGAGGTTAGAATTATGCCAAACTTATTCTGGGTTTTATTGGTCTGAGGTTGGGGAGCATTATTCTATTTTTTTAGATTTTTTGGGAAATATTCAAGCCTGAAATCCTCATTCTTATAGCAGGGTGAATTTCTCATTTAGCTAATATTTTCACACTATTTTGGGCATTCAAGGTTAGCTGGAATTATCTCAAAATATTTTTGGGTTATATTGTTTGGGGCTTGAGGAGCCTAAAATGTTAGTTTTCCTCCACCAACAACAATTGTAAATTTATAGGTAGAGTGTACAACCACTTAGTCATTTCAGTGTGCAGTTTTCTTCATTCTCACCTTGGTTTTGTTTGCTTGATTTAGGAAGCCCAGGTGCACACATTCCACTATATTTAGTACTAAAATTTTAATTGGATGTTTAATAAAATGAACCATCTCTATTATTTATGCTCAACAGAGTTCTAAATTTGTTATTCTTGTGGAGTTTTCAAATTGTATGTTTATTTGTTTGTTATACCTAGTTCATGTTTTGATATTTCATTGTATTTCTCTAATTATAATATTACACCTTTGTTAGCTTTCTCTAGTGAATTCTAGGTATTGAAGCTTTTACTTCAAGGATGATACCTCTTTGTTCCTATCAATTAGTTGAAGGGCTATTTCTTCCTTTTCTTTCTCCACATAAGCTACTTCAGCACTGCGCACAAGATCTGCTGTAGTCATATTTAGCTTTTGTTTTAATGACATGAATCCAATATTTATTCCTTGTATTAGGGATTTAATTTCCTCTCTTTCCTTTGGGTTAACACCTAGTTTTATGATCAACTCTTTGAAACCTTCATTATTTATATACATGGCCCTATGATGTGCCTTTTCTTGCTTGATCATGTTAGAGGCCTTTTCTAGAAGTTTCTCCACTTTGCTGATTGACAATGAGGCCCTGCTCAGATCATGGTATATCATTTCATTAGTCTGCCTATGTAAATTAATCTTGTCATGCAAAAGGACATCTGCAGTGTTGAGGGATAAGTCCATAGTTTTAAACTCAGCCCCTATGGGGAGCGATTGAGTAGTGGGATGCAATAAGGAAAACTTGAGCTGTTTCTTATCTAGGTCCATTGTTGAAAGCAATATGGTCTGAGAAGAAGATGATATGTGTTTGGTTAACTGAGACATCATCAATCCCTTTGATCTTTGACTGTTTTCTTCAATTTTGTGATAATATTTTAAAGCTACATCTAGAATAGAAGAACTCCCTTCCACTGTAGGAACTTTTAGGTTTGTGGAGTTGGATGGTGCAATTCACATTGGGTTTTCGAGGATCATGTGAAAACTTGGTTTATCATAGGTACCTCCTATTAATTTCACTTGTATTTCCTCCTCATCCTCAGGTTGTATCCTAGAATTATTTGATGTCTGTACCTCCACATATATCCATTTCTTGATGAGTATTCCTTTCTAAAATTTTCTCTTTAGCTGCAAGGGTCTCAATCTCCAATTCAGTATTGATGGGTCAAATCTCTTGATTTGACTTCCAGTCTATTTGCCTGCTTTCATGGGTATATGGGGTTGAGTTGACACTCTTTCTCTTATCAGAAACACTATGATGAGAATTGACACTCTTTCTCTTATTAGAAACAATATGATGAGAATCATATTGCCATCTCTTTATCAACTTAAAATGGAACCCCTTAATCTCATCTTCAACATAAGTTAGAACTTGTCTAGAATTTACAATGAATGGACCCACAATATTTCCTAAGTTTAACATGTATCCTTTACGCCTAGGAAGGAAATGAAATTGGTCCACATATAAGCTCTGTCTAATAAATTCCAAAGAGAAAACCCTCATGGGCATAAATATTGGTAATCTATATGGTTTCTCATCAAATCCATACAACCTAATCTCAGTAAAATCCTCAAAAAAATACCAATATACGACTTTGGCATCCTTACTCAGCTGCAATAATTGATTTTCTTGTGGGAGGATCCTTGGGGGTGGTTTACCATTTAGGATAGTGTATAAAGTGGCCATAAAAGTGGACATAAAATAAAAAAAATCCCTAATTTTCATGCTTTATTTTGATTATATTTGTCCATTCAATCAAAAATTTTCTCTGGTTTATAGAGTCAAAAGTTCTTAGACCTAGGTACTCAAATATATCCATATGAACATATATGAATAGGTAGACTAGAATGGAGGGATATTTGAAGATATCACCAATGTGGAAATTCCCAAATTGGATATTAATGGATTTATCTAGGAATTCAGGTAGGTATAAATAATCAGTGTGATATAGCATGTGGCTTAGAAACCCTAAGGTTGACTTAGTCACATTGGTGGTTTCATCTTCCCCAAGTAGCACCAAAATTGAGGCTAAGACATTCTGGGCATCTTGAGAAAATATATACATATTATAGGTCTCAACTTTAGGAGGAGTTGGTGTCCCTGGTAGTGAAGTTATTGCAAACAAGGCCAATTTATTCTCTTCTGATAATTGAGTGAAGTCTAGAGCTAGTGATTCTTCATTGAATGGGTTCAGGTTTTGGAGATTAGGGAAACATAAAACATTGTGAATGCAGTCAGACGTGACATCAAGGATAAATTATCCTGTGGAATATGAAACACAATTTCTTTGAGGTACGTATGCATAATCTAGGCAAGCCATGAACTCAAGAAAGTGATAAGTGGTTGGGGTTAAAATATAATACTGATAAGAATTCACTATGCCAAAATAATATTTTTTTCTTAGAAAATTTCCCCAAGAGTCACAACGAAATTGGTCGAAGTCCAACAAGTACCTTGGGTCATGTATCTCTGCTTCAACATCCATCAGGGGTTGTATGTTGCAGGATTTGGGGTGGTTTTCTGAGACTTATTTAACTTCAACATGATGATAGTTGTGTTTAGTGAGGTGTATAAGTACCTAAAATCAGAGGGGAGCAGTGGAAGTTGGACTGTGTTGTTTGTGAGCTGACCTGGAAATAGGAAATAAGGTGGTTTTCTGTCTGAAAGGGATGGGGAATGAGAAAGACTTATAAATAAAACATTTTTCTCATTTGAGTTTGATAAGAGTGATAAATTCGATGGAATGCACATAATATGAGAGTAATAATGTGACAAGGAAATGACATGGGTAATGAGGTAGGTGAATGAATCAGGGGGTAGATGATAGAGGACATAAGGTGGAGTGGGGCTGATGTGGGAGGGTGAGGTGGAAGGAAGGTTTGCTTGGCACACTCGCCTGACCTAATAGAGAGGCCACATGATGATAAGAGGGGTGGTTTTGAAAACCATTACCGCCCTACAATACCCCTGCTCACAATTTTCCAAAAAATGAGCCGAGGTGGCACAATAGAGCATAGTTGTTGATCGACTAATCGACGAGATTATAATCCTCCATTGTGCTTCCCATACCCAACTTAAAATGATTGTGCTACTTGGTGCGAAATATTTGCGTACGATGCCAATGAACCTATCTCGATCCGCCATTGAAATTACATGGTGCTTAACCACTAGTGTTCATTGATGTGGAACCATTTTTAGAAAATTTTACCTGGGCCCGTTGGTTTGGAAATAAAAAGAAAAATGAAAATGAGATAACCCAAATAATTCTTGCTCTGTTTTCATTTTAGACTCCCCCCCCTTCCCTTTTAGTATAAATTTTTAGAAAATCTCAAAGACTTAAGTACAACGTAATACATAACCCGTAGACAACAAACCAAATTACATGGGATTGATTATGTATGCTTGGGTTGAGAGAACATTACATGGATTGATTATGGACCCAAGATACATGTGTTGAGGAGCATGGGATGATTGTATTAGAAATCATGAAGCCTTGTGATGAAGAACACTTGACACTTACAACCCATGCTTAGAGAGTGCATGACCTGAGGATTGGTCTCTTGACGTGTATAACTTGGAGAGAGAGCACTTCACTTGAAGACCTTATCTTGTGCATTAAATTAAATTTCTTATGTAATTATTCCACTTTACCAATGTTTTCCTCCCTCACTTACTCTATATAGAGGGAAGAGAATGTATTTGTCTACACTGTACTCATTATTCCATTTATGTAATTGTTATGGGGAGTTCTTAGTGCTCGTGTGATAGAATAGAGGAAGATCTATAGTTTGTGACGTAAACTCTAGAGAAGAAATGAAGATGATGGCTAACACTAGGGATGATCTTGAGTCTTAACACTTGTCTTAGAAATTATTTTCCATATAGTAGGATGAAGGGTGTATTGAGGTCTAAAACACACACACACACACACACACACACACACACATATATATATATATATACATATATATATAGATATATATATATATGTATATACATATATATATAGATATATATATATATATATATACATATATATATATGTATACATATATATATATATGTATACATATATATATATGTATACATATATATATATATATGTATATATATATATATATATATATATATATATATATATATATATATATATATATATATATATATATATATATATATATATATATGTTTTAGACCTCAATACACCCTTCATCCTACTATCATCTACATATCTGCTTAATTCATTCAATATATATATATATATATATATATATATATATATATATATATTGAATGAATTAAGTAGATATGTAGGGACATGGCTATTAGAATAGGAACATTTATAATGTAGGCCTGTGTTGGAGTATGTTTGAACTTTGAACGTCTCGATTGAAAGAAAGGACCTGAGCAGAGGGTCTTCTATCTTGTCAAAGGGATTATATATATATATATATTTATTGAATGAATTAAGTAGATATGTAGGGACATATGGTAGGATGAAGGGTGTATTGAGGTCTAAAACACACACACACACACACACACACACACACACACACACACACACATATATATATATATATATACATATACATATACATATACATATACATATACATATACATATACATATACATATACATATACATACATACATACATACATACATACATACATACATACATACATATATATATATATATATATATATATATATATATATATATATATATATATATATATATATATATATATATATATATATATATTGAATGAATTAAGTAGATATGTAGGGACATGGCTATTAGAATAGGAACATTTATAATGTAGGCCTGTGTTGGAGTATGTTTGAACTTTGAACGTCTCGATTGAAAGAAAGGACCTGAGCAGAGGGTCTTCTATCTTGTCAAAGGGATTCTTCCTCCTTGTAACCTCATTAATAAAAGTGAATCTTTCTTTTAGGGAGCTTGGAATTTTGGTCCCTTAGAATCCTCTATATCCTTATTTAAAAGGGAGAGATAACCCATTAAATCCCTAACTTGGTCCTATTGCATTTGCATTTATAATCTAGTTTAATTGCATTTACATTCTATTTGCATTTATAACTTGCATTTCCTTGAACTGCTCCTTGGTCTAAGCTGCACTTGAAAAACTTGTTGTCTTGTTTCATTTGCAATTGTGATCTAAGTTGTATTTCTAATCATTTTTAGAAATATCATATACCATTTAAAATTTGTGATATCTCTATAAATTTCTTGCATGTTCAATTGTCTAAATAAGTGAGTACATCTAATAAACACACTATTACCCAAAGACATTGTGGGATTTGCTCTAATATATTAACATCTATTAATGCTACTATTTCATTGAGGTATTTTATTATTGTTTCTTTGATCATTTTTATTTGCTATCAATCTTGTATCTTTGAAGTACCTATCTCATTTCTGATTGCAAGCATATTGGCATTAATTCTATTTAAAGAAATTTTGGTATCATTGTCTCATTTGAAGCAATTGCATTTTCATCCTAGAATTTAGCCTTACATCCTAAAAATTTACCTCCAAGCCTAAGCTTGGTTGATAAAAAGTTTTAGGTCCACCTTCTTCATTTAATTTGAGAGGCCAGACCCTCATTCATGATTAACACATGTGACCTTGCAATCATCAGGGCCACAGTCCCTGCAACACCAGAGGCACCTGGGTAGTTATAAGCAAGGGGAGGTATCATTAATAAAGCCTTAGATTTATGCCCTGGACCTTATCTCTACAACTTGTGCTTGTGACTAACTTCAAAACAATTGAGAATAAGGATTCATCTACACTAGGAATTTAACTAAAAGTAACCAAGATCTTGCATTCCACCTAGTTTAGTTTTTCATTCCATCCTTCTAAATTTTCATCTCTTGTGGCATAAATATCATTATGGGTATTATATCTTACTTTAAATATTGTATTTTTACTTGATATTCATATTTGATTGTATTTCTCATTTTCTATTTGCATTGTCATTCTTGTCTTGATCATTTTCTTGAAAGTAAAAACTATTTCTTCTGTACATGTTATTTTTATTTGCTCATATTTGACAGTGTGCCATTTATAACACTTCTTGCAACATTGTTGTTATTGTAATTTGAACATATATTTAGTTTCTAAATTTCCATTGAGCATTGTTAAGGCACTGGCCTATCACCTTTACATCTTATATCTTCCTCATTTGATCTTAATTGAAATACATTTTAAAACATTTCTTATAAGCTCTTAAAATTTCTCTATTTTAATAATCAAGTTGCAATAATGACAATTTCCTTGCCCTCATATCTCCTAGAATTTTTGTTCCAAAAAGTTTCATCCTTTAGTTTTCACCTTTCAGGGACTACCCCCCTTGACTTATCTAGGAGAAATTCTAAACATAGTGAATAGGGATTAGAGTAACAACCCCTTTTATGAGCATTGCACCTTAGGTGTACACTTTAGGCAACAACCTTTTTTCAAACCAGTCCTTCAGAGTTTTTTAAATGTTACATGGGGACACGTTATTGAGGGTAGGAGACATGTTCCCTACACTCCCCACACTCCTGGAACATGGGTAACTCAATCGGAACATTCCCCACATCCAACCTCATGAGGCTTCATATTGTTATGAAGAATTGTGATCTATGGATAAATCAAATTCCCTAAGTGTGGTGCTAGGCACTTAGAACAACATATGAAAGAATTTGATATCAATTTCTCTAAAATAAGTAGATACAAAAAATTATAGAAGAACCTATTTGTGATGCAAACGCTTCTCTTTCTCCTTCTGTCGTTGTTCCTGTCACGCTCAATCCAACTTCGATTGCCAGATCAATTCCTGCAAATACAAACAAAGAATAGAAAAAAATTTCATATACAAATATCTACCCATCTTAATCACTCAAATCGATTAGATGTGAAACATATATATCATTCAAGAATCCATTGCATGAGAAATAGAAACATAAAGAGATAAATACATGGGAAATTTAACAACAATCTTTATTAAAGAGTAGAAGGGGGACATTACAACCAATGGTCGATTTGATGCTACCAACTCCAGCTTCATCCCAGCCTCATCACATCCAACATCACACCAGAAACATATCAGTACTTTCACTCTCTCAAATGAGAATCCAACAACATTTCTTTACCAAAATTCTTCCTCTCCTAGCACTAGGATATGTGCTCAATTTATAGGGAAACTGATGGTAGTTTCTCAATGAATGAATTTCTAATAATAAGCAAGACATGTTACCAAGTTCAGAGGTATTAGATGGACACTTGGATTCGAAGTTTGACAAATATGGACTCTTCTAGAAGGTACTAGCCATGTGGAGAATCTAGAAACAATGAGAATTCCACTCCCAGGTGAAAAACACACTCTTTAATGTCGGGAAGTGCATTGCAGTGCACCCTTGAATGGAGGATGTTGTATATGCAACGTAGTTAGTCCCTTTAGAGGCCGCGTTGGTGAGTCAATAGGTGATATAACATATACTTCAAACCTTGGAAATCTCACAATATAAGCCATGAATGATTTTTTCTTAGGGCATAAGGAAACTGAAATGTAAGGGGATGATAGAACCTATTTCATTGGTACTGGGGATGATGTCTAGTTTGACCAAGTCATGGGGAATGATGCCCAAATTGACCTATAATGGTTTCCCCCTAAAGCATGAAGTCAAAATAATAATAATATATTTGAATGAGATTCTTTATGATGTGATGAGCTGGAATTGAAGAGGAGTGGCGACCTGCATGATTCTTACAATACAGTACATCATAATATTTTCATCTTGATCATGAATTGTTAAGGGAGGCATTCCCATGCTCAACACATAAACTATCTAATAACATGTACATAGTGCAAAAATTCATATACATTGGAATGTTGCCCAATACAAATGTGCCTACAGATATAGGCCTATGTTCGGATGACGATCTGTATATAAGGTCAACGTATAGATGATGTGTAAAACAATCCTGAAATTACAACCCAGATGGATGAAACTAGATCTGGGGTCTTCTTATCTCATTCAATCGATTGTTCGAGTACAAGTCCAACCATGTGAATATATGATTTGTAGTCGAACATGGTAAGACATCGTTTGATTACCAACCAATGATGTGAGCTGTTAACAAACGTGAGAGAAACACCATTGATGTTAATGGCTCTCAAGGTACTGCAATACTGTTTGTAAGGCATGAATATATGATTTGATGTCGAACACCAAACAAAATATTTCAGCCAAAGGTTCGGAAGTGAGGATCTTGTCGATGCTGTAACAAGCCTCATGGTACTGGAAGATGATGTTTCTAAGTAAACTTCCTGGATGATGATTTGATGTCGACTGGAAGCCACTTTATCGCGAAACAAGAGTTATTGATTTCAGAGAAAAAATGTGACTTGATATAGCAATGTTCAGGGATGACTATCATGAAAATGAAGGTTTATGAGTATTGCAGAAAGATGAGTATTCACTGAATGACTTCTCTTGAACATATCAGCGACGCTGAGATGAGTTGGTAGAATTGAACCAAAACCGAAGTGAAGTTATGATGAACCATCAAGAAGATTACCCAACCCAAAATTCACAATGATGGAGTGAAGTGTCATGTTCAAGAGCGACCTGCTAGCGAAAAAAATTCTGTTCACTTTCCCAAATTTTCCCCAGTCATTTGTCGACCACTACCTCTTTATTTTTTAACAAGCTTGAGGAGGATAACATATGCTTGATCTATAATTCAACCCTTTGGGCGAATATGCATCGCTATTTAATACTTTAATGAGTCTAGCGATAAATGAAACTCGCTTCTTGCCATGATCGACAAACCTGTCGCTATTTTATGTTTTAATGAGACTAACGACAGTGAAAGCCCGATCCTTTTTCGTAAATTTGTCGCTCAGATCTGAAAAAAGTGTAAAATAATATCGGAGAGAGCCTCCTAGCCATGTTCGACTAAGGTTTCCTTTTTCGTAAATAATATATCTCAATCTGGAAAAGGGTTAAACTTATACTAAGTAGATGTTGTTTCATTTACTTTTATGAGCTCAAAAAGAGAAGTGCTCGACAATATTTTCACATTATCGAATTTTAAAAAGAGCTAAAATAAGACTCCAGGGGTTCATTTTTCACTGTTATCGAAGCTCGAAAAAGAGATTAAAGTGCGCTTCAAGTCCTTTTTCGTTTTTATCAAAGCTCGAAAAACAAGGATAAAAGAATGATTTGTGGTCAAATCATTCTTGGATGAGTGTGCACGACTAATCTGCTATGTCATCTGTAAACCTATTCAAAACAACATCAAATGGATTAAAAATACCTGTTTCATGATAAAAAATGAATGAAAACCATAGTCACAGCAATAAATATGATTTGCAAATAATCAAATGACTAATTAAAAGAGTTTTTTCTTTTCATTTTTACCATTTGAAAGTTACCACTTGGATTTTGGAGCTTTGAACTTATTTTTTCCCCCGAACTTCAACTATTGATCGCGATCGATTCTGTGGATGGTTTTCCTTGTTGTTCGATCCAGGTTGGAGCTATAAACCTCCTCTTTCCTTCAGTAGTCTTTTTGTTTCATTTCATTGCAATTTTTTTTATGGATTTGGGCCCCTTAGGGTAAATTGTTTTTGCACATAGGGCAACACACCCTTGAATGTCGAAAGGTGTGTTGCAGTGCACTGGAATTGAAGGCTAGGTGCACTTGCAACACATTGTCCCTTGACTAGGGGTGCGTTGGGCACAATTTAAATTTTTGTTCTTTGGAGTGTACCCAAATTTTTCTTGGTTTTTTGCATGAAATGGGTCCTTATGAGTATTATTGTTGTGTTTCAGGGATTCATCGGACCAAAATGACAATTAATTGGAAGGAAATATAACATGAAGAAAAAAACATGATTTCCCTAAATGATCCGGGTACTGTAAGAGCCCCCAGAGACTGTGGGTTGCTAAAGTACTTCAGACTAGCGGGTATGAGGCAACATATGTAACTTTTGGAGTTCCTTGTTCGTTCATGGGATCCAACGATTGAGGAATTTCATATTGGGGACAAAATGGTCCCAATTTTAGGGGAGTATATCTATTTTCTCACAGGATTATCGAGGAGAGGCCTACCCATTTATGTTTTAGGGTCTGCTCTCGGAGGAGAGATAGTGAGAAACTATATATTGCAGTATTGCAATCCAGGGCCAGAGCCTTGCAAGGATGGGAAAATAAACATCCACGATGTTCGTGATTTTCCAGTGAGAACCATATTATTCACGATCGCAAAGCTCGCTGGTACCGCTACACTACACGTAGCAACATATATTGCATGCAGTATGCACTAGAGTTCTTGGAACCAAAAGTTTTCAACTGGGCTGAAACTGTACTCTCTCAAATGAAAGATCATCTGAGAAAGGCAAAGGGAGGAAGGAAGAAAAATTTCAACTATGGTTCGATCCTCATTTATTTTTCCTTAGAGCGGATTCCTTTGATGCAACCTCAACATGTGACGTTGGGTATATCTAACCCTAGAGATCCAAGGATGTAGAGATGGGTAGAATTGATGGCTAGACATGCTGGTCAATCGACCATCGTGTTCTCAACAACATTCTTCGCTTGGTTTAGGCAAAAAAATTTCGCCATCGATTATTATGCATATGTAGGCATCAACTTCCGAGGAGATCCAGATTTAGCTTTACGAGAAGGCGCTTAATGGGGTGTAATTGTAAGAATGTTTTGACCATGTTTTTTGATTTTTCTAAGGTTTACACATGTTTTTGTATTTTTATGTTTTCCAAAGACTAAACTAAAGTTTTGATGTATGGAGAAGTAGGTCGAGTTTGACCTGTGGGACAACCAGAGCAGGGAGCGGATGAGCCAACAGAGAGGGCTGTCAGGAGAGAAGTCCTTCATGATTTGGATATGGATGAGACTCTTGCTGAGCTTCAGAAGCACACACAGGGGTTGACCTTCGGGATTCCGGATTGCTGGATCGAAGAGTTACCCATGCGACTGCAATGCCATACTATTGGCATTCCTAACCGTTAGATGTGGTTACTGCGTAGGATAACTAGATCAGTAGCATGTTATCATGAGCACCACTAGTTTTCTTTTGACATGTTGCATAAATTTTGAGGTCAGATGACCAATATGTCTTGGGCACAAATTTTGTAAAAACCTATAACTATCTATCTATTTGTTTTTAGTGTTTTCCTATGTTTATTGAAAAATCCTATTCAATTATGTGAATGCATATTTACATGTGTTGAAAATGTATGTTTATAACATAATTCACTAAAGAATCAGTTAATGTGTTCAAGTTTATGGAAATGTGTTGATATTGAATAAAATCAAAATGTATTTCCAAAAGTCAAAATTTTAGGAACATACGATGCAGTGTTGGATTTCTAACAGTATAAACACTAGTAAGTTGCAGTACCACAAGTTGTGAGTCTAACCTAATGATGATGCGGTTAATACCAAATGAAATGGCATTAGAGATAATTTCGATCAACGCGCTATACTCAGCGATATTGTTTGTAGACCGACCGATAAAAATCCCTTGAAAACTAACTAACTCGCCGTTTGGAGTGAAAATGACCCACGTTGCAGAGGATAGATTCTGTGTACTACGACTAACACTATCAACATACCCAACGAATGGTTCCAAAGTTTCAGACATCTGTGATGAAATGTAAAGTGGATTAATAATTTCAAGAAAACTCTATAAAAACAAACTAATATAGTAAATTAAAATCAACAACATATATACAATATAATACAATAGTTTACTATGCTCATGTTTAAGCATAGTAACGTTTCAGATACAACCCATTTCGGGGTTGCGCCAATGAAATTCCATCATAATCTACCAACTCGTAGGCACCTTTAGCAAGAACTCTTTTGAAAATATAGGGGCCATGCCATAATGGCTTAAATTTCCCTGTACCTATTACATCAGCTTCCTGATCATAAAGAAGGACTAGGTCACCCTCTGAGAAGATGCGAGGCTGGACATGCTTGTCATATTGCGACTTTATACGTCTATTATGCACTTCGTTGGACAGTTGGGATTCACGACACATTTCATCAAGATGGATGAGGTTAAAAAGATGTGCTTCTTCAGCAGAGGTGTCAGGTAACAAGTCGATTGCGAGTTTTAATGACAACATTTCACATTGGATTGGAAAGATAGCTTCCAGACCATACACCAATTGAAAGGGGGTAAATCTAGTTGTGTTTCTCACCAAGGTTTAGTACGCCCGCAAATCCGAGTACATGATTAAATGCCAATTTCGTTTATGAACTCCTATCATTCGTTGAAGAATTCATTTAAGGATCTTGGTAATAGACTCAACTTGTCCATTTTATTGTGGATAATAAGGAGTAGAACTATCATGGCATAATTTGGTAGTCAACTCATTCATCATATGATTGTGAAAATGCGAACCATGATCTGTGACTATAGCCTGTGGAACCCCAAACCGTGAAATAACATGATTAAAGAAAAAGAATGCAACTGTTTTTCCTATGTTGTTGAATGTAGGCATCGATTCGGCCCACTTGGTAAAGTAGTCTATTGCGACAATAATATAACCACGCCCCCCCAGATGAATGAGGGTTACAGGTCATGAAGTCAATGCCCCATTTTTCAAATGGTTCCACAAAGACAACAAGATGCATTGGCGCTGGTGGTTTGCGGATTTTAAGATCAAATATATTGCACGCATGACAATTTATGACTGCGAGGATGCAGTCACGAAATATGGTAGGCAAAAAGTAACCGGAACAAAGTATCTTCTGCGCGATATTGTATCCAGAAAAGTGTCCACCACAAGCCCCATCATGACAATCATTTAAAAGCTTATCGACCCCATCATGAGTGAGGCACCTTATTAAAATTGTATCGACACCATGACAATAAAATGTATCCTCGAGGATTAGATAATCTTTGGATTGGTATCGATTACGTCGCTGGTCAGAGTGAGAGGTATTAGGCCGAAAATTATGGGCCTGGAGATAAATGATAAAATACCCATACCAAGGATCACCAATTTGTAATGTAGAATTGTGATCTACGGATAAATAAAATTCCCTAAGTGTGGTGCTAGGAACTTAGAACAACATATGAAAGACTTTGCTATCAATTTATCTAAAATAAGAAGATACATAGAATGATAGAAGAACCTACTTGTGATCCAAGTTCTTCTCTTTCTCCTTCTGTCGTTGTTGCTATCACGCTCAATCCAACTTCGATCACCAGATAAATTCCTGAAAATACAAATAAAGAACAAAAAACAACATGCATATACAGATATATACCTATCTTAATCACTCAAATTGATTAGATGTGAAACATATATATCATTCATGAATCCATTTAATGAGAAATAGAAACATAAAGAGATACATACATGGGAAATTGAACAACAATCTTTATTAAAGGGTAGAAGGGGGAGGTTACAACCAATGATCGATTTGATACCATCAGCTCTAGCTTCATCCCAGCCTCATTTCATCCAACATCACACCAACAACATATCAGGACTTTCACTCTCTCAAATGAGAATCAACAACATTTCTTTACCAAAATTCTTCCTCTCCTAGCACTAGGATATGTGCTCAATTTATAGGGAAACTGATGGTAGTCTCTCAATGAATTCCTTTATAATAATAAGCAAGACATGTTCCAAATTTTAGAGGTGATAGATGGACATTTGGATTCGAAGTTTGACACATATGGACTCTTCTAGAAGGAACTGGAAATGTGGAGATTTCTGGAACAATGAGAATTCCGCTCCCAAGTGACCAACACACCCTTGAATGTCGGGAAGTGCATTGCAGTGCACCCTTGAATGGAGGATGCCGCATATGCAATGCAATTAGTCCCTTTAGAGGTTGTGTTGGTGAGTCAATAGGTGATATAACATATACTTAAACCCTTCGAAATCTCACAATAGAAGCCATAAATGAATTGTTCTTCTCTTAGGGCATATAGTGACTAAAATGTAAGGGGATGATAGATCCTATTTCATTGGTCCTGGGGATGATGTTCAGTTTGAACAGGTCATGGGGGATGATTCCCAAATTGACCTATAACACATATGGAGAAAGTATACTTTCATATGTCATTCATAATTCAACGGACCTAACAGTTTTCAAAGTTTGAGAAGATGTTTGCTTTGCATAGGAGGTGGACCTGCCTTAGATGATGAGCACTAGGAAATAGGAGGGAAGGAGTCTAACCCTAGGAGCATTGGGATCACATGGAATACCTTAGGAGGATGAGCACTT
The DNA here is from genome assembly GCA_034641835.2 of Pinus albicaulis. Taxonomy (NCBI): domain Eukaryota; kingdom Viridiplantae; phylum Streptophyta; class Pinopsida; order Pinales; family Pinaceae; genus Pinus; species Pinus albicaulis. The sequence continues at coordinate 1,165,360,982 of CM076582.1, forward strand.
CATTTGAGGATTCTTGGGTTGAGATCACATTACATGGGATTTATTATGGACCCAAGATACATGTGTTGAGGACCATGGCTAGATGTTTGTCTTGGAAATCAAGAATCCTTATGATTCCTGGATCTATGAGCCTGGATCCCTGTCAAAGTTTGGTAATTACTGGATTTCCAAGCCTATTATCACATTTAATGTCTCGAGGTTAGCTCAATTGGGGCTTCAGGGTCTAATTTTTGCTAAATTCTTATGAGCGTTGCCATTTGTTTTGGTAGTGCCAATTATAATGATATAAAAGAAGGCGATGAAAAAAAAATGGCAATGAATACTATGAATTTTTGCAAGGGAGGTTTGTGAAATGTGCTGACACCATGTGACATAAAATGTCTCATCCAACAGGGGGAATTATCAAAGTCACATGTTATAATCATTCTGTACCCATAAAATAAGATTTTCCAATAGAAAATGATGATGACTGAAGTAAAAATGGGCATGGTGGGTATGATGGATGTGCAAGGGGTTTATTCATTTGATGTCCACCCATCAATTTGAAATTCCATATTTTTACAACTAAGGTTAAAACTACTTTGTGTTTCTCATGTTGCGTTTCTCGTGGAAGTAACTATCGGTTGTTTATTCCAAAAACAATGTCCGATTAGTTTTCGATTCTTCGAATTTTTTGTGATTGCTAGATCAAATCACGAAGATGGGAAAGGGTGGGACTTTATGCAGGGATGAGCCGAAAAAACCAGAATTTATTGAAACTTATTCAAAATAGTATGAGCGGGTTGTGCAGGTAGGTTGGGCACAATATTCTCACATGCTCTAGGGGTCTAATTACAATGTTACTAGGTCCTTCATAGAGGGGTTTGATGGGAAGGTGGTTACTCTTGCTGAAATTTTGTTCCCAGTTATGAAGGAAGTCATTCCTAAGGCAACATTATTTCCTATTGATGGGGATATATGGTTTAAAAACCAAATCCTTCTAGGTATCAACATCGCAGTTTTTGTTTGGAAAATTAATGGTCTTAAATTGATTACATAAATTATCGATTGCAGTTGGTAAACTTGTGAAGTACAAGTACACTATATATGCTAGAAGCCTATTTTAATTCAGTTTATTGAAGTGATGATGAGTTTGTAGAAATTACTTCTAAGGATGCTTTTTATTCTTATACTTCTAATGAAATTGATAAATTCAAATCACAGCTAAGTTCCTAAAATCAATTCTACAAAATAATACTAAAACAGGTTCTTACTATATCATTAGGAAACTTAACTAATCTATTGTTAGTTTATGAGAACAAAATTACTTAATCTATTGTTCTAACAGTCCCATGCATAAATACAAAATCAAGTTCTAGAAATGGAAACCATACATATTCTCATCTATTGGAAAATCCTGCAAATAAATCACTATTTCTTTGAAAATAACTCACTCATATGTTGAAAGGAAATCACTCATGAAATTGTAAAACTATTCTAAGATAAATCACAATTTATTTTGAAATAAAATTATGAAGAAATATGTGAAGAAAGATTACTCTGCAATTTGAAAATTCAAAAGGGAAAAATAATGAATCTACAACAAATGATAAAAGGAAACTATGAAAGCATCTACATCAAATGGAAAAATGTAATTATGAAAATAAATACATCAAATGATAAAATGGGAACATGAAAGTAACTACATCAAATGATAAAATGGAATTTTGGAAACATCCACAACAAATGACAACATGTAAAAATAACTAGATCAAAAACATTAAATGCAAAACCTTCACTGTTTGCAGGGGCCTCCACAATCAAGTGGTCTCAAATATTTACTCCAAAAATTAGCTACACATCAAATATCAAAGGTACTTCTTCATTAAAAGGATGGCAAACAGAGTTTTAAAAATATCACAGTCACATTAAAAATTACCCATATATTCAGGTTTTGTTTTCACAATATTTATAAAATCCCGTGCTCATAATTGTTTGAGGCTTTCATGCCTACTTAGGCTAAACAAATCCTAATTCAAACTTATAAAAAATAAAAGAATATCTCTTTTTCACGATTTTTTATTTGGCAAAGAAAATCGTGAAGCGTGATCATATCGAACTCTCGCTCGCCTGTTCAACAACGTGTTGACTTGCTTTGACCACACAATCAAATGGTTTCCTTTGTGATCTGGCTTGGATGGATAGGAGGAAATCCTTAAGGAGATCAATCCCCAACTATCCATATAATTCTTCACTTAGCTGGCACCTTAGAGTCCGACAAACCATGGAGTTGGCTAAAGAAACGCGGATCAGTTGCAGAATCATGTTAATTCCGTAACTAATACAAATATCAACTTAATAATAAAGAACATTATTAAATATGAAAGATAAGACAATTAAATACCTTACCATGTCAAAAACCTGTAGTTTTATGCTTATTTGAGTTAATGATTATGGTAAAAAAGAGGAAATATAGGTAAAAGAGAATGTCAAAATGAAGCAATCATGAGGCTCTACATTCCCCCACATGGAGGTCATTGCATGTCCTCATGCAAAAATGAAAAATTCATGACCCCTGCCAGCTACTGCATTTCTCCCGATACTTCTTCTAGTACATCCAGGTTTATTTTCTTTACCTTCTTTTTAGCCACTGCCATTCTTTGATTTTTCATCAAGATTTTGTACTTCGGATTTATGACCTGTCTTTTAAGAGCTCTATTCTTTTGCTTCAACTTCTTGTTTTTATTATACCATAGTCCCAAGTGAAAAATAATATTATCATTCTTAGTTTTCTCAAATTTATTCTACATCCTGAAGGCCTCAAGCTCTTGCTGTATGTGTCTATTAAGAGTGTCCAGTTCAAAGATTTATTGTTTCAACATATTTATAACTGGAGGTTCCCGTGGACCACTAGACTGAGCTTCTTCCCCTTGATCTAAAATTGATGTTTTTCCTGCACCTCTCTTCTCCAGAGATTCAATGTAATCATAGATTTTTTGCCGCACAAGATCAATTTCTGGTGTTTTTCGGCCTGGGTTATGAATAGGTGAGATGACAGTAGGTGATGGAATCCTTGATTCCTATTTTTCCTCCAAATCAATGTATTTTTAACTTTTTGTGGACGACTCCTTCATTGTTTGTCTAAGGCTAGAAATTCTTCTTACATTTGATGGAGGAGGGTTTTGAATTTTTTTTCTTTTATTCTCTGTTTTAGGCTCCTTTGTTTTCTTGGGTGTACTATCTTATTTTCTGTTGTCCTTCTTTCTTCTAACAATTTTCTTTTTAATGGTTCCTAAAATTTTTTCAATAGGAATTTCATCCTCTGAATAATCCCATGGTTTTTGTGGTACATTTTCAATAGGAGCTTCGATTTTTCTCTTTCTCCCTCTCTTTGTTTTACTACTTCTGGACTGATCTTCATTTCCTTCCTTAAAATGATTCATAACTAGGAAGCTATCCCAATTATCTCCCAAACTTTCAAGATGAAATTCAATTATTATTTTGATGAGTCCATGGTGATACATGGTGTTTTCTATGAATTGGATTCTTCTCTGAACATTCCCTGACATCTTTCTTAAACTATTTAATAGAAATTATGGAAGATTTAATTCATTTTCTTCAAGAAAATGCATTAATAGGCGAATATGATAGAAGAACATACACCCAAATATCCCTTCACAAGTGACAAAATTTTGAATTAATAACAAAAAATTTCTCCATTTACCCTAAGTGTTGTACTTGAAATTCCTTTCTTAAAAATGTTGGTTTCCATACCTGGATTTTTCAAGAAGACCTTCATTCTTCTCCTTTAATGCCTATGTTCTTGAACCATCTTTCTCCAATTCTCGGCAATGTGATAGCTTCCGAAATAAAGGAATCTATCACTGCAAACTTACTGTCTCCAATTTCAACCTCCATCCCATTGAAGGCCCTGACAAATTATTTGGTTACTTCCTTGTTAAAACCTTCAAATTTCTCCACGAATTTTTGCCACTGTGATTTCTGCAACATTTCTTTCACTTGCGGGTATCCTTCCATGAATTTTATCCCCTCTGGTTTTGTTCTTACTATGACCCCATGGCTGAGAAGTTTCACCTCAAAATCGCTTCTTAAGAGGGTATGAGTGAGGGTTTTGGAATGATGGCCTTGATGAGAGCGTAAATGAGAGCGAGAGGAACTGACTGTTAGGGTATGAATGAGTGTGATTTGGGTGATTTTCACAAGGAAATCAGGATTTGGGTTGCAGTGTTTATGTAATGATGGGGAGTGAATGGCAGATTCTTGGGATTTTATTTGATTTGACATGATATTCTCATCTCAACTCTTAGCAATAATGTTTTTTGAACTGGTGGTAAAATGTTCATTTAATTCATACACTAATTTTTTGACCCTTTTTATCAAATTAAATATTTTCATACCTTTTGAATTGATGTTGCTAACCCTTGGTTTCTCCTTTTTTCATTGTCTTCAGGTGCTTTCAGTGGTGGATTCAATCATTTCTTCAATTGATTCAATCAAAGTTTCCTGTCAAACATTAATTGTAGAAATCTATTAGAGCTGTAGATTCTCAACTATTCTGTAGCTTTTTTTTTTTTTATTCTAGAAAGAAAATAAAGGGATGCAAAGAAAAGGGGATTTAGAAAAGTTATAAAGAAAATTTAAGGTGCCAAGAATCCTTGGTTTTCACCTTAGGCTTTCTATATAAACATGCCAACAATTGTTGGTTTTCATGTTTATACATTTATTATTTATTATATATATTTTCTCTCTTTATATATATATATATATAAAATAAATCTTTAGGCTCGAGAAGAAGAATAATTCTTCCCAACAACCTTCAAATCATAATTATTTTGAAAAATCTCAACAAATTCCTCCTTTGTTAATGGCTTGTGATAAATCCTTAGTCAATGTCCATTCACAAGGAGGGGAATTTTTCCTTCATCAATGGTCCTGATCTTGACTGCTCCATTATCAAATACTTTTTCAATATCATAAGGCCCAAGCCAGTGAGTTTGAAAATTTCCTTGAAAATCCTTAAACTTGAATCAAAGAGTAATGCCCAATCTCCTGTTTTAAATTTTCTTTCTTTGATGTATTTGTCATGCCACTTGGACCTTTTTTGCTGAACTAAACTGGTATTATAAATATCATCTTGCTTTGTTTCATCAAGCTCATTGAGTCGTCCCATTCTCTTTTTTTGTACCTCTGATAGGTCAAGTCCCAATTTAACTGCTGTCTGGAAGTTTTTATTTGAAACTTAATAGGAAATAGGCGTTTCTTCCCATAAACAAGCTCATAGGGAGTATGTCCTATCATGCTTCTTCATGTGGTATGGTAGGCCCATAAAGCTTATGGAAGGTTTTTTTCCCAGTCCCTTCTATGCAAATGTACAGTCTTGGTAAGGATTACTTCAATCACTTTGTTAGTGCATTCTACTTGTCCATTTTCTTATGGGTGATATGGAGTAGACTTTCAATTATTGATTTTATATTCCTACACTATCTTATATAATATTCTATATGTAAATTAGGTACCTTGATCTGTCACAATTTCCCTTGGTACACCGAAATGAGTAAAAATATCCTCGAAAAGAAATGAAAGTACAACATTTTCAATAGAAAAAGAAAGTGCTTCAGCTTCTACCCATTTAGTAACATAATCAGTGCACACAATAATATACCTCTTTTGTCTTGATGGTGGATTGATTGGTCTGAAAAAATCCAGAGCCCATTTTTCAAAGTGTTCAATAAGTACCTGAGGTTGTAGAGGCATTTTATTTGAAGGAACATGTTTCCCCATTCTTTGACAACTATCACATCTCTTAACATATTATTTGGCATCCTTAAAAAGGGAAGGCCAATAATATCCTAAGAGAAGGAATTTGTAGGCATTTATTTTATCAGAGAAGTGTCCTCCACATGGCTCATCATTTTTGATCAGCGGTTGTCATTGATGTCAACCCAAGCAGCACCAGGGGCTAACCCAATATTGCATGGGAATTTTGACCTACCGAATTACTATATTCTGGTTTAATAATGATTTTTATGGTTTCTAATTGTTGATATGTTTCCGTTGATATATGGCACGCCACGTAATTCTTCACGGTTTGAGAGATATTCACATTTGAAGTTTATACCCCCAGTTAGTGCGCTAAAACCCCATAGGGTTGTGGCATGGGTCATTGAAAGTTCATAATTAATGTTTTTTAAGCTCCTAAATCCCTCCAACGTTCACTTGTTGAAGCCCCTCTCAACCTAAGCATTTATATAAATTGTGATTCTCATATCCTCCTTATGCAAGGGATTTCGCCATCGGAAACAGGTCATCGTGGAATTTTCGCTCTAGAATTTTTTCTACGAAGGTTCAGAAGCTGAAATTTTTATGAGGAGAAGACAAAATCCTAAGGAAGCTCATGTGAAAATTTTAGATCAAGGTGCATAATATTTTCGGAGATATGATCTGTGGAATTTAGTGTTTTTGCAGGATCCTGAAATTCATCTCAAAGAAGTTACCTTGGGAAAATCATCATAACTTTCTCTATGAGTATCGGATTGGAATTATGTAAAAAGTGACAGATAGTGCACAAAATTTAGTTTTCACTCTATAAATTTAAGAGCCAAATGAAGAAACAATGACACGTGGCATGCCGTACAATTTTTCTCTAATGAAACAGTCCATAATTAGGGAATTGTGAGAGATTGGGCATAAATATCCCTTGAAGAATCCAAATTGGGTAAAAACTATGGCATTGGAAATATGACTCAGAGAACTACTACAGGACCACAAATCACATATTGGGGATATGAAATAACATAGATACACAAATTTCAATATCGAGCTCCTAGAAGGCAAGAAAAAGCTAGATCATGTGTTGTCAAGGGCTACAAAGGACCAGAATTTCTAGGGCAGAAAAGCAAAGCAAGGTGCAGTAGAGGGTAGCATGAAAAGAGCAGAAACCAAGGTGAATAACAACATCAAGAAGTTCATCACATGAAGTCTTCAAGTGGGCAACACTGCATACAGTCATTGTAAAGGTATCATTGTACTTGTTATCACTCAGGTTTTCCTAGAAGTTGTGTAAGAGGAAAGTATACCCGAGGTAACCACAAACCAACCTTCAGATGCAGAATCTAGCCAATCTGCATCCAGAGAGGGCTCTCTCTTTATGATTTATCTTTGTTCTTAGGAGGTTTTATAGTTATAGATCCAAGATGTTTGTTTTGAAAAATGGTGGAATCCTTAAACCAAGGGCAAGGTTGAAAGTTTTCAGTCCATTGGGCTATGGAATCAAAAGATGGCTTTACTGGATTTCTATTCTAAACACAAGATGGTTTTGCAGGGCAAGATAGCTAGACAGAGGACAATCCTTAAAATTTAAAGTGGATGGAATGATCTTTGAAGGGATGAAAGGCAGTTAAGAATCTTTCACCATGTTCAAAAGAAAGAAATGAGATGACTACAAACAAAGAGCAATGAAGAATTCTTTATTATAGTAATCAACAATGTTTAAATTAGCAAAGCAAGAGCATTTAAGAATTCATGCTTATAACTAATTTAGAGGAAAACACTAAGAACAATCACATATGAAATCAGAGTACAATTAAGTAAATTTTGATTCAATCCTTTATGTAAATTATTCAGAAATGGACATAATGATATTATAAACTAATATAAAACTTCAGACAAAGGGTAGAAAGACTTATTGAACTGTAGTCCAACACATGAATCCTGCAACAAGTCCAGTGCTTTAAATCGTCATCCAGTAAGCCACGAATAAATTTCTCCAAAATGCTTTTATTCCGAAAATCTCAATGTTACAGCAGAGTAATAGAATCCACCCTCAATACTCTCTTTGAGGGTTTATTTATACACAAAATAATTTGAAACAATCTTACACTATCCAAGCCAATAATCTAGGGTGACTAAGGCATAATTTACAAATAAACAGGAGACAAATGGTCTCGTGGATAGAATAATAGGTAACTGCTGATGTGCTGTTTCCTTTCTTTGTGGATGTGCTGGAGGTAAGTGCTGAAATAGGGCTCGGTGCTGTCTTCTGGAGTAATTTCTTTGCTTGTTTGATACTCTTTGTCTTCACGGATACTCTTTAACTTGTGTAACTGATACTCTTTCATCTGTACTCATTTTTACCATTTACTTGATAGTAAAGATAAAATTCTCATCCTGAAAATAACTTTTATAGAATTTCCAATAAGTCTCTCCACCATGAATCGTCTGATATCACAGTCCTTTTGAGTTTTCTCAATGTCTCATCTGCTTCTCTGAGTTTGTAAAAGGTGGGCTCATTAGGAAATAGATACTTTATTTCATGTTCCAAATGAAATAAATTTCTCAATCTATCATAGATATTTCTCCCTGTTGGTAATGTTATTTCTGGCAAACTAGTAGAACAAGCAGCTGTATTTTGAGCATGAGCATTTATTTTCTTTACATAGGTTTCTAAGTCCATTATTTGATCCTCTAAGAGCATAGGACTTGGTAACCAATTATCCAACAAAGCTTGAAATTTCTCTCTGAAAATATTGATATCAATCAAAATATCTGAGCACTTCCTTTCTAAATTCTGCATGAAAGTTCTTTTGATGAAAACTCTCTTTATTTCCAAAACTGTGCCGGTCCTGTCCTCAATCCCTAATACTGCAAGCTGTTGTTTTGTCCTGGTGTTCAGAAATTGAATAAGCTGATTGGCCTGCTCAGGCCTGCCTCTTAATTCATTTCTTGTCCTGTATATTTCTTCTTGGGCTATTTTAACTAAATCATTTTGTTCAAAAATAGCTTGAATAGAGGGCCAAATACCCTTTATTAACTCAATGATATTACCCCAAAGAATTCCATTTATTTCCTTTAAAGGATTTTCCAATGATAGATCTTTTTCCAAAGCCTGAACCAATTTTTCTAATCTTTTTATTTCCCTGGTGTTATCAGCAACTGTCTTTTTAGATGTATCATATTTTTCCTCCAATTTTACTAATTTCAATTTTGTGGTTTGAAGTTCTGTGACCCTTAGTTGTAAACTTTCCATTTGCTTTATCAATTCATCAGAACTTAAACCAGAAGTGTTTACTTGGGCTGGCTGTGTTTGCTGACCTGTTGTTGTAGTACCTGTGGTTGATGTCTGCCTGATAGTTTCCTGTTCCTGCAAAGCTTGTTCCAATTCCTTCTCCGTTTCACTTAGTCGCTCAGTCATATTTAGGAGCAACTCCATTATTTCTTCTTGTGAATTCCCCTTTATAACTTCTTGGGTCTGAGGGTGCCTTGAGGCTGGCAATTTTAGCTGCTTTCTCAGTGCAGCTATGTCATCATCTTTCTTCTTGATTAATGCCTCAATGCTTTTAATATCTTTGGGGTTGTGCCCCAAACCAATGATTATGTCCTCTAAAGACTTTATTCTGTTATCTTTGGCCTGTGAAGAGGCCCTCTCAATTTGCAATTGTGCAGTTGTGTTATTCAAAGAATCTTGCAGTGTTAGAGCTGCCATGGCTTTATTGGTAAGAGTGGAATAGACCATTTCCCCAGTTTGTCTGTGTAGCTCTATCTGGTCTAGAGGATGAATGTCCTTTGCCAGAACTTCAAAATTTGTTCTGATGTAGTCAGCTGCAGTAATGGGTTTTGGCACCTTTGATTTGAAGTGGCTCATTATCATTTTGCCTTGGGACATGTCAAATGCTGACATTAGTCTTTCTTGATTATGGGGAGCCATTTTCATATATTGATCATATACCTTCATTTTTAATGGATCATTCTTTGCTTTAATATTAATGAAGGTTCTTTTAATATCCCCTGTATCTGTTTTTGGTGGTCTGAAAGAGGATACCTCAGTACTTAATTGCTTTTGTAAAGCTTTTCCTTTCTGTCCTGTGTTTGTTTCACTAACTGTGCCAGTTAGTTGAATGTCTTCCCTCCCATCGTCAAACACTTCATCTATGATTTCCACATCTGGAAGTGGATCTGATTTATGTTTTTTAGCTTGATGTATTCCTGAAGGCTCTTTAGGAGGTGTGGTATCTGGAACTTGCCTTTTCTTACCTATTTCCACATTTGATGGAGTTTGTAACTCTGGAACTTGTGGATGATTTACCTGAGTGGGAGAAACCTGTGATTGTTCAGGTGCTTTGGAAGTTTGTGGTTTCTCTGCCATGACCAAAGTTTCAATGACCTAGATTTCAGGTTCCTTTCCTTTGCCCTTTGGTTCTGTTGCAACTGACGAACTGCTTTCCTATAATGTCTGCTGTAGAGTTGCTGCTGAAGAAGTGCCAATGTAGGGTACCTGCACTTGACCACAAGATTCTAGGTCATACTTCTTCTCGAGATCTTTTATAATTTTGTTCATTTTGTCAACTTCACTTTCTTCCTCAACAAGTGTTCCTTCAACCCATTCATCTTGATTGGCATATTGTTCTAGTTCAGGAATCTTGTGGTGTATATAAGGGGATGATTTATTCTTTAATCTCTTTTCACAAATAAAACCAAATGGGTCATAAGGAACCCAACGGAAAGTTCTTTGGAACTTGCTTTGTAATATATTTTCTGCCTCTCTCTCGGCCTCCCTAGAGTTGCAGATGAAAGGACCTAATTGACTTTTGATCCTTAATTGGGCTTTCTTCTTCACACTACAAAAATGGATCACATCCGAATTATTCATTTGCCTGAAATATTCCAAGGCAAAAATCCTCATGGGCACATATCTTGGCAACTTGAATGGATGTAATTCACATCCATAAATTCTGATGACTGTATGGTTTTGATATAAATACCAATCTCCAACTTTATAAGTCCTTGAAAGTTGCAAGGTCTTTTTTATTTCATTACTGAGCCTTGGGGGAGGGATTCCTGTTAACAAAGTTGTTGCAGGATATACAAACTGATCAATGAATTCAGTGTAGGAATAGGGAGAATCAGAGGAAGAATGAATTATGGGGGACCAAAATATGACTGACCTGGTGTTTCCCTTGGCATCAAGATTTTTAACAGGGAAAGGGAACTTTTCTGACTGATAGAAGATAATGAGATGATAAATAACTGAGGAATATTTGAAAACTTTCTCATCATCTAGCCTCATGAATTGATCATGGATCTTATTGGCTATGAAAGAGGCAAAGTCATATTTAACTTCAGGAGGCTGCCCAGGAGTAAAGATAGATAGTAAAACCAGTGTTATTTCATCCACATATTCACTAGTATTGAATCCCAAGACAAAAGATATCATATTTATGATGAGCCTTCCCAATTTATTGAAATAATAAAAACCATAGGGAGGAGACCCCTTAGGTTGATGCTCAGGCAACATGAAAATCTGGCACATGGATTTTAGCTTTTCTGGAGTTAATTGCCTAGTCTTCTCAATCAATTCTTCCATAGACAACGGTGCTAGTTCTTGGTCTGGTTCAAAGTGTAGCATTGCATTGATAGCCTGGGGAGTAACGGGAAACAAAACACTCTGATCAGGAGCTATTACAACCCTTTGAGTGGGATCATAGTTTGAATGGCAATAGTGGATGATTTCTGGGAAAAAAATGACTGAAGGGATGAGATACCTTGGGAGATTGGATTCCCACAACCCAATGAGATCTTGCCCCTTTGAGTATTCGTCTCTGCAGCGACAATAACTCAGAAGGGGACTTTCATCAAAATGCAAGTCTTTAATTTGGAAATCTTTATCTACCAAAGGTAAATATTCCAACTCACGGTGAGGGGCATTCAGTGGAGTTATATTTAAAGCTGTCGGGGCCTCCATTTTGGTTCTTGTGGATTCAAAATGGAGGTTTCTGGTTTTCTTCACAGGCCGGGCGTGATTTCTAAAATGAAGGAAATTAGCACAAATGCAGTTTCAGGGAGCAATTGAACAGTTTTAAAACCTCTGGGGAAGATCTCAGTGATGAGTTTTAATCACTAATTCAGCGAAAAACAAAGAAAACAGAGTTTTTCTTGCAGTTCGGGGCAGAATAGGATAAATATCTATTCTTGGAAGAAAGCTGGTTCTTAACAGGTAACAGGCGGTAACAGGAGGACGCTTGAACGCAGGTCTGGCAGATTTATGGAGCGAAATTGAATGGAACAGTGGATTTCAATGAAAATTCGAAAACCGTAGCAGAGAGCACAGTCGCGTTTAATAACGAAAATAACGGAAAAAACATGAAAATTGGCTTTATTTACAAGTTAAAAGGGTTTTTTAGTTTTTCGAGGAGTGATGTCATCAATGTACGGGCTGACGTATGGTGGAGGGGCCGGGCGGTAAGTGGTAAGCGGTAAGCGGTGATCCCGCACCGCTTATGGACGAGAGTGGTATTAGATGAGTGGGCAGCGATTCCACTGGATATTTGACGCGTGGCCGGAGGACTGGTCAAATACCATCAATCCCCCGCGCGTTAATGTCCTGACCTGGGATGGGTAGCGGAATAAGTATTAGCCGTAGATCTGTAAAGGAGCGATCCGACGGTTGTAATGACGGGGAGATGGTGGGGTGGTTAAATGGTGCGGGCCCAATATATTTAACGTTAATTGATTACCCCGGGTGGGAGTTTATTGGCGGAGGTAAGGTTATTAATTAGTTCAGATAACTAATTAATCCCATCATATTATGATAAACGGAGTCATGGCGGGGTTTAGTTGTGTTTGAAACGTCGGGTGGAATGCCAGGTGGATGGGCCACGGTGGCATAGGGACTTTTCCAAAGCTTCGGTTTCGAAGATAAAACTTCAGGTTTTATTTATATTTTTGGGTTTAAACATATATATCGTATGTTTAAAGTTTATTTTTCATATATATGTTTTTATTTTATTGTATGGTAAATTAACAAATGTAATTAACTTACCATAGGGGCGGGTTTATGGTATAATGATAAATTTAACCAAAGGGCGTATAGTGGGTTTTTATGTTAATGCACGGGGAAATAATTACTTTGGTTAAACTTTATAATAGAGGGGTTTTTGGGGTATTTATAAAAAAAGGAGTTATATACTTAGGATAGGGCATTTCACTAGGGATTTAGTAAATAGAGTTAAACATTAATATGACAAAGGGACAAGGAAACTCAAAACACTTTGCACATCTAAGAAAGTGATAATTTTTGAAGTAAATTGCAATATCTCATCTTCAACACTTAAACTTAGAATAGTAAGTTATTTTGAGGGATTTTTATGGAATTTTGCATGATTTTCCTAAGTAAAATAGGATTTTACTTAGGATAAAGTTAAAGGTGAATGATTATAATGATGAATTATCTCAAGTACTTAGGTCTTTTTGATCATTAGGCCGAGGGTCCGGTCCCTCCAGAAGTCAAGGAAATGCCTTGAGCCCCTTTGATCTCCAAATACCTTAGTATTTTGGGGGGAAATTAGTAAAAATTTTGAGGGGAAAGTGATGAGGGAAGTTAATGAGTTTGACTTTGCTTGCTGTGATTTTCCAGTATATTTCCTGCTTTAGTACTTGTGATGAAAGTAAAGGATCAAAAACATGTAGCAGCATCATTCATCAGATAACACTTTGCAGCACCATCTACCTACCCTATCTACTTAACACTACCATTTTCTCTTCTTTATTAGGGTGCATTTAGACTTGCAAACCCTTTTCAATCTTTTTTCTTTTTACAAGGCAAATCTATCTAATTCTACCCTTATTACATCCAAGGGCTCAGATTAAACTGTTGAGCACCTCTTATTAACTCTACCTATCTACTTATCTGCCAAGATTAAACTGTTTGGTCAGATATTTATTCTCTAATCTACAACATGAAATTGAAATATGAGTAAGCCAAGTTTAAACAGTTTGACTTATTCATGAATTGTGACAAAGGTTTGACAAGCTGCACACAATTGCTTTATTACAAAAATGAAATAGTAGTGGCATTTGGATTTGCACACTTTCCTTGGTCTATTTTTTGCTTGGGGTTCATTTCTTTCACTTTTTGACCATTTTATTTTTCTTACCCTTTGATTTTTATTTTAGGGTATACCCTCTTTACATTTTTTAAATTTTTTGACTTTTTTGGTTTTTCAAGAATATGGAACACCTTTGCTCAAGAAAGAAGGTTTGAACATATTCCGTAGTTCAATCAAGACAATCATGAAAAATGAAAGCTATTGGTATAGGAGTCTAACACTGGCTCCACTTGGGGATGGCTTTTCCTTGTGAAAAGTCAAGAACAGCAGGTCAGATGCCTAAACATGTCTTCAAACTGAATTATGTAATCTCCTTCTTCTGGTAGCTTTTATTTTACATATGATAGTGAAACTTTTGAAGCTTAGGGCCTTCACCTCGGGCTTCAACTTCAAGAAGTCACCATCCAATCCAAACTGCATTAAAAAAAAGGATATATTATGTACAAGTTAGAAAAATCAAAATATTCTAGTAAATGGGATCAAAATAATGCTTGAGCATTCGACCATTGACTGGTCCTTCTTCAACTTCTGAATTGTCCATATCTTTCAAAAAGTATGTATTGTTTCCCTGCAATGCATGAATAATGTAAGGCCCTTTCCACAAAAAATCAAATTTTCCATGTTTCCCTTTTTCTTCTCTTCTAGAATCCCATCTTAGGACTTTATCACCTAATTGAAAATCTTCTGCTTTAGTCCTTTTATCAAACATTTTCTTTAGCTTTTCCTGCAAGACTTGTGATCTTTGGTATACCTCTTCCCTGGTTTGTTGCAGGTGGATTGTTTGATTAATTCTTCTTTGAATATCATTTGGCTCCACTTGAGCCTCCTGAAGTAATTTCATAACAGGAATTCCTAAAGATGATGGGAATCTTGCTTCAAGGCCATAAAATAACTCATATGGACTAGTCCCAATTGATTTCTTAGTTGTAAGTCTGTCTGCCCACAATGCATTGGTCAGTTTCTTGTGCCAATTCTTTTTGTTTTCTTCCAATAACTTTTTGATGATATTGATAAGGCTTTTATTGGAGGATTTTGCTAGTCCATTACCCTGAGGGTAATAAGCTGTTGAATGGCCTAAAGTAATATGATATTTACTACAGAAACTAATCATTTTCTTTGACTTAAATGCAGCAGCATTATCTGTTATAATCTTTTTTGGACAACCAAATCTTGAAAGTATGTTAGTTTCTAAAAACCCTATAATCACTGAATCATTGGCCTGTCTGCAGGGGATAGCTTCAATCCATTTAGTGAAGTAGTCTGTGGCAGTTAAAATCCATCTGTGTTGACCTGAAGAAGGGGGATGATTTTCTCCAATAAAATCTAATCCCCATTGTTGAAAAGGTTTTTATGTGGAAATTGGTTTTAAAGGCAGAGGTAACAACTTTCTTTTACCCTCAAATATCTGACATTTGTGACAAGTTGTTACAAATTTCTTAACATCAGAAAATAAAGTTGGCCAGTAAAAACTAGCCCTTAATAGTTTGTCTGCAGTTGATTTCCAGTAGAGATGTCCTCCACAATCCCCTGCATGAAATTCATTAAGCACTTTATCAGTTTCATCTTTTAATAGACAATTCAACAAGATTCCTTCATGATTTTTCCAAAATAGAGTGCTATCTAAAATACAATATTTCAAAGATGTCATTTTTAAAAATCTTCTTTTCGTTCTGGACAACCCTGGAGGAGCTTGCAGGTTTAATAAAACATGAATTATATCAGTGTACCAGGGTGAATCTAAGAAATCTTGACTGATCTGTGGAGTCGCCATCTCCTGATTGTCATCTAGTTCGTTAATGTCTAAGGCTTGGCAATTAGTTTCAGTCATTAGTTGAGCTAAACCTTGGCCTGTTATGAGTTTTGTTGGTTTAATCTCAATATCATATTCTAAAATAGTAGCTAT
This sequence comes from Pinus albicaulis, assembly GCA_034641835.2. Taxonomy (NCBI): domain Eukaryota; kingdom Viridiplantae; phylum Streptophyta; class Pinopsida; order Pinales; family Pinaceae; genus Pinus; species Pinus albicaulis. The sequence goes on from CM076582.1 coordinate 1,165,376,765, forward strand.
CCACTTACCTCTTTTACCTTCAATGCCATCTTGGGTCAAAATATCTTTGACTACAGCATTAGGCACATAAGCTATCACATGAGAATATAATATGTAAACCCTGAAATCTTTAATTGCTTTTACCAATGCAAAAGCCTGTTTTTCCATAATATTGTATTTTAGAGATGCATCCCTAAGTGCTTTACTAAAAAATGCTATTGGTTTTTCACACCCTTGGTCATCTTTTTGAAGTAAAACAGCTGCAACTGTATGTTCAGAAGAAAATGAAAAAATAATAAAATCTCTGTCAAGTTTGGGACTGGTAAGAACTGGTGTCCTTGTTAAAGCCATTTTAATTTCCTCAAATGATTGTTTGGCTTCTACAGTCCAGTCAATGCTTGAATATTTCCTCAGCATGTTAGTGAGCAATCTAAGTAATTCAGCTAAACTAGAAATAAATCTTCTCAAGAAATTAATTTTTCCTATGAATGCTTGCAACTCTTTTATGTTTCTAGGATGAGGTATCTGTAAAATTGCTTGTATTCTTTCTGGATCAATCCTAATTCCATCTTTAGAAATGATGTGCCCTAAGAGCTTTCCTTCTTCCAAACCAAATAATGACTTTTTGGGGTTTAAAGAAATTCCATATTTTCTGCACTTTATAAATACTCGCCTTAAATGATCTAAATGTTCTTGATCTGTTTTAGAAAAAACAGTTAAATCATCTAAATAAATAACCAGAAAATCATGTATTTCTTTAGCAAAAGCAATATCCATTGCTCTTTGAAATGTAGCTCCTGCATTCTTGAGCCCAAATGGCATTTTGACATATTTAAACGTACCCCATGGTGTTGTAAATGCTGTTTTATCCTGATCATCAGGATGAACCAGAATCTGGTTGTACCCTGAAAATCCATCCAATAGAGATATCCTAGAAGATCCTACTACCCTTTGAAGAATATGGTCCATTTTTGGTAAAGGATAGTTATCTTTTAACGAAAATTTATTCAAATTTCTTAGATCAACACACAGTCTAATTTCTCCTGTCTTCTTCCTGGTTGGTACCAGGTTAGAAACCCATTCTGAGAATCTGATAGGAGCTATAATCCCTGCTTCAAACATTCTTTTGATTTCCTTTTCAATTGAAGGTAATAAAACATGATTTATTCTTCTAAGCTTTTGTTTGAAAGGTTTCTGATCTGGCTTCAAAGGTATAGTGTGTTGAATGATAGATGTATCATAAGATTTCAGATCTTCATAACTCCAGGCAAAAACATCCTGGAATTATTTTAATAGTTCAACATATTTGACCTTTTGATCTTGTGGAAGAGATTTGGACAACTTAACCATTTTAGGATTTTCTGGGGTCCCTAAGTTGCATTCTTCCATATCAGCCTTAACAGGTTCCATTTTAGGTCTAAATGGAATATCATTTGAGTCAAACAGATCTTCTAAAGGAGTTAATCCTTTGGGAAAATGATTATCTTTCAAATTTATGATTTCTGTCTCATCTTCTATGATCTCATCAGATTCTATCTTTTTCAGATTCTGCATGTCTTTTTCTGTGAATGTGGTTGGGTGCAGTATATGAATTGCATTTTCTCTTGAAATTTCTATTTTTTGTTCTTTTTCTTGATCAAATTCATCAATAGTTATATCTTCATCTATATTACAGTTAGAAAACTCATTTTGAAGTGTCAAAAAATTATTGATTTGATTGTTATTCACAAATACTTGCCAATTCAAAAGATTGTCTGGTATAGCAGGCCTATGCCTAATCTCAGCTGAAAACTGATGATTAGGGTCGAAAGGTAACTTGCATGTGCTAGCAAACATGGCGAGGCTGTGAGCATGCAAATTTTGTTTCATGGGAATCTTGGCAAGTTGAGCTTGTAAAAATGTGTTGAGAATTTCTACAACTGTCTCTCTGTATTGTTTCAGTCTCATATCTTTTGTTGAACATTCTCCTTTAATCTGTTGAATGATTAGTTCGGAGTCTCCTATGATTGATACCCTAATAGCTCTTAATTTCTTGACATGTTTAAGCCCTAATAAAAGAGCTTCGTACTCTGCCATGTTGTTAGTGCATTTGAAATTCAACCTATAAGCATGACCCTCTGCATGATTATTCTCAACATTATGTAACCAAATCCCAGCTCCTGCCCCTAGTTTATTTACTGAGCCATCAAACTCTAAATGCCATAGAATTTCATGTTCATAATCTTCATCAATTGTTTTAAAGTGTTTCTTGATAGGAGCTAGTTGTTTAGTTTCTTCAGGTATTTCTTGATCATCTGGTGTTTCTTTGTTTTCAGATATTTCTTCAATTTTAACAGTGGTTTTGTTTATGGTTTCCAATTCCGGAGCTTCTATTTCAGTAGGGAGATCCAACTCAGCATTGTATAAAATAAAAGAATCCATATCAGAATGTACAGAGTAAACAGGGAAGTTTTCAGGCTTCTCATGGCTACTAACTAAGTACTTCATCAAGGTTTCTCTATATAATCTTTTAGGCTGACCAAATACCGAAATAGTTGCATATGACATGTCTAGTTGAATAGACCCTCCAAGTTTAGCACCCCAAGATCTAGACAATAACATACCATATTTAGGTGGAATATCAGCAACTACTATGTCCATTAAGACAGACTTAGCAGGGTATTGTACCAAAGTTACACACAAATCTTTAATCAAACCTAAACATTTTACCTGAGTAGAATCAAATGAAAACAAATCTTTGTACGGTCTGGTAATATCTAGATTCAATCTTTCCATTACTGCTTTTGGCATCAAATTATGAGATGCTCCTGAATCAAGCATTGCATTATGGAGTATCTTGTCATGAACATTCAGGCTTACATAAAATGGAGGAGTTCCTCCATTTTCTGGTTTGCCATTAACCTCAGGGCCAAAAAGAAGTTTGGGTTGATCCTCAAGAATGTTTACTGAATCATCCAATCCAGTAATGTTAATGTTTAGGGACTTGGTAATCTGACTTCTATAGACATCATGTTTAGCCAATTATGATAAAGGAACAGCTATCTTGAGTTTGCCTATTTCAGCCTCTAGATTGAAAGGTTTTTCTGTTTGAGTTTTAGTGTTTTGCACAGTTGGGTTTTCTCTATTTTTTGGGTCTTCAATGTTTTTCTCTTTTTCATGAATGAGATTTTGTTTTGGAGGGGTATCTGAACTAACTTCTACTGTTTCTTCTACATTTCCCACAGGAGGAAAAGTATTAGATTGTTGTTTATTGTTTGGTTGGTTGTCAGAGACATCTTCAATTATTGGATTTGAAGGGTTGGGAGTTATCCTAGACAGAATTTGTACTTGGGGAATGTTTTGTACAGGGGGAATGTTACCTTTACCTTTGACATTTTGTTTTGCATTTTTCTGTTTGCTATTCTCTGGCACATCAATCCTTCTACTTCTCAAATTATACTGTTTATGGACTTCATAGATTGCTGTGTCATAACCTTCCTTAAAATCAAAAGTCTCACCTGAATGAGTTTGGAACGTTTCAAGGATATGATTCTCTTGATCATCCTTGGATAGGAAGACTTCTGGTTCATTTTTGTCATCAGTTACATTGTTTATTTCTACATCCTCTGTAGGTTCTTCAGAAGTTGAACCTTCAACAAAGTTTTCTTGGAAAGGTGGCCTAATGTTTTGGTCAGGGACATTCTTTCCACTATTTTGATTCAGATTCCTCCTAAAGTTTGGGTTTCTTGCAACATTCTGGTTATCAGTAGAAGATTTTCTTTCAATGGTCTCCACTCTGTCTCCTAATATTTCCATACCTTTAATGATTGCATCCAAATTCTTTTCAAAAGCTGAAGGTTCTTCATTCATAGGCATTCTTCTTTCTGCTCTTGCTCTGGCTCGTTTTTCTATCAGATTTGCTTCTACACTTACCACTATGCTTTGCATTTCCTCTAGTGTTTGGGGGGATCTTTCCCTGAGGGAATAAGCAATGTCAGAATCAAAACCGTTTGGAAATTTAACCAATACAGAGTCAGGTGGGGGTCTAAGGTTCTGGGGAACAGCGTTATATGCTTCATTGAATCTAATGATGTAATCTTGTACTGTTTCGTTAGGTCTTCTTCTTAATTTTTCGAATTCTGACATGATCTGAAGAGGATCCTTCTTTTTCTTCCATCTATTCAAAAATTCCCTATATAAAGCTGGTAAATCAGCAATACTATCAGGAGCAAGGGCCCTAAACCACGTCCTAACTTCTCCCGTGAGACTCTGAACGAAAATTCTCATTCGGACATTATCAGTGTCAATTTCATAGAACTCAAAGTAATCTATCATCCTTTTGGTGTGTTGTTGTGCTGTGTAAGTACCTGATCCATCAAAAGGTGTGATCTTACTCTGATAATCTTGGGGTAAAGCAGGAGGGTTGGCTGGTAACTGTAAAGGGGCATATCGATTGGCCATTGGAAGATATAGTGGGGCAACAGGAGTTGATGGTCTGGCAGGAGGAGATGGAGGAGTAGAAGGGGTGACAGGTGTTTGAAAAGCTTGAGAAAAGGTGACTGAACTTGGAGATGCTTCAGTAATTACAGAGATGTTCGAACTTTCTTCAAAGGTTTGTTCAGATTGAATAGAGTTCTGTAATTGTCTGTCAAGATGATGTGAAACAAATCTGTATTGCAAATATTCAAAGAACAATGGATCTGGAACTAATCTGGACAATTCGGTCTAAGAGAAATTCACAAATAAAGATGTTTAAAATCGTGCATCAAAAGGGATATCATCAATATATATAATTTTCACAGGACAGGATGCAGATCTAGAAAGTGGTCTAGAACTTCCTGAACTCTCTTGACTTCCTCTTTCAGAACTTTCTTGACTTCCTTGTTTTCTAAGAATCCTAGGAATCAGATTTGGATTTTCAAATATTGGTGGTGGATTGGGGTCAGGGTTTGACCTAGTATGTCGAATCCTTTCTGAAGCCAGTTTTCCTAGACTATGTGTTTTTTGGATTTTTGATTTTAATTGAAAGAATAAATACAACTTCTACAAATTCTTCAAGAAATAATGATGTATGATTAAAATTTTCTCAAAGATCTGTTAAACTAGAGAATCTGATTGAAAATTTTGAAACTAAAGTTTAGTATATAAGCTAAATCAGAGATAGACTGAAGCAACTTTTATTTACTTTTGCAATTGCAGAGAAAAAGAAATTTCAAAGGCTACCTGGCTGATCTTCAGACTCTGTCTATAGTTCATAAATCAAACAATAGTATCAATAAATGATTCAGTTCCCCAGTATGGTCGCCACTATGTTATCACTCAGGTTTTCCTAGAAGTTGTGTAAGAGGAAAGTATACCCGAGGTAACCACAAACCAACCTTCAGATGCAGAATCTAGCCAATCTACATCCAGAGAGGGCTCTCTCTTTATGATTTATCTTTGTTCTTAGGAGGTTTTAGGCTAGTTATAGATCCAAGATGTTTGTTTTGAAAAATGGTGGAATCCTTAAACCAAGGGCAAGGTTGAAAGTTTTCAGTCCATTGGGCTATGGAATCAAAGGATGGCTTTACTGGATTTCTATTCTAAACACAAGATGGTTTTGCAGGGCAAGATAGCTAGACAGAGGACAATCCTTAAAATTTAAAGTGGATGGAATGATCTTTGAAGGGATGAAAGGCAGCTAAGAATCTTTCACCATGTTCAAAAGAAAGAAATGAGATGACTACAAACAAAGAGCAATGAAGAATTCTTTATTATAGTAATCAATAATGTTTAAATTAGCAAAGCAAGAGCATTTAAGAATTCATGCTTATAACTAATTTAGAGGAAAAAATTAAGAACAATCACATCTGAAATCAGAGTACAATTAAGTAAATTCTGATTCAATCCTTTATGTAAATTATTCAGAAATGGACATAATGATATTATAAACTAATATAAAACTTCAGACAAAGGGTAGAAAGACTTATTGAACTATAGTCCAACACATGAATCCTGCAACAAGTCCAAATCTTTAAATCGTCATCCAGTAAGCCATGAATAAATTTCTCCAAAATGCTTTTATTCCGAAAATCTCAATGTTACAGCAGAGTAATAGAATCCACCCTCAATACTCTCTTTGAGGGTTTATTTATACACAAAATAATTTGAAACAATCTTACACTATCCTAGCCAATAATCTAGGGTGACTAAGGCATAATTTACAAATAAACAGGAGACAAATGGTCTCGTGGATAGAATAATAGGTAACTGCTGATGTGCTATTTCCTTTCTTTGTGGATGTGCTGGAGGTAAGTGCTGAAATAGGGCTCGGTGCTGTCTTGTGGAGTAATTTCTTTGCTTGTTTGATACTCTTTGTCTTCACGGATACTCTTTAACTTGTGTAACTGATACTCTTTCATCTGTACTCATTTTTACCATTTACCTGATAGTAAAGATAAAATTCTCATCCTGAAAATAGCTTTTATAGAATTTCCAATAAGTCTCTCCACCATGAATCGTCTGGTATCACAGTCCTTTTGATTTTTCTCAATGTCTCATCTGCTTCTGTGAGTTTGTAAAAGGTGGGCTCATTAGGAAATAGATACTTTATTTCATGTTCCAAATGAAATAAATTTCTCAATCTATCATAGATATTTCTCCCTGTTGGTAATGTTATTTCTGGCAAACTAGTAGAACAAGCAGCTGTATTTTGAGCATGAGCATTTATTTTCTTTACATAGGTTTCTAAGTCCATTATTTGATCCTCTGAGAGCATAGGACTTGGTAACCCATTATCCAACAAAGCTTGAAATTTCTCTCTGAAAATATTGGTATCAATCAAAATATCTGAGCACTTCCTTTCTAAATTCTGCATGAAAGTTCTTCTGATGAAAACTCTCTTTATTTCCAAAACTGTGCCGGTCCTGTCCTCAATCCCTAAAACTGCAAGCTGTTGCTTTGTCCGGGTGTTCAAAAATTGAATAAGCTGATTGGCCTGCTCAGGCCTGCCTCTTAATTCATTTCTTGTCCTGTATATTTCTTCTTGGGCTATTTTAACTAAATCATTTTGTTCAAAAATAGCTTGAATAGAGGGCCAAATATCCTTTATTAACTCAATGATATTACCCCAAAGAATTCCATTTATTTCCTTTAAAGGCTTTTCCAATGATAGATCTTTTTCCAAAGCCTGAACCAATTTTTCTAATCTTTTTATTTCCCTGGTGTTATCAGCAACTGTCTTTTTAGATGTATCATATTTCTCTTCCAATTTTACTAATTGCAATTTTGTGGTTTGAAGTTCTGTGACCCTTAGTTGTAAACTTTCCATTTGCTTTATCAATTCATCAGAACTCAAACCAGAAGTGTTTACCTGGGATGGCTCTGTTTGCTGACCTGCTGTTGAAGTACCTGTGGTTGTAGCAGCTTCTGTGGCGGATGTCTGCTTGATAACTTCCTTTTCCTGTAAGGCTTGTTCTAATTCCTTCTCTGTTTCACTTAGTCGCTCAGTCATATTTAGGAGCAACTCCATTACCTCCTCCTGTGAATTCCCCTTCAGAACTTCTTGGGTCTGGGGATGTCTTGAAGATGGCAATTTTAGCTGCTTTCTCAGTGCAGCTATGTCATCATCTTTCTTCTTGATTAATGCCTCAATGCTTTTAATATCTTTGGGGTTGTGCCCCAAACCAATGATTATGTCTTCTAAAGACTTTATTCTGTTATCTTTGGCCTGTGAAGAGGCCCTCTCAATTTGCAATTGTGCAGTTGTGTTATTCAAAGAATCTCGCAGTGTTAGAGCTGCCATGGCTTTATTGGTAAGAGTGGAATAGACCATTTCCCCAGTTTGTCTGTGTAGCTCTATCTGGTCCAGAGGATGAATGTCCTTTGCCAAAACTTCAAAATTTGTTCTGATGTAGTCAGCTGCAGTAATGGGTTTTGGCACCTTTGATTTGAAGTGGCTCATTATCATTTTGCCTTGGGACATGTCAAATGCTGACATTAGTCTTTCTTGATTATGGGGAGCCATTTTCATATATTGATCATATACCTTCATTTTTAATGGATCATTCTTTGCTTTAATATTAATGAAGGTTCTTTTAATATCCCCTGTATCTATTTTTGGTGGTCTGAAAGAGGATACCTCAGTACTTAATTGCTTTTGTAAAGCTTTTCCTTTCTGTCCTGTGTTTGTTTCACTAACTGTGCCAGTTAGTTGACTGTCTTCCCTCCCATCATCAAATACCTCATCTATGATTTCCACATGAGGAAGTGGATCTGGTTTCTATTTTTTGGCTTGATGTACCTGTGAGGTCCCTTTTGGAGGTGTGGTATCTGGAACCTGCCTCTTCTTTCCTATTTCCACATTTGATGGAGTTTGTAACTCTGGAACTTGTGGATGATTTACCTGAGTGGGAGAAACCTGTGATTGTTCAGGTGCTTTGGAAGTTTGTGGTTTCTCTGCCATGACCAAAGTTTCAATGACCTGGATTTCAGGTTCCTTTCCTTTGCCCTTTGGTTCTGTTGCAACTGACGAACTGCTTTCCTGTAATGTCTGCTATAGAGTTGCTGCTGAAGAAGTGCCAATGTAGGGTACCTGCACTTGACCACAAGATTCTAGGTCATACTTCTTCTCGAGATCTTTTATAATTTTGTTCATTTTTTCAGCTTCACTTTCTTCCTCAACAAGTGTTCCTTCAACCCATTCATCTTGATTGGCATATTGTTCTAGTTCAGGAATCTTGTGGTGTATATAAGGGGATGATTTATTCTTTAATCTCTTTTCACAAATAAAACCAAATGGGTCATAAGGAA